>CM065385.1:21970000-22480000 GCA_033060915.1 Euryodendron excelsum | reverse complement strand
GCTGCATTGCCATCTCCTCCGCTGCGCCGTACCGCCACCTCCTCCACTCTCCGCTGCGCCGCCTCGACCTCCGCCGCACCACCACCGTGTATTGTGGCTTAAGGTATGTTCTTAGTTCATCAATACTCTTATTATTTACATTTAGTCTTTGAAATATATTCTTTCTCATACATTGCCGTCCATATGTACTTCGAAATTCAAGGACCCAAGTTCCTTAGGGTTTGGTTTTGACCCATTTGTCTGCCTTTTTGACAATGGGAAATGCGATGCTATTTATTTATTTTTTTCTGAGTTTGAATCTGAGTTAACAGTCCCACATCCATAGCCATTGTCGTAGGACCATCAGGACATATCACATTAC
Organism: Euryodendron excelsum; assembly: GCA_033060915.1. Lineage (NCBI taxonomy): Eukaryota > Viridiplantae > Streptophyta > Magnoliopsida > Ericales > Pentaphylacaceae > Euryodendron > Euryodendron excelsum. Next base: position 22,479,639 of record CM065385.1, on the reverse strand, counting down.
TAGCGATATAAGTGTATTCAAGACCCACATTTTCCATTGTTAATACTTTTTTCTCCAAGTTTAATATACCTGATGATTCTGAGGAGATTAAGCAACTAGTGCTTAGTTTGCTGGTAGTATATATATTTTTTTCAGGTATTAATTTTGAGAGACAACAGTTCTAACACAATGCTGAAGTTCTACATTCAATAAAAGCAGTGAAACGATTTTATAACCTATTTCTATAGATACCAGCCTTTCCAGGGTAACCATTGTTGGTAGATTTTGCAAATGTCAGCATAATATCAATATATATATGTGTACACATGATACATCCAATCTAAAACAAAACTTGAAGACTTCTTTGTTTTGATTTCGTTAGAAAAGACCTTTTTATTCCCATGGCCGGGCTAGGTCAGTACCTAGCCGGGCCCTTTTTTTGTTCCAATGAATTCTAGATAAAACGATTTACCTGATCTGAAAACAAAAATATTTGCTATTAAAGCAACAACAAAGTGTCATTTCTTATTATTCTTTCTTCCTTTTTTATTTACTTTTTTAACTACTTTACTGGAATAAAAACATGAAACTATGGATTCTTACACAATGCATTTTTTTGTTATGATTTCGGTGTTTTTATCGAGCTGTATCTATCAAAAGTCCTCTAGTAAAAGAAAATATAGAACTTCTTTTTTAATTATTTAAATGAATCCTCTTTTCGTACTCTCATTAAACCCTACGTAAAAGAAATAAGTAAAAAAGTCTCTCGATGGTCATACAAATTAATCAACGAATTAGAACAACAGGAAGGAGAAGGTGAAGAAGAAATACCAATAGATCATCAGATTCGTTCAAGAAAAGGCAAACGTGTAGTGATTTTTTTTAGTGATAACCGGCAAAATACTGATATTAATAATAAGGCTACTAATGATCCTGATCAAACAGACGAAGTGGCTTTGATACGTTATTCGCAACAATCGGATTTTCGTCGAGACATAATAAAAGGTTCTATGCGAGCCCAAAGACGTAAAACAGTTATTTGGAAACTCTTTCAAGCAAATGCGCATTCCCCAATGAGAGCTAAAAATCATACTATTACTCTTTAATATGGCCTCAAAGAAATGTAATACTTGATAATTAGTCTCTTTGCAGTTGACAAGACTCAAGTGCAAAGGGAGTCTTTACTTGTAGAAACCAACACAATCCAAGAAACATTATCGAAGTTTTCATGAGTCCAACTTTAACTGCATAATTTGTTTGCAACCTATGTTTATGTAATTCCTCAATAGTTATCAATAAAAGATGTTATGGTATTATCTTATTAGAGGAGCAAGAACTTAAGTTTTATGTGATGAATTTAAGCCATTTTAACTATGTTCAATAAGTTATATGAAGTTCAATTGATGTCCCTAACAATCACGTGCTCCACTAGTGCTCCCAATAAAGCTAAGAGTATTATCTTATGAAAATTAGAAAAATAAAAAATGACAGGAAAATAATAGGACAATGTTTCTTGTACTAAATGAGTATAAGAAATGTATTTTTTTTCGTAACATTGTTTTTTATATTTCTTGCATGCATGCATACATACATACACACATACATATTTATATTTTGGTTACTTCATGCTTGCATGAGTTAATTGAAGTATAAGCTTATAACCTTAGACCCGTTCAAGAATCCTCATCGGAGTTTGTGGATTCAGCTTTGATGAGATGGTTCTTGAATTGTCCAGTTTCGGACAGTTTGGGAATGCATAAGTCTATATGGCAGTTAGTGGCTCACCATTTCAAATTGTTTATCTTTGAGGGTTATTCTGTGCGGCAGCTCCTGTTGTTCTCGACGTACATACTGAATGTAGTGTATATCAATACACTATATTTGCGTCGTGTACGTGGAGAATTGCGGGGAGATGCTGTCGGATTTTCCTTGGAGATGGACGAAGTGGTTTGAGCTGCTTTATTCCATATAGAGTGTGTATTCCTGAATGGGATAGGACCACCTACCTTTTAGAGTGGAGTTGGATGGATAGGTTTCACGATGCATGGGCATTTTAAATACATTATTTTTTAGTTGTTGTGGTGGATAAGTAATGTTGTTGATGTCGGCATGTGCAGAAGTATGGACAAGAGTTGGATTGATTTAGGCGATAGGCTATCACCGGAATATGTTAATGGGATCGATGAATTCTTGTCATTTGCATACGTCAGCCGGGATGAAACTTCTGTCATATGGTGTCCATGTAGGAGGTGTATAAACCGATATCATAACCCACGAGATGTTGTGCGTAGCCATCTTTTAAAGAATGGGATGTATAGAAATTACAAACATTGGACAAGTCACGGGGAAACCCGTCGTCCTTTGCAGTCTTGCGGGGAAAATGAAGTGTTGGTGGAACCTAACAGTGGTGTTGACATTAGGGATGACATGGTTGGAATGATACAAGAGGCTATTCCATATGTTGGCACAACTTCTGAGAATGAAGAGGAGCAGATAGGTGCAAATAAAGAAACGACTGACTTTTTTGAACTTTTAGAACAAGCACAGACTGAATTGTATCCGGGTTGTCAGAAATTTACCAAATTGTCCTTCATTGTTCGGCTTTTGCATATGAAGGTGCTAAATGGTTGGACCGACAAGTCGATTGATATGTTACTTGAGTTATTGTGTGAGGCTTTCCCTGAGGGAGTCAATCTTTCGAAGAACTACTATGAAGCTCGCAAGATAACTGAAAATTTGGGGTTCACTTATGAGACTTGGGATGCATGCCCTAACAATTGTATGTTATTTAGAAATGAGGATGTTGATCTTAATCAGTGTGTCATATGTGGCAGTTCTAGATGGAAAGATTGTGATGATACTGTAGTCTCCAAATATAAGAACAAACCTGCAAAATAGATGAGGTATTTTCCCCTAAAGCCAAGGTTGCAGAGACTGTTTATGTCGTCACAGACGTCAAAGGCAATGAGATGGCATGCAGAGGAAAGAGTAAATGACGGGACCTTAAGGCATCCTGCTGACTCACCGGCATGGAAACATTTTGATCAGCAGAATCCAGAATTTGCCAGTGATCCCTGCAGTGTAAGGCTTGGGCTTGCATCGGATGGATTCAACCCATTCAGGTCAATGAACATAGTCCACAGTACTTGGCCTGTAGTGTTGATTCCATACAACTTACCACCTTGGATGTGCATGAAGCAACCCTTTCTGATACTATCTGTGCTTATTGATGGCCCAAAATCCCCCGGTGACAAGATCGATGTGTATTTGCAACCGTTGATTGAGGAGTTGCTTGAGTTGTGGAATGAAGGTGTAGCCACGTTTGATGCATCGACGAAAAAAATGTTTCAGTTGCATGCATGTTTGTTGTGGACAATAACTGACTTCCCTGCATATGCTATGTTGTCAGGATGGAGTACGAAAGGTAGATATGCTTGCCCCTGCTGCAATAAGGAAACTAATTCCCTATGGTTAAAGCATGGTAAAAAATTTACCTACAGGGGTCATCGTCGATTTTTACCTGACGGTCACAAATTCCGAAAGGATAAAGTTTCTTTTGATGGCACCTCGGAGATAAAAGGTAAGCCTAAAGTGTTATCTGGATCAGACTTATTGCTACAGTTAGAGTCAGAAGGAATTCTAACTCAATACAAGAGGGATGACCTTATAGAAAGACGTAGAAGATTAGAGGAAAATGACAATCCTGGACCTCAAAACCATAATTGGAAGAAGAAAAGTATATTCTATGAGTTGCCATACTGGAGACACAATTTGATCAGACACAATCTCGATGTGATGCATATAGAGAAGAATGTCTGTGACAATGTATTGTGGACTATACTGGGAGTTGCGGGGAAGTCCAAGGATAATGCAAGTGCTAGGCGTGATCTGGAGGTCATGAAACTTAGAAAAGCATTGCACCCGCAGAATAGAGGGAATAATAAAGTATACCTACCACCTGCACAGTTTACAATGTCTAAGGAAGAGAAAGGCTTGTTCTTGAAAGTTCTGAAGGATGTTAGAGTGCCGGATGGGTATGCATCTAATATATCCCGTCATGTCCGTTTACAAGACAGGACCATTTGGGGTTTAAAGAGTCACGATAATCATGTCATGATCCAACAATTTATTCCTCTGGCTCTACGGAATACGTTGCCCAATAAGGTTGTTCAACCATTGATTGAATTGAGCAACTTCTTCAGACAACTATGCTCCAAGGTGAACCGTGCAACTGAGTTACAATATATTCAGGATCGTATCGTAGTAACACTTTGTCATCTTGAGAAAATCTTTCCTCCCTCGTTCTTCGATGTAATGGAGCACTTACCTATACATTTAGCTGAAGAAGCATTGGTAGCTGGACCAGTGCAATATCTATGGATGTACTCAATTGAGAGATATCTTCTAACATTAAAAGAGTATGTCCGTAACCGAGCTTGCCCTGAAGGTTCAATAGCTAAAGGTTATGTGATGGAGGAGTGTATGAATTTTTGTGCACAATATCTACATGATGTCGAAACAAAATCCCATCGACCAGTGCAGAACATCGATGGTCCAGAGGGGAAAGGCTTGCAATATACTATTGACCTCAATTCAAAGATGCAGATTCATCGCTATGTCTTATCCAACACAAAATCAGTTGAACCATTTAGAAAGTAAGTTATTTAATTAACACTCTTCATTTTATTTTTATTAATCTTTGTACATGATATGTTGGTAATCTCTCAAATTACACAGCTTGCACCTTGCATTCATTAAACAAAGAAGGCCCAGCGCAGACGCTCGCCATATCCAACACGAGCATTTTGAAACATTCCACACTTGGTTCAAAGAACATGTACGTACTTATTACTATATGTTATACATGCATTAATTGAAAGTAACATTAAATTTTTAAACAGGTACAAACTTTGCTAACAACAAGTGATGTCACATTGTCCTAAGAAATCATTACATTGGCAGCTGGTCCAGATTCGGTTGCATGGAGGTATAATGCCTGTAATGTGAATGGGTTTCATTTTCGAGTGAAGAGCATGGATGACCATCGAGTTACGCAAAATAGTGGTGTAGCTTTAAAGGCAGAGACATTAAGTTATGCTAGTCGGAGAGATAACAATCCTCGTGTTGGGGTTGTGTACTATTATGGGCAATTAACTGACATTATAAAAGTTAGATACACTAATTGCATGCCATATATAATGTTTAAGTGTAATTGGATTGATAACAATCACGGAAAGAAGGAAGACGGCTTCAAGTTCACATTGGTCAATTTCAACCACTTGTTGTACCGAGAGAATCGAGTTATAGATGAACCGTTCATCTTCGCATCCCAAGCTGAGCAAGTTTGGTATGCTTCAGATGCTTTGGCACCACAGTGGCATGTTGTTGTCAAGATGTCCCAAAGAGGTTTGTTTGATATGAATTCTGCGGTTCCTCAAGCTGATCCGTACACAAGTCAACAATTAGACGAGAATGTAGTCGTAATTGATGACGCAGATGGTAATTGGGTTAGGGGAGGAACTGAAGGAGAGACAGTTGCTGATGTTAATACTTAGAAAATATTTCAGTCTCTTGGTTGTAACTTATGAATTTTGAGCAGAATATTTGTATTTTCGTTTTGTTTTTCTTATAAATTATAAATTGTTATGAATTGTTTATTTTATGTCTTCAACTTTTGAACAATGGTTTCATTGTTTCGAGATGTATCAGGCATATGTAGCTCACTAGAAATTACATGGTTTTGAAAAAAAATGCTTACATGGTACGTACAACACGACTATATATAGTATGTTGTAATTTGTCTTGCAGATGTCTTCCTCGATGAGACGTGCCCACCGTCCTCGTACTATGTCTGAGGCACTTCGTCTAAGCTCACCTGAGAGTAGTGAAGCCTCTACACTGTCACCACTACCTGTCACGGTGGCAGCAGCATCAGCACCGCCGCCGCCGCCGCCGCCGCCGCCGCCGCCAGTACCATTACCAACACCATCTGGAGGTATATAGGTTTGGTCCTTCTATATGGAAACTTGATCCTTTCGGCGTTAGCTTTAAGCATATTTATGTGAGTAGTCTCTTAGTGTGCTGAATTTTTTTTTACAAGTATAGTTTGCTTTTTGAAATGCTTCTTGGAGTGAATAAGTTTGCTTTTTGAAATGCTTCAATGAGTGTATAATTTTCAATGTTGTCTTGCTTGGTTTGGATTTTTAAGCTAGTTGAAGAGGGAAAAAAGAGTATTATGTTAGCTGTTTGGGGTTGCCTTACAATTTTCTTTTATCTTTTCTTTAAATTTTTAGGTAAAACTTGGCTTTTATATCTTTGGGCAATAAGAAAAATGATGGGGATGGTGAGCCTTCCAAACTTCTTAACAATGAGTGATTAAGTTGGTAGCAAAGTGATGATACTTGCTGCAATTAAAAGGCCATATATGCACAATCACTTTCTCTTATCTTTAAGTTATTGAATTTTTTTTTTTTAGCTAGGCTTTAAGTTATTGATTTACTAGAAATGACTCGTGTGTATAATATTTTTAAAAAAATTTAAATTTATATAACAATATATTGGTGCCATTTGAATAAGTTTGAAGTTTTCTATACATTCAGGTTTTTCATCAATTGCTAATAAAACTAAAGAGCATCAAAGCAAAAAATTAGTTTGAAAAGTGAAATTTTCTCTTTTTAAGGCATGAAATTTTGAACTCTTGCATACCCAATAAATTAAAAGAATCAGATTAATGCAAGGTAGAGAGAAGTCTGACTTTTCTGCCATCCCAGTATTAACTAATGCAAAGTTCAATCTTCTCCTTTAAGTTTTGTCGATGGAGCTAGAATAATTTTACTTATGAATGTTTATATTTTCAAATAAATAAAAAAACTATAAAAACATGATCATGAAAGCTACATTACTTACATTATATCCAAACAAAGAAAAAAGAGAGAGAACAAATACAAGAAAACACGGTATAAACTATAAAGTACTTACATGAAAGCTACAATAGGAAAGAAACCAGGAACAACTACCCGAAATTTCAAATAAAAGTAGAAGAATCAAAGTCTCATACTTAAATAATCACAAAATGAAAAAAAAAATAAAAGGAGGCAGTGGGTTAGCCGTTACCAGTAGAATTACAGTGGGCAGCATCTTCACTGCCAACACCGGCCAGCACCTTCACCACCGAAGTATCTTGCATCACCCATTATTGTTGTACCCCTCTACAGCTTTTTTTTTTTCTTTTCTTTTCATTTTCTCTCTTCTCTTTCAAGGAAAAAACCTACAGAGCTTTCAAAAAGATATCAAGAAAATAAATAAAATTAAACAAATAAATGCATAAAACAAACAAACATTATAGCATGCATGGAGAGAAATTTAAAAAAATAAAATAAAAGTAAAAAAATAACTAACCTTTATGAATATAAGATGCTTGAAAAAAAAAGTAAGATGCAAATCTTAAAAAACAAAGATTTTAAAACAGATGAACTCAATAAAGAATAAAAATACAAGAGGGTCCTACGGTCCTACCACACCACCCTTTTACGGCCTCCCCACTGATTTTGCTATCTGTCTCTCTCTTATGTCCCACAAACCAGGTACAATCAGATGGTTAAAAAATGTGCTGCAGAGAGAGTCTTAGTTAATCCCAACCATTGATTCAAATTTGAATTCGCATTGTGCCAGCTGTACGGGGGAAATCTCAGACTCTCTTACACCATAAAGCAGCTACAATCAGATGGTTGAAAGTGACGTTTTTAAGCCGGATTTGATGTTGAAAAATGTGCTGGAAATGATCTGAACTGTAGAATTTTAACAAAACAGAATACCAACCATTGGATCAAACTGAATGAAATAGACATTTTGAAAAAAACTACTGTCTTTTGTAAGATAGATATATGCTTATTGTTGTCCCCTGTTTCTTTTCATGCATTTTCATCTCTGCAAAATCATGTACACATATATTAGTATATTTTTCTTTTCACTTGATTGGGCAATACTTCTTTGTGCCTATCTGATATTATCAAATTTTACCATGATTTCTGATATTGTAATTGGCTATTGAGTCTTGCTTGGGGTAATGTTTTCAATGTTCTCTTGCTGTGTTGAATGATACAGGTGTTGAGGCATCATCTTCATCAATTGGTGGTCGAGGCACTGCTAATGGCATTTCAGGTTGGGGTCTAACCATTAAAAATGTGGTGGTGCAGTTCGATGAGTTTGGAGAGCCCATTGGCGATGATAGCACCCGAATGTCTAGCCAACTTGGCCATCTAGTAGCGGAACGAGCTCCCTTCAACTATTTAGATTGGGATAACGTGCCTGATAATATCAAAGATGGCATTTGGAATGATGTAGAGGTAGTAATACATAAACTTGCTGTTTTTTTAAGTTACTTGAACTAAAATGTTAGCTAATTTTCTATATTTTCTTATTTGTAGGATAACTTGGTATATTGTCCGCCTGAATATAAAGTGGTTTGCATGAAGTCATGCTCTAAGATTTGGAGAGATAAGAAGACTAAGTTAAAGAAAAAAAACACTTTTTTCCATACAAGGATGACCCCCTCCTTGATACTAGACCCCCTAAGAATGTCATGCCAGAAGTTTGGAAAGAACTTGTGACTTATTGGAGGAGCCCCAAAGCACAGGTAATAACTTTTGGCTGCATTCGTGTTTGTTTTGTGCAGGTTTTTTCTCCCTCTTGTTAGAGACTCACAATTTTAACTTTATGTTTTAGTTCTTGCAATCTGTTTTTGTTTGCTAAACCTAGGATTGCATAATTTATTGGGTCCAAATTCATGTTTGACAATAATGTAGGAGATATCGAACCGAAATTCTGCTAATAGAAAGCATCGTGCCATACTTCATCGAACTGGAAGGACGCATCTTCGCCAAATACGACAGAAAGTATATAATTCAAGTTACTTAATTTCAGTTCATGAAAACAATTATTTGAATATAACATCTTAAATTGTTTTATAATTGCAGCTATCAAAGGAAGGGAAGAGGACTGACAGGATGAGCATCTACATTGCATCACATAGGACTTCTGACCCAGAGGTGGTAGCCATTGTTGTAAGTATACTTGTATAGTGGTCCTTTAGTAATAGTTTCAATTTTTTTTTTTTTGTAAATAATTCCCATTTTTGTAGGCTGAATTTGAGCGGCGACTTGAGGCGGTGCTTGAGGAGGAGAGGACTGATGAGGTTCGAGACAGCATTTTCATAAAATTGATGGGGAAGGATGAGCATGGATATTGCCGGACCTACGGTACAGGTATACTACCATCAGATTTACAGCGTAGGAGTGCTAGTTCATCGTAGTCAGCTGGCTCGTCGCAGCCGCCCCCACAGGGCCCTAGTGTCGAGGAGATCACTCAGCACGTCACTCAGCACGTCACTCAGCACCTCACACAGTTTAAAGATGATATTAGGGAGTTAGTTATGCTAACAGTCACCCAGTGTATAGGTTTGCAGGGTGCAGGCAGTACGAGAGCAGCTATGCAGGTTTGATAAAATACCCCTTTTGTTATAATGACATATGCATTACAAAGTAATTAGTAATAAACATTTACTTAAATATGTAGGTCCCAGATGCATCTAGTGGCCATCAAGTATTTCAGGAGTCCGTGGGTGATGATGTTATACCTTCTGCATCGCCAGCTACGCCACCATCAGCTACACCACCATCAGCTACGCCACGACCTACTGACCAGGTATAGTATTATATATATTTAATGTGAATTTATTTTGTATAAAACACTCACGAGGTGTGAGGACAAATAGCACGGTCACCGGAGTCTCGGTTAGGGAGTTGTAGGATTTTTTTATAATATTAGGACACTTTAAGTTCTAAATTTCAAATTTCGTCGTTTTCGGGCTCAAAATCTACAAACGGTCTAGGAACGGCGTAAAACTTAGCACGTAGCACGATTTAGGCGATGATGATGTCTGGCGACAAACGGCACATTCGCCAGATTCCCGGTTTTAGAATTATAGCATATTTTGTAATATTATCACACTTTAAGTTTTAAAGTTTAAGTTATTGCTTTTTTGGCCCAAAATCCACGAACGGTCAAGGAGGTTCTGTTATACAGCTAGGTTTTCCCTTGAGAAAGATCTATGCCTGCCCTCCCTTGAGAATTCGTGAGCCATTTGGGGCAATGTATTGAGCTTCTATCAATTTTTTGGGTAATAGAACACTTGCCCCCCAATAAATAAAATCTTGTTTAGAGCATACACCAATTGAAGAATCTGACGCATATGAATGAAGATTATAAGACTTCTGACAATAGAAATTCACAATCATCATGTGAACAACCACAAAGGGAGAAATAAACACAATACTATTAATAAACAATGGGTTTGTGTTACATTAGCCACCTAAGAAGACATAAAAGTTAAACCAGGACAGACCAGGGGTTTAGGAAAACTGAAGCAATTGATCTAACCACTGGCACACCTTGAATTAGGAGTATGCTTCTTCTTTCTCTTAATTTGCTTTCTCATGAGAATGGAGAAACCAGTAAAACCAAACTTCTTTCTATTTGCCAGCAGCTGCTTATGGCCATTTTCCCCTTCAACCTTCCTCTGCATCTCGAGCTTTTGAGGTCAGAGATGTATATTGCTCAATTGAAATAGTAACCCCCTCAGGCTTCTTCTGGAAACGTTTAGTGGAGAGCTCACTGCTTGATAGGGCCTTCATCTCTACAAGAGCAACAGCTTCTGTGGCTGTGGCTGTGGCAGCTTCCTTCCTTCATTTTCTTGGCAGCAACCAATCTGATCTCAGCTGTTTTAATTCTAGTTTTTGTCTGTTCAATCTCGGACAACCATTTAAAACGGCTGATTTTGCTGCTTCTCTCCATTTTCTTGTACTCCTCTGCCTCGGAACTCAACTATTGAAGCTCTCTTGATACAATAATGGGATTATCTGAATGACATTTAACTTCAGCATTTTGGACCAGTTGTAGCTTCAGTCTTGTTTTGTTTACCTCTTCCTCAAGTGACAAAACTTTTAAGGAATTTAAAGATAATCACTTCTGAGTCTTTTCAAGTAAGAGTCTTTCCTTCTCTATTTTCCTGTTAAATGATTCAACAGTAGCTCGAATGCCAGGAAGATCATTTGTAGTTCCTGTAAGGTTCAACTTGGCTTGTTTCAATTCCAGAAAGATGAATCCAAGAGCTGAAGAGGGGTAGAGGCTGAAAGCACGAGTAGAATCCTGACCATGGCCTGCAAGGATTTCATGGTTTTCCTTTTCTGCTTAATTTCAAAGCAGGATTCACATTTATATCTTTTCTTTAAATTTGCATTGGAGGCTGCATTGACTTCAAATGCTTCTTTCTGTAGCTTTTGTTTAAGTTCTTCTACAATCATTTTGGTTGTTTCCAGTTCTTTCAAGACATGAAGTGCTTTCCTTTCTTCTGGCATCAGATCTTTCTCTAACTGCACAGCCAGTTCCTCCACTTTGGGGATGTGAACTGCTTCAATGTCATGCTGCCATTAATGGAAACAACTCAACAAACCAAAAATTTTTAATCAAAAACAAATAAAACTCACAAAAAATAAACTTTAATAGCATTTTATCTAATATAATAACACTTTAAATTTTGAAGTTTAAATTCATCGTTTTGGAGTCCAAAATCCACGAATGGTCTAGGAAAGGCGTGAAACTTGGCACGCAGCACGGTTTAGGCAATGATGACGTGTGGAAAAAAATGGCACAGTCGCCGGATTTCCGGTTTGGGAATTATAGCATTTTTTCTAAAATTAAAACACTTTAAGTTATAAAGTTCAAGTTTTGTCATTTTGGAGTCCAAAATCCACGAACGGCCTAGGAATGGCATGAAACTTGGCACGTAGCATGGTTTCGGCAATAATGACATGTGGAGAAAAACGGCACGGTCGCCGGATTCTCGGCTTGGGAATTATAGCATTTTTTCTTAAATTAGAACACTTTAAATTATAAAGTTCAAGTTTTGTCGTTTTGGAGTCCAAAATCCACGAACGGTCTAGGAATGGCGTGAAACTTGGCACGTAGCACGGTTTAGGCAATCATGACGTGGGGGGAAAAACGGCACGGTCGCCGGATTTTCGGTTTGGGAATTATAGCATTTTTTCTAATATGACAACACTTTTAGTTATAAAGTTCAAGTTTTGTCGTTTTGGAGTCGAAAATCCACGAACGGCCTACGAATGGCGTGAAACCTGGCACTTAGCACGGTTTAGGCAATGACGACGTGTGGGGAAAAACGGCACGGTCGCCGGATTTCCGGTTTGGGAATTATAGCATTTTTTCTTAAATTAGAACACTTTAAGTTATAAAGTTCAAGTTTTGTCGTTTTGGAGTCAAAAATTCACGAACGGTCTAGGAATGGCGTAAAACTTGGCACGTAGCACGGTTTAGGCAATCATGACGTGGGGGGAAAAACGGCACGGTCGCCGGATTTCCGGTTTGGGAATTATAGCATTTTTTCTTAAATAAGAACACTTTAAGTTATAAAGTTCAAGTTTTGTCGTTTTGGAGTCCAAAATCCACGAACGGTCTACGAATGGCGTGAAACTTGGCACGTAGCACGGTTTAGGCAATCATGACGTGGGGGGAAAAACGGCACGGTCGCCGGATTTTCGGTTTGGGAATTATAGCATTTTTTCTTAAATTAGAACACTTTACATTATAAAGTTCAAGTTTTGTCGTTTTGGAGTCCAAAATCCACGAACGGTCTACGAAAGGTGTGAAACTTGGCACGTAGCATGGTTTAGGCAATGATGACTTGTGGGGACAAACGGCACGGTTGCCGGATTCCCGGTTTGGGAATTATAGCATTTTTTCCAATATAATAACACTTTTAGTTTTAAACTTCAATTTCGTCGTTTTTGGGCCCAAAATCCACGAACGATCTAGGAACGGCGTGAAACTTGGCACGCAACACGGTTTAGGCAATGATGACATGTGGAGAAAAACGGCACGGTCGCCGGATTTCCGATTTGGGAATTATAGCATTTTTTCTTGAATTAGAACACTTTAAGTTATATAGTTTAAGTTTTGTCGTTTTGGAGTCCAAAATCCACGAACGGTCTAGGAATGGCGTGAAACTTGGCACGTAGCACGGTTTAGGCAATCATGACGTGGGGGGAAAAACGGCACGGTCGCCGGATTTCCGGTTTGGGAATTATAGCATTTTTTCTTAAATTAGAACACTTTAAGTTATAAAGTTCAAGTTTTGTCGTTTTGGAGTCCAAAATCCACGAACGGTCTACGAATGGCGTGAAACTTGGCACGTAGCACGGTTTAGGCAATGATGACTTGTGGGGACAAACGGCACGGTTGCCGGATTCCCGGTTTGGGAATTATAGCATTTTTTCCAATATAATAACACTTTTAGTTTTAAACTTCAATTTCGTCGTTTTTGGGCCCAAAATCCACGAACGGTCTAGGAACGGCGTGAAACGTGACACGCAGCACGGTTTAGGCAGTGATGACGTGTGGGGAAAAACGGCACGGTCGCCGGATTTCCGATTTGGGAATTATAGCATTTTTTCTAAAATTAGAACACTTTAAGTTATAAAGTTCAAGTTTTGTCGTTTTGGAGTCCAAAATCCACGAACGGCCTAGGAATGGCTTGAAACTTGGCACGTAGCACGGTTTAGGCAATGATGACGTGTGGGGACAAACGGCACGGTCGCCGGATTCCCGGTTTGGGAATTATAGCATTTTTTCTAATATAATAACACTTTTAGTTTTAAACTTTAATTTCGTCGTTTTTGGGCCCAAAATCCATGAACGGTCTAGGAACGGCGTTAAACTTGTCACACAGCACGGTTTAGGCAATGATGACGTGTGGGGAAAAACGGCACGGTTGCCGGATTTCTGGTTTGGGAATTATAGCATTTTTTCTAAAATTAGAACACTTTAAGTTATAGAGTTCAAGTTTTGTCGTTTTGGAGTCCAAAATCCACGAACGGCCTAGGAATGGCTTGAAACTTGGCACGTAGCACGGTTTAGGCAATGATGACGTGTGGGGACAAACGGCACGGTTGCCGGATTCCCGGTTTGGGAATTATAGCATTTTTTCCAATGTAATAACACTTTTAGTTTTAAACTTTAATTTCGTCATTTTTGGGCCCAAAATCCACGAACGGTCTAGGAACGTTGTGAAACATGGCACACAGTACGATTTAGGCAATGATGACGTGTGGGGAAAAATGGCACGGTCGCCGGATTTCCGGTTTGAGAATTATAGCTTTTTTTCTAATATGATAACACCTTTAGTTATAAAGTAAAAGTTTTGTCGTTTTGGAGTTGAAAATCCACGAACGGCCTACAAATGGCATGAAACTTGGCACGTAGCACGGTTTAGGCAATGAAGATGTGTTGGAAAAAACGGCACGGTCGCCGGATTTCCGGTTTGGGAATTATAGCATTTTTTCTTAAATTAGAACACTTTAAGTTATAAAGTTCAAGTTTTGTCGTTTTGGAGTCCAAAATCCACGAACGGTCTACGAATGGCGTGAAACTTGGCACGTAGCACGGTTTAGGCAATCATGACGTGGGGGGAAAAACGGCACGGTCGCCGGATTTCCGGTTTGGGAATTATAGCATTTTTTCTTAAATTAGAACACTTTAAGTTATAAAGTTCAAGTTTTATTGTTTTGGAGTCCAAAATCCACGAACGATCTAGGAATGGCGTGAAACTTGGCACGTAGCACGGTTTAGGCAATCATGACTTGTGGGGAAAAACGGCACGGTAGCCGGATTTCCGGTTTGGGAATTATAGCATTTTTTCTTAAATTAGAACACTTTAAGTTATAAAGTTCAAGTTTTATCGTTTTGGAGTCCAAAATCCACGAACGGTCTACGAATGGCGTGAAACTTGGCACGTAGTACAGTTTAGGCAATGATGACTTGTGGGGACAAACGGCACGGTTGCCGGATTCCCGGTTTGGGAATTATAGCATTTTTTCCAATATAATAACACTTCTAGTTTTAAACTTCAATTTCGTCGTTTTTGGGCCCAAAATCCACGAACGGTCTAGGAACGGCGTGAAACTTGGCACGCAGTACGGTTTAGGCAATGATGACATGTGGGGAAAAACGGCACGGTCACCGGATTTCCGATTTGGGAATTATAGCATTTTTTCTTAAATTAGAACACTTTAAGTTATAAAGTTCAAGTTTTGTCGTTTTGGAGTCCAAAATCCACGAACGGCCTAGGAATGGCGTGAAACTTGGCACGTAGCACGGTTTAGGCAATGATGACGTGTGGGGACAAACGGCACGGTCGCCGGATTCCCGGTTTGAGAATTATAGCATTTTTTCTAATATAATAACACTTTTAGTTTTAAACTTTAATTTCGTCGTTTTTGGGCCCAAAATCCACGAACAGTCTAGGAACGGCGTGAAACTTGGTACGCTACACGGTTTAGGCAATGATGACGTGTGGGGACAAACGGCACTGTCCCCGGATTCCCAGTTTGGGAGTTGTAGCATTTTTTCTAATATAATAACACTTTGGACACTTTAATATTTAAAGTTTGATTTATTTTACACAACTTATCCAAATATTATACTTATGATTGTAGGGTGGTATAAAAGTAAGTTTGCTTAGTGTGGGGCTTCCAAAACTGAAGGTGGCTGAGGGACTGCTTGTAAGTATGGACCCATTCACAGAATTGGATGGAGAACCTTTGGGTCCAAAATTCTATAAGGTGTTTGTTCAAACTGCGAGAAAACCTAACGCTCTTTTAGAAAGACCGCGCCATGGCATTGAAACTGTGGGAGAATCGATTGACCAATACGTTGCATGGAAATCTGTTGATGTAAATTACAACTTTTTTTATATATATTTTTTATGGTTTCATTAATGATATGATATTGCATATATGTTGCCTATATCAATCATATTGATAATTGTTTTATTTTTGTTTTTTTAGGTTATTGAAAAGGATTAGGTTTGCCATGATGATCGGGGTTGAAGGGGCTGTTAATGTTTTATTTCGTTTTGTATTTTGAATTACTACATGTTTGGGCACACTTGGATGTTGGTGTTTCACATTTTCGGAAAACTTTGTTGCATGTATTAGAACTTCAATTATTATGTTGTAGAAAAACTATAATTCTAATATTTGTAATATTTTTTGTGGACATGGATTATGAAATTTGGTGAATGAATGTTTTTTTTGGTGAATGAATTCATTATTTTCTTTTATGTGTAAACAGGAATTTCAAGGAAATTTGGTGAATGAATATTTTTCATTAATTAATTCAGTTATATTATTTCATGTGTACACAGGATTTTTAGTGAATTAAAAAAATATTAAATTTAATATAATTTATTAAATTTTTTCTGTACTTTTTGCGACGGCAGGGTATTTTTTTGCGACGGCCACAGCTGTAGCGAATGTTTAAGTTTTAGTGACACAAATTTGTTATGACAATTCATATGCGTCACTAATAACATGTTTTTGCGACGGTAGTATTTTTATTTGCGACGGCATAATGTCGTCGCTAATATAATGGAATCCTGCATCACCCATTTTGCGACGGTTGATGCCGTCGCAAATAAGGCTATTTGCGACGGATAATTGCGACAGCACTCGCCCGTCGCAAAAAATGGTTTGCCACGGAGTATTTGCGACGGGTATGATGCCGTCGCAAAAGGCAATCTCCCGTCGCACATGCCGTCGCAAAAGACTTTTGCGGCGCCATTTAAAACGACACCCTATTTGCCGTCGCAAAAGCTTTTTTGCGACGGCTTCATCTCTTTTGCGACGGCATTCTCCCGTCGCAAAAACTCATTTTTTTAGTAGTGATACACCTGTAAGTGAGAGTTTGAGAGTTCTCTTGTAAAAGAAAAACTCTTATAAGTTAAAGTGGATCTTGGACAAAACCACTTGGTAGCTGGAAGAACTTGTGAAGAAGTTCTTGTGTAAAAGTGAACTGAGCACTTAATAAATCAGTACCTTCTTTGTAATTGGAGATTGCATAGTGGAAGGAGACTTCAAGGGGATTTTGGGGTGAGAACATAAACGACAAGTTGTGGTTGAACCTCGGTAATTCTTGGTGTGATTTCTCTTGCTCTATTTTCATTTCCTTATTGATTACATTGCATTGCATATATCTTGATTCACTGTTCTATTGATTGAATTAGTTTTTAATTAATTTTAATTGCTATTAATTTTTAAAAAACTTAATTCACCCCCTCTTGAGTTGCCTTTTGGGCCAACAGAAGTATCAACGATAAAATTAAAAGCACCACCCATGGTTTTTCTTTTCATAGGTCCACAAACATTGGAATGAACCAATTCTAACAAATCATCCTTTTTACTAGAAGTGTGTGAAAAAGAAACTCTACTTTGCTTTTCAACAATACAATGAATGCACGGATTCAAAGGCATAACTTTAATATCCGACATGAGTTACTTCTTTACAAGAATTTGGAGGCCTTTCTTGCTCATGTGACCAAATTGCTTATGCGATAGATCCCACAGCATTGCTGATTCAAGAGTTTCTACTTCTCATCAATCATATCCTTTGGCCTACCATCATTACTCTCTAAGGGAGCATGCAACTCATTGCAATAAAGTAAGTCCAACATCTTGCCCTTCTATGTTCTCCAATTATTACCATTTAGGCTCACCATTCTATTTGCATTCACCTTTATAACTCACTTATAAATTGTATCAAACACCTTGCAGGCACAACCTTGGCTCTTGATACCACTTGTTGTGAAGTGCTTTCTTTCCAACCTAAGCAAGTTATGAGCAATACCCACAAGTACAATGAACAATAGTAGATAACTACGAATTGAAAGTGTCAAAACCAAGAAATCAAGAGAGCAAGAACACCAAGTATTTACGTGAAAACCCTTCAAAGAAGGAAAAAAATCATAAGGCACAATCGGAATCTACAAATCAATGAAATGAGAGTACAAGAAGTCCACCTATACAAGAAATACATAAAGAAGCTTCCAACTTACAAAGCTAGTAGAATCCACTCTCTAAGAGAGAAATCCCAACTTTATTGAAGTAACAAACACTCTTGTAGATGAAGAAAAACAAACCCTTGTGTTTTGAACTCTAACTCCAGAAAACCCTTGTGTTGAGAAACCCTTGATGTGTATGTAAGAAATTTTTAGACAACCTCTCTCACTCTCTTCACTTTGTCTCTACACATTGTTAGTCACTACATAACCAATATGTATATATTACAAGATAAGGCTTATGCCTAAAAACTATTAAAATAGTATGGGTCATTCTCATGGGACTAGCCCAACACATGTAGTAGGCCCAACATTTCTTAATACTACAAAATCATTTGTGAAAGACCTCACCGCACGTATATCAAGATTGAAACTTAAGTACCACCATATACTCTTGACGTTGAAGAGTACTCCACCAAATGGCTATGAGACTCGAAAACAAAGCATAGACTGTGAGGGCAAATGGGTGGTGCCAAGTGAACAAATAAAATATATATATATCTATTATATACATATATAATATGTCAAACAATTGTACTCAACTGACAATAGTTTCTATTGTTGGGCCAAAAAACAAAAAATTTAAACAAGATGACTGCTACCCACATCCACTATTGTGAGGTCTAGCTGATTTCTCATTCATCAGCTGGAGAATGACTGATTACACTCCAAAAGCATAATCATAATGTCTTAACTAGTATTTTGTTAGCCTTAGTTTGTCTTATACAAAATTAGAGTTTAAAAGAAGCAAAAAAGCCAAGAATTCAGGGCATTGTTCTAGCGGCCATTTGAACAGTTGAGGAGATTCAGAGAGTATGTCTGCTCGTTTGAAATAGATTAGCAACCGTTCGAAGCAGGTTAGCAGCTAGGGCATAGATTTAGAAAAGGTGAAAATGCGTTAGTTTCCCATTAGCTAGCTATTCGAACGGTCGATGCAAGCTTTGTTTTATTTTCAATATATAAAGAAAAAATTATACCCAAATTTGAAGATCTAGACTTTTTATTACGAATTGTTCTTGTTTTTGCATTTTAGAGAGTACTTTGTAGAGAGAGAAACACTTCCAAGTCTATTGTAATAGTTAGATTGATTTTCAATTGCTCTTTATCTTTTCAATTCCTTCAATTGTAATGCAATGGTAATGATTGGCTAAGTGTTTTCTTGGATTTAATTGAGAAAAACATCCAAGGTTCTCAAGCTTTCCAATGAAGGTAATTGGGTTTTTATTACTATATCTAATAATTCACTCAATTCTTAATAATTGATACTTAGATTCTTCAAAAAATTTAAATTCTTAACTAAGTTTAGTAATCTCAATGCACAACCCTTGGATTGATATTGCGATTGCACGAATTGATGATATGAACTTATGATTCTTCATTAGATTTCAACTTTAAAATCAATTGTTAATGAATTCATACTTTGATAGTCAAAATTCTTCAAATTAAAGGTTCATTATAAAACATTTGATTTGAGTCATAAATACATCTTTAAATGCTTGATAAACTTGCGTGATTAGATCAATTGAATGCAAAACCTCTCTATAATTTAAACTTAGAATTTATAGTTTTGAATTGGTCAAACAAACTAAATGTCTACATCATTCATCGGCACTTCATTAATTACAAGTCAATTCAAGTACAATTAGTGTTTGTTTAGTGCAATATTCATATTGAATATAATCATTGTGAAAATTAATCTCGAACTCACCCAATTATACATCGTGGCAACCAACACTTGAATATGCATTACTAGAGTCGGGACGGTGACCAATGGCCTAGTTGTGGATGACATTTAAACAAAAACGGCAAATAATGAACCATATAATTGTGTGCTTAGATGATTGAAATAAAAGCTGCATTTGATTTGATGATTTTAAATATCGCATTTATACTTTAGAATTTGCCAAGTTTATTTACCCAGTTTTCATGGGAATAAAGGAAGGGACAGGTTTGGGTCACATCTTGCCTCTGTCAGGACAGAGTGTTGGAATAGCTAGCTACCCATGGAGGGACCTATGGTCTTTATGGCTATGAGTCTCTGACCTCCCACTCCCCCATCTGCATGCTACACTTGGGTCAGGCTCTTTGGTCCTTTAAATACAAGGCATAAGTTTAGAGAGAATTTCATTGTCTCCAATACGTGTTGTCCATGCAGGCATTTGTCTCACAGGAGTTTGAGCCCCCACCTCCTGTAAGCTTTTTCCTTCGGTTTTGGTTGAGCTGGGGCTGGGGTCCTACTCCTCCCAACAGAAACAAGTGGCAAAGAAATTCAAGAATATTTTTAAATCTTTCCCTTGTCTAAATTATTTGCTGGTCAGTCTAGTTTGGCACAACTTTTAGTCCACTTGTTTTTTATCGGTTTTTTAAAGACTTTTTTTTTTTTGGTGACTTTTTCCTTTTTAAAGGGTTGACCAATTTTTAAAAAAAAATTCAAAAGTTAGCTTTTTAAACCATGCCAAACGAAAAGGTTAGAATGTTTTTTGATTTGAGGTAACGAACTGAGCATAATTTATCTAACTTGTAATCTATCTTTTTTTTGCCGTGATTCTTTTAATAGCATCACTCCCATAAAAAGTCAAACGGGACAAAAGGAGTACATATTTTAGACCGCGTAATTACTATGAATTGTAAGATGATTATAATCTCTCTGGAACTTGAGGAAAAAAAAGGTAGAAATAATAATTTTTATTACTTTTCTTACTTGGTTTCTAATTTAAGAGAATAGAGAAAGAAAACAAGATCTGTTAGAGATCATAACTATTTTCAAAAGTTAAGTTATTAGAAAAGAGGTCCAACCAAGGCTAATCTAACATGATATTAGAATTTAAGGTTAATTTGTAAAGGTTATAGATTCAAATTTCTCCCTATGTGAAGTCATCTTCTCTATTTTTTTTTATGTTTCATTTCAATTGTAAAACAAAATTGCACTTGAAAGAGGATGTTCGAAAACTTGATATATACTGTTGAGTCTTTTTTCTAGTAGCGTAATATATTAATAATAGTGGTGATCTAAAACTTTTAACTTTCTTCTAATTTTCTTTTGTCTTTCCTTTTCAATAGGTATTATATTATTTTTCTTCATTTTTTTTGGAATCTCAAACAATGTAAAATGATTTTTCTTTAATTTTTTTGCAAAACCATCAGAAAAAAAAGAGAGACTACTTTCCTTGTATTTTCTCTCTCACTTCCTTATCCTTCCACAATTTTCAAAGAGAGCCTTAGGGAAAAGAGATCTTAATAAAAAAAATAATTATTCAAACTTCATTTTTTGATAGGAAAAAATTATGCAAAATTGTACTTGTGCAAAAGGAAGAAATTAATAAATCAACCATCTTTCTTGATGGAATCACAACCCCTCTCCCCTGGTGCGATATATAAAAAAAAAAAAAAACATTAGTTGTAAATTTAGTGGTATCCAATAGAAAACTAACCTAAAGGATTATAAAGAACATGATAAAAGGTAAATTACACTTACCTCCAGGCTTTGTAAAATTGCAGAACTACCTCATTGTAGTTTAAGCCATTATCCCTCCATTTGAATTCCTATAATTACAATTTCCTAATTCTCTTCTTCTGCTTTGTCTGGGCTGTGGACTCAATTATAATGAAGAAAAATATAACCCACGAAAGTGATTTTGTCACAAAATATGCTAAAACTAAAAATCACGTAATAGATTTTATTAATCCATTTCAACAGCCAACACTTTTATCAATTTTATTGAGGGGAAAATAGTTGTTTGTAATTTTCAAAAACAAGATGTTCATATTCCGATTGTGTTGAAAACGGCTAGTTGATGCTACAGACAAAATTATTACAAAACTTCCTTAATTATGGAGGTTAATGTAATTTTTAAAATTTTAAAGGAAAATCTTAGAGCTGGTCATGTAATTTATCATTAAGATAAAACATAGTTAACAACATTTTGTGTGTGGTGTTGTTTTTTATTTTTTTATTCAAAGGAGGCCAAAACTAAACAAAACTACTCTAGAAGACTAGAACAAATCTAGGAATACCCTAATCCCAAGTCTCCCAAACCAGGAATAGTTGGACATATTGGAGAGCAAGATGAAGCATTTGGAGCTCGACTGAGCCCGTAAGCATGTCTAAAGCCAGCTTGTCCGCCAAATCTTGCATAAAAATCAAAACGGAAACTTGGAGCATTAACATCAAAGTACGTACCAATGCAATGTTTTAACTAGTAGGAGGTTCGCTGCGGAATGGAATGAATGCAACAAAAAAAAAATATATATATATATATATAAAGATAAAAATTAAAAAAAATGGGTTGGGTATGAGAAAGGGATTGCATTCGGTGAATAGATTTGTGACACGGACTTGACGAGGCCACTGGATTCTATTAACTAGTGCTAGTTACTGTAGGCCTATAGCTGCTGCTCTTACTACTATTAGTGGCTCCACCCCCGAGGTCTACTGTGGTTTCTCTTTTCATTCAATTAAGGTTCCCGTTCTGTCTCTATCTCTATCTCTATCTTTATCTGGATTTCTCTCTCATTCTCTTTCTCCCATGAAAAATAGTGTGTTGGAAGAGTACTAGGGACAGTTCTAACTCCATTTTACCTTTGAATTTTTCTCTGATACTGCCTCTTAGGTGTTTTTACATTGCAATCTCACCCCTAAACTAAAAAATAAACAAAATTATTGGTTGAGAATTTTTTAAATGATTAAAATGATTTAGGGAAAAAATAAATAATTATTACAAATATAACTCATAATTATTACAAATGTGAATTATAATTAATTTAGTTGTGACCCATAATTATTGTAATATGATCATATGTTAGGGTAAATGTTATTATATTAAGCATTAATTGTGATAAGTTTGAATGATAATTACTATCACGGCTTTGATATCGGTACTGAAGACATTCCTTTTAACTTCACAGTGCATTTGTGCCTTGCGTAAAAGAATTTCTCGATATTTTCTAACATTTGTATGCTCAAATTACATAAGAACAAGTATTTGGGGACTTGCTCCGATTTTGTCCAAATTTTTGTTTTGATTTTTTGAAATTGGTTGAGGCTGTGCTTCATAAACTAGTTTCGACCATATCTATTAAGTTTTAAAATATTTTGATACATATCCTTTTTATAAAGATAATCATGTATCTACATCTTTCACAAACAGCAAAGTTCGTATCATTGAACCTTTTAATCTTGACTTTTTCTTTCTCCACCAAGGTTCTTGCTCTAGAAACCTACGCTTTCATTCTAATTGTTAGAAGACAAACTATTTTTTGTGATTCACCCTCAATGCAAGGGATACGTTAACTGAGTCAATGTGGCTTCACTATCATCAATAATAGATGAGATACAAGAGTCGTCTATTAACTCAGTGTTTGGTCCTCTTATAGGATGATACAACACACAACCTTAACCTCTATAACACTTCGCAGCTTCCAACAACACTCTTCTTGACCTAGGAGAACATCCCTTATGTATAGTATAGCCAAAACTACTTTTGATAACCTTTTAAAACTGAAACAGGATTCGTGCGCTTCGTTACCGCAACAAGTAGCAAACCCACTTCTCGTTGCCGCGAAATCCAGCAAATAGGTAGCAAAGCACTTTGCAAAATTATTGTTGTGTGAGTCTTCAAGCGAGATCCAGCAACAGGTAGCGACATCAAGCGAAGGGTAGCGAGGTGCTCTGATTAGGCTCCACATTTACATAAGAAACAACAAAAAACTGTGGAAAATCCGAAAAATATATAACATGCCCTTGACAATAGAGAGTTGTTTAACAAAGTCCTTGCGGAAAAAAGATTAATGTTAATTAATTAAAATATGCTATTCCTTCAGGTAATGATTAATGTTAGTTAGAATTACCATCATAGCAAGCATCTAACAAAGACCTCGCGGAAAAAATAAATTAAGAAAGAAATTTTTAAAAAAAGCATAGTCATCTAGGGAAGAATAATGGACAACCATCATATAGAGATGAATTTGAGAGCCCACAAAGTATCTACCCAAATCCTCTGCTTGTTCGTTCATTTTACTAATTTTGAAACTCTAGATTTCAAGGCAATAACAGGAGTTTTCAATGAGAAAACAGTTTACAGTTCATTGCATTTCCATTCTAGGGTTTCAAATAAGAGTTCATGTTTAATACACTACCAATGAAGATAATTTTATTACACAAGGAGTGTACTAAAATATGACACGTGTCTTCTAAAGTTCAAGTTCAACTTGAAAAATGCAGAACTCATAAACATATGTTGCATCTTAATTAGTGCCCACTTGTATGAACAAATTTCTACAATGACAAAGTTTCAAAATTAAACTTTTCAAATAAAGATTTAAAAATAGAGTTTGATTTTGGTCTATTGACAATTGATTACACGAGTAGGGCATCAAATTATGATATGTTCATGAATATTGTTTTTTAATGTTGTATGTAAAAGTTAGTTGAGTAAAAAGAAACTCTACACTGTCAATAAATCTAAACTTTTGAAAACACTAGATGCACTTCCTTAATTACTCTCTTAGACGCTGCCATATTCAAGGATATTTACGTAGGTGCTTCAATTACCCCTGCGGCTTTTTGCGATATTTTTGTTGCTATCAAAGAAATTTAATACTGAAAATGAATTTCTCACTACAGCATTGGTCACCGATGCCACGAAGGGAGGGATAAGAGATGCAAGGTCTTCTTCTCATGCTTTCTTCTTATATCTTGATCATGTGGAAACAACCTTTGATTCCACTTAATTTAAGGGTCTTGAGTATGGTATTCCAATGTAAATAACCACTGCATGTAATTATTAAAGTTGTAGAGATTACCGTAATCATTCAACTGTTTAATCCTTTCGTTCAAGCATCATTCATTCAAAATTCTTAACTTCAACCCCACTTGAGTTTTGACAAAGCATCCAAAGTATATCCAACCCCAAGAAATGGTAAAGGTTAATTAGGATACCATTCCAATAACTATAAGCATCAGACATGATGCTTATAGTTATTGGAATCAAAGTCTAGTCGTTGACATGATCGGCACCTTATTATTAGGGTGTAATTCTTTTTATGTTTATTTTCCTTTCGAGGTATCCAAAAAAAAATTGGACAAGGAAAAAGAAAGATGAAAATAAAAATAAAAATAAGGATAGCATAGATCGCCTAGGTGAAAAGAAAAAGAATAAAAATATAAAATTACATATTATATTTAGTGGTGAGAGAAAACAAAGAGTGAAAGAACATAAAAAGAAAATAAGTAAAAATTTAAAATCACTCATTTCCTTTTCATTTCTTTTTGTTTTTGTTCATTTTTTTTTTCCTCAATAAATTTAAAATCCAAACATAGCATAAAGTGTTTCAAAGTTTTTGAAGTGTAAGATTTCCACTAATTCTCTAGAGTTTCAACTAATTATTTGGAGACGACATATTTATTTCCTTTATTTGTCCCTTATATGTTATCTCAAAGACTTGAACATGTACTCTACTTATCTAAAAAAACAGAAGAAAGAAAAAAAAACATGCACTGTACTAAATTCAGGAACACTAATGCTTTGATTAACATTTTCTTTACATTTTTGGCTACTAGTAATACTTCTGTCATATTTTAATATGAAAGATACCATATTGAATTCCCAACGACCAGAATCAAGAAGATTCATAACAATATTCGCCATTCATTTAATGCCATAGGGAATGGTAAGCAACTTAAGAATTCACATAAATTTATTATCAAAATAATCTCAACAAAACACTTATTATGACAAATCTTGATTATAAAAAATATCATTATCACCTCGTTCTAATAAAATTTTTGAAAGAAATTTTTTTAAAGAAGTAGCATTTTTGTTCTACCAACGTAGTACGTCTATTTCTAACAATATTTCAATACTTTGATCACAACTATAAACAATTCTGATTTTCTTAAGTTGGAGGTCACTCCCATGGTATCCCTCCAGTCCTGCAATATTTTTTGTATCTTCCGAGATTACGAAGAAAAATCACAAAACACCATTGAAAAAATGCAGGATTGAATTGGATGTTGACTAGTGTATTGGCACTTCGAACATCGGTTAATTTTAAGATGGTAACAACCCAATCCAGCGATCATAAAAGCAGCAGATTACAATCTCAGCCTTTCTCTTTATAATCACTGTACAGCATCTAAAGCTTTTGTACCCAACAAAGGATCCAAATCTAGGGCGACTGTAGCAGGTCGAACCCAGCAGAGCAGGCAAACAATAGTCTTATGTTAATCTTACAACTTTTATAAAGTGAAGCCATTAAATGTAACACCTCTTTAGCGTCCTAGATTGCAGAGCTGGCAGAAAAAAACTTTTCACTTTACAGAGTTGCTGCAACCAATGTTTCAGGTTATTGCTCTTCTGCCACAGTTGGCATAAATTCAAACAAAAGTCAACTTAAAAACAGGGAAATTCTAGTTAATAGTTTTCGCGGTATCGATAGCTAACAGTAAAAAATTTAGTTCAGTTGTAAGTACTGCCGTACATAATAGTAGAAAAATCAGTGGTAAGTGCACCACAATTAGACTCAATGACAAATAACTATTCTTGATTGTTTTGCAAAATTATTTGCTAGAATAAAACCATTAGATTGAATTACTTACTATTAAAACTGATCCTTTTTTTTTGACTGGGCATGGTTCCGTGAAAACCACTCCAAGTACAACAGTCGTCAATTGATCCAGAGATGTGCTCTCTCTCTTTATACATATGTATGCTTATATATATAAATAAATAAAAATTATACAAAATTTATCATGATATAATTAAATAAGAATTATTTATTTAAAAATATAACATTTATTATAATTATTTTTATTTATAAAAATATTATTGTGATATCATTTTAATAAATTTTTTTTGTAAAAATATTTTTAAAAAATAATATTTTTTATTATATATATAAAATTTCAGGAGCATACGAAAACAGAATTTCTGTATGTGTATATACGCGTCTTTCGAGGACTTTGCGTTTAATTTGTCTCTCTCTAGATCTCTCTGTCCCTGTTGCTCGTGTAGTGAGAGATAAAGGTGGGTGTGGGTTCGTAAGATTTTTCACTTTCAACGACAAGAAGAGAGAGAGCAGAAAGAAGAATATGGAGGCCCGAGGAAGGAGATGCAGGGACACAAGTCCAGACAGGGCCAAAGTATGTGTGAAGCCGAGGGTGGTGAAACCCACCTTCAGAAAG
Organism: Euryodendron excelsum; assembly: GCA_033060915.1. NCBI lineage: Eukaryota > Viridiplantae > Streptophyta > Magnoliopsida > Ericales > Pentaphylacaceae > Euryodendron > Euryodendron excelsum. The sequence continues at coordinate 22,452,514 of CM065385.1, read as the reverse complement.
ATTCAAGTTGTGTATTACCTCTCCAGAAATGGGCAGCTTGAACACCCCCATTACATGGAAGTAACTCACCTCGCCCATCAACAGCTTCGTTTGAAAGGTAAATTCTCTCACAGAGGGAAAGAGAGAGAGAGAGAGAGAGAGTTTGGGTTCTTCTTTGCTTGCTTAAATTTTTTTTGTGTTTTTTGTGTTATATTTGATCTGTTCAGATGTAATGGACCGCCTGACGGTTCTCAGAGGTAAAGGCATGCCCTCTCTCTATTCCTGGTCTTGCAAAAGGTATCGTGGTTCTTCATTTTTCTTCCTTCCAATTTGACTAACTACTCTACCATTCCTTAGTCATTGCATTTGCATATGTCTCGACGTACAAGTCTGTACGTATTAACAATTTGTGTATCAGCTAGTGTGTCTGTTAATTTGTCAAACTGTCTTAGGACTGATTCTTATAGTTCTTGATTTTTGTTAATTGGCGATTATATTACAGGAGCTACAAAAATGGGTATGTGTGGAATGACGTAACAGAGAATGATAGTATCTATCCATCAGAAGGAGCTGAATACGTACTCAAAGGCTCTGAACTCATAGAAGGATGCACTGGTTTGTCTTCATATATATATAACAGCAAATCTAGCTAACCCACAGTGATTTTTGGATGATTTTTGTTTGCTTCATTTAATGAATGGGACTATATCAAATTTCAGAAAAATTCCAACAACTTCAAGTTAGCAATAGATCACAACCAGTGCCAGGCCCCACCTTCCACCCAAAACGCAAACCTGTAGCTACAGAACGACACTCTGAACCACAAGAAGTCGACAACAACCGATATGAAGACGAAGAAGATGATGATGATGATGATGACGACAACGAAGAAGAGGAAGAAGATGAAGACAAGACGAGTTATACTTGTTCAATGACCCCACAGTACTCTCGATGTTCGAGAGGAGTTTCCACTGACGATACTGAGTTACAACGAGACGAGACAACCCACAAAAAAGACCCCACCACTGAGTTAACTCTGGACAACTCATCTCCACCATCAACTACTTCTTCCACCATCTCTGACAAGGCCAACGAGAGCAACAATACATCTAAGAGATTCGAGGATGGTGACCCGGTTCTAGCCGAGTCATCAGCGAGTCGCAACTCGGTGCTACTTCAACTCATTTCATGTGGCGGCTCGGCGTCGTTCAGAGGGAAGAGCGTACCGGTTGTGAGTCAGCAATCGCTGAGCACGGTGGCGAGGAAGAGTGAGACCAGTCTTCATAAGGGGGTGCTGTGTAAGACTGCGGCGGCGGCGAAGGTGGTAGCAGAGGAGGATGAGATGATAAGTTGCATGTCGGAGAACCCGCGGTTTGGTAATTTGCAGGGGGAAGCGAAAGAGTATTTCAGTGGAAGCATAGTGGAGTCAATGGCAGAGGAACGAGTTCAGGTTGAGCCGGGGTTGAAGAGATCGTCTTCTTACAACGAAGAAAGGTTAGTTCTTGACCCTTCACTTACACCTTCAGCCAACTGAATTATTTTATTTTATTTTTCTAAGATAAAGTAAATGTTATATATTTATATATTAATTAAGGCATGGCTATTGTCAAAACAGAATGGACTGTTGCCAAAGAAAAAGAAAGCAGAGGAATTATTGAGGTCAAAGTTATTGCAACTAATATTTTTACTTTTAGAGACGATATTATCAAGTTAAATGTAATTTTTTTTAATTTTTTTATATAAAATAATTTAATAATATCAATTTTGTAATTAAAAAATTATTCTGATAAATATTTATTTTAAAGTAAAAAAATTTTATTAAGACACATAATTTTGTATAAAAATTTTTTATATAACATTACCTTATTATCAATTAATTTGTATAAAATTTTGAATATAAAAATATATACATAAAATTAAAAGTAGACATTTTATATTGTTCCCATACATGTCTATATTATTGCATAGTTGTATGGGAAATAAGAGTAATGGTGAATTTTTGAGTCCGTTTGCTAAATATTTGTTGTTTTTATTTTTTATTTTTTTAAAATAAAAAATAAAAAAAATTAAAATAAGTATATTTTTATTTTTAAAATATTAATTTGATATTATTAATAAAACGATCATCTACAAATATCATCATGAAATTATGAAAAATAAAAATACACGTAAAATAAAAAATAAAAACTGACAGTACTTTCGAACGAACACAAATGTTTTATACTGATTTTATTGTCAAAGTTATAGTGACATTTGGGTGTGGCTACAGAAAATTTAAACACGTATACATGAATTTAGTAAAAGCAAAAGTTATTCAAGTTTTTCTTCTTGAAACTGGGATTTTATTTCATTTTTTTTTTTTTGCATGAGTACCTTGTGCTAGTACTTATTATCATTAAGCAATAAATACACTTTATTAATGCATTAAATAGTTTTTAATCTTTAGTTAAGGTTCTAAATGAATGAATGAATTTTGTCATCGCAAAAGCCTAATTTGGCAAGACTTTTAGAAAATATTCTAGATTATTGTATTATTTATTTCTATGAGTTGAGTGAATACAATAGAATTTCAAGAGCTAAAAGTCAAAGAGTCTACTGGGGCTAGGTAAGCCCTCGAGCTATTCAGGTATGGGCCACACTGACCCGTCAGATGATTGACTCTCTGGGGGTGGCATCACTTTTTTTACTCCAAAATTTGAAAATTCAATTCGAATTTTTTATAAAAGTAAAATTTCCGCACAGTGATAAAAAAAAAAAATAGTGAAAATTTTAATCTAGGATGGAACACCATTACATTTTATATAAAAATTATGTAACAAGTAGATGCGAGGATGATATTTTAAAATTATTTAATTGAAAATAGGAGCACAATCACACCATCCTATAAACAAATTCTATAACAAGAAGTTTTTTTTTATTCTCAATACATATATACCCTATAATATTTCTTGGTCAGGAGCTGCAAGGCTGAAATGGGTGAAGAAGCAGTGGAAGAGGAACAGAAGAGAGAGAAAGCTGTGATGAAAGGAAAATGCATCCCCAGAATGAAGTCCTCAAAACAACCCAAGAAATGACCCAACGTTTCAACAGGAGTCGTGTAGTGGTTGGAGTAGTAATAAATAATACAGTAATTACTATGAGCTGTTATTGAAGGGAGTGGTATTCGATTTGACCTGTCGTAATTATGGGTGAACTGTTTTGGGGTTGAAAATTTTGGTAAAAAACTGAGAAACATTGGGATTGTGGAAGTTAAAAAGGACGGGGACGGGATTTTCTGTCCTCTGTAGTGGGGTGCAGATATGATAGGATACGGGCCAGTACTTGAGTTGCTTTAAATGGGCAATTCATGATCTACATATATATAATTATTATTTAGGTAACTTCATATAGCCAATACCAGAACTCTCTCTTCTAAAATCTACATACCATACGGATATCAGCAACCAGCTGTTGCATTCATTGAGCTTGAATTCTCAATGCATGGGGTAAGTTCAATCTTTTTAAATTTTTTATTTATGATAGGGTGTTCGGCCAGCTTGTTTCGAAGCTTGTATAGTCTTTTTATTTTATACAAATTAAATAATTATCAGATTAAATATTTTATGGATAGTTTAGATGAGTTAATGACACATAAAATGTTTACTTAAGATGTTTTGAACTAAAAATCTTGTAAGGAACAAGCTCTTAAGTTTTAAATTTTAATCATTGGGTCAACTACTTGAGATTAATGAGCTCAAGCTTGTAAAGATCCATGAAAGTCTCAAAATTATGTTGAGGAGGGTTGCTTCATATGCGAATTCAAGGAAAGTGTCTCTCGCAAATAGAATGAAGGTTATCATATGCCTAGCTAATATGAAAACTAGACTCAAGCCCGAATCTTCTCTGCACCTCTTTTAAATTTTAGTGCTCCCTTGCAAAGATAGTAGGGTATGGTTTGTGGAACGAACTTAGGTACAGAAGCGGTCAATGCAGTCTCCAAAGCCAAACGGTTGGTAAAAATTTTAAATCCTCACTCTTTTGGGATCTACCCCGCTCCCCAATTTGGTGGTTCCTACGTCTAAAAACTTGTGTTTTTTTTTATTTTATAAATGAATGCATTTGCTTAAAGACTGTCAGAATTGTAGCACACTGAATTGAAACCCAAAAGGCGCACTACCACGCGTTCTCCATCACTTCGCGATTCTAAATGTTTAGTCTGGCCCTAATAACAGTGGGGCAGGCCTATCTGGGTCCAAAAAACCTGGGGGCTTACCGGCATGGCTCGAAATATTTTCGAGCAATTGGACTTTTCCAAACCCAAACTATAAAATGGAGTTATCTTGACGTGTTTGGACATAGCTTGTGAAATCAACTTATAAAATAGTCTTTTTTTGTTTACTAGTGACTTTTTTAAATAATAATTTAATTTAATTTTATTGTTATATTTTTTTATTTCATGCGTATCTATCATAAAAATAAAATTAATTTGAATGTAAAAAAGTCACTAAAAACAAAAAAAGTCATTTTAGTAAAGTTGTTTTTTTTTGTCTAAATGACTTTTTTCAAGTAAAAATCAAATTTTCATTCTTGTAATTTTCTTAATTTCAATCAATTAGTGTCCTAATCGGGTTAGGGGACCACGATTTTAAACTATGTTGTATTGGCTTTGCTAGAACCCAATTGTTTTGAGATTAATAATATTGAGAGATTTCTCTTTAATCTATTGTTCTTGGTATTCTATTTCTTAGAATCAACAAGTAATACAGTAGTACTGTCCATTATTTTTTGTATTTTCGATGACAAAACAATAAGTTGAGCAACAACGTGTTTTTTTTATCATGCCGCTTTGTAGTTAGCTGAAAGTTTGAACAACATTTAAGTAACAAAACAGAAAAAAAAAAAAAAAGTGCTTTCAGCTTTTTTTTTTAGTTTCTTGAACGTTCGTTAATTCACAAAACCCATCGGGCCTTCAAATCAGATGGGTGAGGTTGTCAATTGATTGGGAATAGCTAGTACGGAAATAGGTAGGATAAATTCCTTAACCGTGCCCTTAGTGAACTAAACGTGATAATATCAATCTTGGACTCCAATAATAGTCAAAGCTATGTATTTTTTAAAAGAAAAATTACAAGTATATAGTATTAAAAAAAAGTTTTATACAAAATAATGTGACAATGATATTTTTATAATTACGAAACATGGCAATGTGTTTTTTGTTTTTTTAATAGATATTAATTAGCCACGTTATTTTGTATGAAAATTTTGTAAATAACTATTATTTGTATAGCATTTAAAAAACTCACATCTAAAGTTTAATTACAAAAGCAAACCAAAAAATACATACAATTAAGTCTAGAAGTACCAGACACTGTATATACATAAAATGTATAATACACGCCGAAAAAACACTTGGCAAAATTTTATTCTTTACAGACGAACAATCAAAGTCCTACAATTTTGGATAATTTAATTCATTTTTCGGTATATTCAAAAATGATGGAGGCATATAATTTATTTGAACACTTTGAAGCACCAGAGGTAAGGTTAGTTCATTGCATTCCATTTATAAAGGGTTTTTATAATAATGTCACAAATGAATTAAGCATATCTTTCTTGGTTAAATGGCAGGTGTAAGTGGGATTTTACTAGAGGGCTGGGTCGAACTCTCAAGCCCAAAAATAGATGAGTCCAGGTCTCTCCTGCAAGACGAAGAAGTTAGAATGGGTCGGCCCGTAATGGGCCGATCACACTCCGAAGATTAAGTCAGCAAGCTTAATCAATGAAGATGAAAGTAGTCGGTACTAGGAGTTAGTTGTCCATACCTGGCTCTCGGTGCCTTGGGTATTTATAGAACCCTTGAGGGAGTGTGTTCTGCCTTAACCTACCAGCAGGCTCTCATGGCCTGCTGGGTAGGCGTTATCATTGGCGCCGCCTGATTATCCATAGGGCCTGACGCACCGTCGCGGGGGATTCCGGCTGACCGGACGTGTACGTTGACGTCGCGTGGGCAGACGCATGCGCATTTAATGCGAGTCATCTCTGCATTTAATGCGACTCGCATTAAATGCGCAGAGACCGCTAGCGATTTGGGCCTGCTTTTCGTAGTTTGGGCCGCGATGCGAAGGAGGTCGGCAGTCTGGCCTTCCCTCTAATTCTGATCTGGGCTAGGAAAGCAGCCCCAATTCTGATTTGCGCAGATTGGGCCTAATTCATTGGATTGGGCCGGTGGTTATTCCCCCACAATTGCCCCCTAGCCTTTGTGTCGTTTTGGATTCTGAAACGGCCAAGGGATGTAACGGTCACCCGACCACGTAAATGGCGAGGATTTTAAAAAATTCAATGGTGGGGCGTTACTGAATCGACGGCCAACGTGACGCTTCGACAAAACGTCATGATTAACGCCGTTTTACTGTGTACGAACCGACGGCTCTGGCGCGTATAAAAGACCGACGCCCTAATCAGTTGGAAGACACTTGATCTTTTCTTTTTGCCTTCTGAATAGCGTGTGCGTCGGCTGTTTCGGCACCCACCACTGTAAGTGTCTTTTGAGCCCGCAACTCCTTTGCTCTTCATTGCGTTCTGTGTTTTGACAGTTGTCCCCTGATGGCATCCCGTCTTCATAAAATGTTAGATGGCCCGTTGGCCCTTGCCCCGTTTAGGGCTAGGTTTGAAGTCCCGGATGAAATCGGCTTAGAGTTGGTTGATCCTGAGGATTACCATATGGGGGAGACCGAAAAGGGGGTGCCGTTCCCAGTCATTGCTATCGTAGAAGGGGGGCTTAGGTTTCCCCTCCACCCTCTTCTTCATAAATTCATAGTGAAAAATAAGGTGTCGCCCTCCCAGTTAGTGTCGAACGTATATAGAATTTTCTTTGGCATGCTAGAAATAAATCGGCGCCTGGGGGTGAACCTGGGCCTTGCCGAGCTGGACTACTGCTACACTCTTTGTAAAGTCGGAGGTAGTTACAAGGTTTACCTCCGGGTAGTAAAGAAGTCCTTAGAGTTAGTGAAGTGTCTGCCTTCCTCAGGGAAGGGCATCGACGACGTTAGGGTCTGGGTAACCGGTCCATGGGAGTTCGGCAACGTTCCCGAGAAGGATAGGTCGGCGATTCGATACCCTAGAGTGCCCGTCGATCTAGGTTTGATGCCGATCTCTCACACTGTGCGTCATTTTCAGTTTCAGTTTCAGTTTGCAGTTAGATTAACTCTCGAACTTTTTTGCAGACACAAGGAAGCGGTCAAAAGCTCGCTACTGGTTGGTCAATTCTGACGACCTCGACAAGGCTTTGAAGTATGTCGGCGAAGATATATAGCTTGGGCTGCACATATCCTGCTCTCCTACCCACTGCGATACTCGAGTTTCACTGCCGAGATGGGTGTGCCCCAGAGTGTACTGGCAAGACTAGCGGACGAAGGCGCCGGAGGGGACTTCGAAGAAATACCTACTGGAATATCGATCGAGAGGGCGCGCATCCCTACAGGCGTGACAGTCGCGGTCGCTCCTCCATCTGCATCACCTGGTGAAGAACGACAAGAAGAGCGAACCAAATCACACAGCTCGGCATCCACATCGTCACCGTTCACTGTGCCTGACCGCCGAGTTGAGATTCCCTCCGGAACAAGTGATTCGAGCCCATCCCCCGACAAAATGGACGGCATGAGCCTGAAGGAAAGGATGTTTGCTCTTGCGGGACAGCCGCTAAAGTCGGCCACACCTACTCCTGCCGAAACCCCTCCAGCCGATCTGGTGGTAACTCCCGTGGAGGAGGCCCCTCCCGCGCAGCAGAGGCCAGAGACTCGGCAACAAAGAAAGAGGAGGCCCGATGTCACTCCGACTCCAGCGCCCAAAAAGCAGAAAGGCAAAGGCGCGGTGGACGAGGTCAGCGAGATTGTGACCATCACTCCGGACATTCTCGGTTGTCCTATGACGACAGCAGATTCTATGATCGATCAGCCGGAGGTTGCTTTTGGTGTTATGAAGAGCGTCCTTCAGAAGAAGGACGTGGCGAAGCTGGGCGAAGCAAGCGACTCGGCCGTTTTTATGGGCCCTTTTCATGACTCGATACTGGTAAGTCAGTTTTGATTTTTTTTTCAATGACTACAGATTTTTTAAATACTCGCCCTAAAAACGGCTTTCTCCGATTTGTATAGGGATTTCTGAATTCGTTGGAGGCGATGACTCACTTCCAAAAGCTTGCCGAGGTTCACCAGCAACTTATCGAAGAGCACGGCCGTTTGAAGCTCGAGTGGATTGAAGCGAACAAGGAGCGGATCACTTTCAGGAAACAGGCCGAGCAGGCTTCCGCCGAGCTTTTACTAACGAAAGCCGATTTTGAAAAGAGGGACAGAGATCTTGCCGACCTCGAGAAGAAGTTTGATGTGCAGTCCGTGGATCTGCACAACGCAAAGGAGGAGGTGGAGACCTTTAAGGCTGAAGTGGCCAAGCTGAAGGTCGAAGAAGAGGCCATTTTGAAGAGGGGTGAATAGAGGGGGGCCAAGAATTTGGCCGAAGAGATGATGGACCTCAGTCGCACCATATTCTGACAGGGTTGGAATGGTGCCCTTGTTGTTGCAGAGCTAGATAAGGCCTCCGACGTCTGGGGTCTTTGCCCAGACTATTTTGATACTACCGAGGACGGCATTGTCTGTCCGAGGAAGGTGCTGGCAAACGCCCAATACCGACGGGAGCTTAAGTTAAAAGCCACGGAAAAAGAGGTTGCAGCTCAGAAGGAGAGGCTTGGAAATTTGAAAGCCGTAGCTGGAACCCCCGAGGATGTGGAAGAGGTTTCGCCAGGGGTGACTGCAGAGCCGGGGGAGAAGTCGGCATAGCTTTTCTTTCTTTTCCTTAATTTTTGTAACCATCAATGCCTTCTAATGAGAAAAAACTCGTTTTGTTTTATTACTGAATCTGCCTTATCTGATTTTTGCTGCGAATTAAGTCTCTTTCATCTGATTTTGTCGTTTACACTTGATTTTTATTTTGGCCTTTTTATTTTAGGCCTTTTTACACTTGGTTTTTATTTTGGCCTTCTTTGGCCGACCTGCCCAACTTGGACAGGACCAAGTTTTTACACTTGGTTTTTATTTTTCACAGAATGTTCAGAGCAGAGGCATTTGAATAACTTCGTTTTCATTGATTCTTCAACAGAGCAATATACATTTCATGGACTGTTACAGTGTATGGAGCCTTGTATTACTGGTAGAACTTCCTCAAGTTAGTCGCATTCCATGGTCGCGGCAATTGTCGCCCTTCTTCAACGGTCTCTAGTCTGTATGCGCCGATGTCGACCTGGGATGTGACTCTGTAGGGGCCTTCCCAGTTTGGGCCGAGCTTCCCATCTGCCGCCTTTTTAGTTGCCCCCAACACTTTTCGCAAAACTAGATCTCCTGGAGCAAAGTTTCTTGGGCGGACCCGCTTGTTGTAAGAGCGTTTCAGCTGTCGCTGATACTCTGTGAGCCTGATCAAGGCGGTTTTCCTTCTTTCTTCGACGAGGTCCAAGTCTCTCGCAACCGTTCGGTCGTTGACACCTGCGTCAAACGCTGCCGATCTGATTGTTGGTAGTCCGATCTCCAAGGGGATGACTGCCTCCATCCCATATGCCAAGGAGAACGGCGTTTCCCCGGTGGACCTCCTAGGGGTTGTTCTGTAGGACCACAAAACATTTGGCAACTCCTCTGTCCACTTCCCCTTAGCTTTTTCCAGTCGCTTCTTGACTCCGTTAAGCATGGTTTTATTTGAAATATTGGCTTGGCCATTGCATTGGGGGTAGGCCGGTGTTGAGTAATAGTTTCTGATCCCCAATCCTTTGCAGAATGATCTAAAGATGTTGCCATCGAACTGGGTGCCGTTATCTGATATAATGGCACGGGGCAACCCGAATCTGGTGACAATGCTTTTCCATACGAACCTTTTGGCATCAATTTCCCTGATGTTTGATAAAGGTTCCGCTTCCACCCACTTGGTAAAGTAGTCGGTGGCCATGATGAGAAACCTTTTGTTGCCCGGGGCTCGAGGTAGTGGTCCGACAATGTCCAGTCCCCACTAAGCGAAAGGCCATGGACTGGTGATGGTGGCGAGGTCCTCGGCTAGCTGGCGGATGATGGGGGAAAACCTCTGAGATTTGTCACACTTCAGGACGTACTGGGCTGCATCCTTCTACATGTAAGGCCACCAGTATCCCTGTGAGATCGCTCAGTGTGCTATCGATCTTCCGCCGATATGACTTCCACATATCCCTTCATGGATTTCGAACAAGATGCTCTGTACTAGGTCTGGATGGACACAGTGCAAATATGGACTTGTAAAGGAACGCCTGTAAAGTTCCTTACTTGGTGATAGCCAATACCTGAGAGATGCATGCCTGATTCGCCGAGCTTCAGCCTTATCGTTTGGCAGCTTGTCCGCGTCAAGGTAAGAGATGATTGGGTCCATCCATGATGGTCCCAATGTCTCTGCTGTTAAAGCTTCCTCCTCCTCCCAAAAGATGCTGGGCTTGGCAAGAGTTTCTACGTTGATCGTCCTTTTTGAACCAGATTTCAGAGCCGTGGCCAGAGTTGCCAAGGCGTCCGCATGTGAGTTGTTGTCTCGGCTAATCTGTCGAAGCTTGTAGCTTTTGAATTACCCGAGTAGTTCCTTGGCTTTTGCTAGGTACTGCGTCATTCTGTCGCTTTTTGCTACGTATTCCCCTGTGATCTGGTTTACGACAAGTAAGGAGTCCAAATATATGACGATTTTCGAAATTCGAAATTCAATGGCTCGACGTATTTCGGCGAGCAAGGTCTCGTATTTTGATTCATTATTAGAGGCAGTGAACTCCAATTTGATGGCTTGCTCGATGGTTAACCCGTCAGGTGTGATGAGTACGATACCTGAGCCTGCCCCCCGGTCATTGGAAGCCCCGTCCACGTAGAGTTTCCAATGATCCGATTGTTCCCAAAGGTCCAGGGGGAGTTCGTGTTGTGGTTGGCCAGGTGCTGGGGTCTGATCTACTTCTGGTGGAATCTCAACAGAGAACTCGGCAACAAAGTCGACAAGAACTTGCCCCTTCATTACCGATCTAGGTTGGAACTTGATGTCAAACTCCCCTAATTCCACGACCCATTTTGCAATTCTTCCTGAGAAGTCGGCTTTCCTTAGAAGAGATTTGAGCTAGTGGTTGGTGAGGACGGTGATGGTGTGAGATCTGAAGTAATGCACCAACTTGCGGGATGCTACTATCAGTGCGAGTGTCAGCTTTTTGAGGGGTAGGTACCTGTTCTCGGCTCCAAGAAGGGTTTTGCTGACGTAATAGACCGGGAATTATTGTCGGTTCTCTTGCCTGAGTAGGACCGCGCTGACTGCATGATCTGATACTGGCAGGTAAAGGAAAAGTTCCTCGTGCTGGACTAGGGTCGAGAGCAGGGGTGGTTTGGTAAGGTAGGTTTTGAGATCGGCAAGGGCAGAGTCACACTCTGGGGTCCACTTGAACCGTTCCTGTTTCTTTAAGAGCTGGAAGAAGGGTCGGCACCTGTCCGATGAACGGCTGATGAATCTGTTGAGTGCAGCGGCCATCCCTGTCAATCTCTGTACCTCTTTGGCATTCCTTGGAGCTTGAATACTCTGAATCGCACTGATCTGCCATGGGTCTATTTCAATGCCCCGATGTGTGACCAGGAATCCCAAAAACTTGCCTAAGCCGACCCCGAAGACACACTTTGAAGCATTCAACCGCATTTTGTAATCCTTCAGGATACAAAATACCTCCTTCCCAAGTGGGTGTTGCTCAGTTTGCTTTTTCCCACCATGTCATCGATGTAGACCTCAACAGTTTTGCCAAGCTGCGTCTTGAACATCTTTGTGACCAGTCGCTGATACGTAGCTCCGGCGTTCTTCAGTCCAAAGGGCATAACTCTATAGCAGTAGATTCCCCTTGGAGTGATGAAGGCCGTCTTCTCTTGGTCGTCGGGGTGGAGTGGGATCTGGTGGTACCCTCGGTAAGCGTCCAGGAAACTCATCCTTCCGAAGCCAGCGGTTGCATCCACAAGCTGGTCGATTTTGGGCAGAGGGAATGGATCTTTGGGGCATGCCCTATTGAGATCAGTGAAGTCCACACAGACCCTCCACTTTCCATCCTTCTTTTTTAAACCACCGTATTCGATACCAGCTCGGGTAGTTGATTTCCGGAATGGCCCCAGCTTCCAAAAGCTTCTCTGTTTCCTCCAAGACAGCGTCCACATGCTGGGTAGCTGCCCTTCTCCCCTTCTGGACGACAGGTCGGCAATTTGGATTAACATTCAGATGATGACAAGCAACGTCAGGGCCGATCCCAGGCATGTCATAAGGGGTGCAGGCGAACACTTCCAGGAAGTTCATCAGCAACTCGAGTAGGGACTTCTCCTCTTGTTTGGAGAGAGAGGTGTCGATGACGAAGTATTTGTCTCCTCGCCAATCAATATATATCTTCTTCAGGTCCTCCACAGCTTTATTCTCAGGTGTCTGTCCCACGTCATCAATTGTGGGGGTGTTTTCATGCAGCTCCATCATCTCCACTTTCTCAGGCTTTGTCTTTGTCGCACATGCCGTTAGGAAACATTGTTTGGCGGCCACTTGGTCTCCCCTGATTTCTCCAACACCTGCCGGTGTTGGAAACCGAAGCAGCTGATGGTACGATGACGGAACGGCCCTCATGAGGTGTAACCAAGTTCGCCCCATGATGGCATTGTAGGGGGAGGGCACGTTTACTACTAGGAATTCGGTTGGCAATGTGATCCCGCAGGCTGTCACAGGAATAATCACCTTTCCCATTGGCCAAACTGGGCTCGAGCTGAATCCGACCAATGGGTTAAGCGACGGTTAGAGGTCGGACTCATTCAGTCCTAGTTGCTTGAAGAGGCTATAGTACATAACTTCGGATGAACTCTCCTGGTCGATGAGCAACCTTTTGACGTCGCAATCCTCCATTCTTAGAGTAACCACCAAAGCATCATTATGAGGGATCTGTACTCCCACAAGATCCTCGTCGTTGAAAGAAATTAGCATGTGGCCGCTGCCGACCTTTGCTTTCTTGCTGGGTTGTTGTACCTGCATTACTTCCCGCAGGTGTGCCGCTTTCTGCATCTCTGCTCGGTATCTGTGCGGGTCGATGGTCTCTGATTCAGTTGATCCGTGCAACACATTGATTATCCGTACCGGTCGTGATTCTGGCTCCTTCCGCGCTGCATCCTTTACTCGTGGTTACTCGACTTCATTCTTTGTCTTCTCCCGATCAATGAACTGATCGAGGTGGCCTGCTTTGGCCAAGTCTTCCAAGTGATTTTTCAGATGCCGACACTGCTCCGTCTTATGTCCCTTCTCGCGGTGGTATGAGCAGAATCTCTTCTGGTCTCGTGTCGCTGGGTCTCCTCCCAACTTTGGGGGCCACTTGAAGAAGGGCTATCACGGATCTGGGGCAATATTTTATAGATGGGATCCTTGAAGACTGTGTAGACCCCCTCAGTTCCCCTTTTTCCTCGGTCGATGTCTTCTGACCGAGGTTTCTTGGCATCCTTTTTATTTGCCTTTTCGGTTGCAGCGCCGACCTTGGTTGACGTCCCCTGGGGTACGTCCTCATCCAACCGTGCATAGCGCTTGATCCTGAGCATTAGCTCCTGTATCGTAAGAGCTGGTTTCTTCATTAGGGACTGTCACAAGCGATGCTCCCTGGGAAGACCGATCTTGAACTGAGTTACAGCTAAGTGCTCGCTACACTCGTCGATCTCGTTATAAGCTTCCCAGTAGCGTCGGGCGTATGCTCGCAATCCCTCTCCTTCCTCTTTTCGTAACGTCAACAAGAAATCAACCTCTTTCGGTTGTAGGCTATTTGCTATGAAACGAGCTGTGAAAAGTTCGGCTAGTTGCCTCCAGCTAGAAACAGATTTACGTGGCAATTTGTCGAACCACCTCAAAACCACGCTCCCCAAGCTGGAGGGGAAGATTTGACACATCAGCATCTGGTCGCTGCACCACACTACCATGAACTGTTTGTAATGCTGGACATGGTTAATTGGGTCAGACTTTCCGTCATAGAGGGTGAACTTTGGTGGGGTGAATTTTCGAGGAATTGGATGGGATTCAATCTCCTCAATGAATGGCGTGGATGCAATCTGATCAAGGGCCTTTCTCATCAAGTCATGGGCTGTGCGCTCCTTAGTTTGCTGCCTTCTATCCTCCTGCTTTTCATTGTACCATTTCTCCTAGTCTTCCTTCCGCCAATCTCCCTCTGCTGGACTGTCGCGCGGCGGGGTTTCGCTCCTGTCCCTCTGTTGACCTGTGCGCCCGTTCGCGCAACGCCAGGTACTAGGGGTGTAACTTCCCCTTATCGGCGGTGCTGGCTCGTCCCTGGCGCCGGCAACCCGCTCCCGATCTGGGGACCCTTCTCTCCCACGCTCATTTCTGCCAGAGAATGCCTCCCTCATGGCCCGCACCTAGGAAGTGAGGTAGGCTATCTCTTCTCCGCACTGCCGAATTTCCCTCTCTGTTGCACGGAGCGTATCCTCGCTTGGAACCCGCCCACTGGAGGGCGACGGGGCCAGATTCCGCAGATGGTTCTTGCGGAAATTTCTGCCCCTGACGTAGCCCGTATCCCCTCGCATTTCCTCTAGTGCCTCCTGGTGGCTTTCAGCGGGCGTGCGTATCTCCGACCTTAGTGTTCTCCTCCTTTGCCGATCTACTGGTGTAGATTGGCAATGCGCCGAGTTGGTCGGGTCTCTACTGGAGGAGTCTCCGAGGCTTCTCCCGTCGTGGTTTTCTCCCCTACGTATCCGGTTGTCTAGACTCATGGTTTTTCTAAGCCTTCCCACAGACGGCGCCAATTGTAAGTGGGATTTTACTAGAAGGCTGGGCCGAACTCTCAAGCCCAAAAATGGATGAGTCCAGGTCTCTCCTGCAAGACGAAGAAGTTAGAATGGGTCGGCCCGTAACGGGCCGATCACACTCCGAAGATTAAGTCAGCAAGCTTAATCGATGAAGATGAAAGTAGTCGGTACTAGGAGTTAGTTGTCCATATCTGGCTCTCGGTGCCTTAGGTATTTATAGAACCCTTGAGGGAGTGTGTTCTGCCTTAGCCTACCAGCAGGCTCTCATGGCCTGCTGGGTAGGCGTTATCATTGGCGCCGCCTGATTATCCACAGGGCCTGGCGCACCGTCGCGAGGGATTCCGGCTGACCGGATGTGTACGTTAACGTTGCGTGGGCAGACGCATGCGCATTTAATGCGAGTCATCTCTACATTTAATGCGTAGAGACCGCTAGCGGTTTGGGCCTGCTTTTCGTGGTTTAGGTCGCGATGCGAAGGAGGTCGACAGTCTGGCCTTCCCTCTAATTCTGATCTGGGTAGGAAAGCAGCCCCAATTCTAATTTGCGCAGATTGGGCCTAATCCATTGGATTGGGCCGGTGGTTATTCCCCCACAGCAGGTTAACTTAAAAAATATATTATAATTTAAGAACTTTATTAATGAAAGTTCGCATTAGTTTGAATAATATTTTTATACATTTTTGTCAAATTACAGATGTGCTATTGTAAATAATATAATAAAGCAACTTATTTGGCCTTGAATTTTATTATCCTAAATGAATTTATTTTTTATGTTTATTATCCAATGTGTTTTCTTCCAATAATTTTTTGGTTGTTAAAATTATATGGTATTTAATTTACAATGGAATTAAATAAGTATAATAGAAGTCATTGCATCTTAATATTAGCACTATTGCACTATGTTTATCGAACGTATTTTTTGTTTCAAACTTTTCACATGGATTCGCTATATACCCGTACATGTTCACATCCGTATTTTTGCCATTTACGTTTTTCTCTATCTTTATTTTCTCATTAGAAAGTTTGAATTATGCATGTGCGTATAATTTAGTGTATTATTTATGTACCGTTTTTAGCTTCATTATCACGGGGGAATCTATATTTGCCATAGGCAAAACCCCCACCCTCTAAGTTTAAGCTCTTCCCTCTGCATTTTTGTTAGAGTAACTCTAAATATACAGAATATTTATTTAAAATTTATATTGAGAATATTGTGATAATATTGAAACTTCTCATTCTAAAATAGAGTATTTAATAAAATAACTTTAATTTACAAAAATACAATTCCCATATTTTTTTTTGATAAAATGTTCTATATAAAAAATGTAAGAATAAAAATTTTCCTTCTGTAACATTGAAGAATGAAGTTCATAAATGTACTTAAAAGAACAAATAAAGAAGTAAAATGCTATTATTGCTAAAAAAAAATTATATATAAAATCTTACCAAAATAATGGGGCAACGGTATTTTCGTAATAAAGTGCCATGATAGATTTTTCTCTCTTTTTTTTTTTTTTTTTTGCTATAGAGTATTTAGTATTCAATCAAATACTTCTTAGAGCTCATGCTAGACCATGGCCTCATGTACCTAACAATCTATATTGTATGAATGATGACTAGTTACAAGGAATCAACACTTTGTAAAAAGGGATTGAACTTACTGGGCCACCTCTTGTGGTTATCGATGGGTGTGTAGAATTATTCAGTGGCAAAATCAGGATTTATTTTTGAGAGTGCCAAAATAAAATACAAAATTTTCATCTATTGATACAACTATTATATTTTACGTTTCTTTACACTTATTTTCAAATTCAAGTACTATAAATATATTAGGCTGCAAGAATAAATTTATATATGAAAAATAAAATCAACTTCTATTCAACATCAGAGATATATGAAAAAAAAAGACAAATTAATTGTTTCTTAGATAACAATTGTGTAGAAGCCACAGTCCACTACATAAATTTTTTTTTTAGGAAACTCAAATGTATTAGATCTTTAAGAAATGTTTTAAATTATTGAGGTGCTGGTAAAATAGATATTTACTGGACTTCTATATGGTGCCATGACACCCTCCCATTGCAAGTGTGGTTCCGTCCTTGGTATTATGCATAGGGTAATGCTATCTAAATAGAAAATTCATACAAAATTTATTACTAGAAGAACATAGCTAAATTGTGAACCACTCACTTTCGAAAAAAAAATACCAAAAGACTTGTTAATTACAACACTGCTATCACCACATGATTATGGTACATAATTATATACAAAATTTTTGAAAAAAATAGCCTTATCTTTATCCATAAAATTATTCTATACAAAAGTTTTTGTTCACCTATATTACTCCATACAAAAGTTAATGTATAAATTTTCTCCTTTATCGCATTATCCATTAAAAAAAATAAGTATTTTTAAACTTAATGTGGACAGCACAAATCTTCAAGGAAAGAAGTTGGGAATGAAGACTTCATATGATGCACAGGTAGCCTTGACTTTCTTCTATCCCAATTCCTAATGCACATGCTTCCATTTTTCTTTTAATCAAAATACCGCAAACCAAGACATAAGCTGATTGATCACTAAGCAACCACTGATGGACGATACTCAAATCGATAATTTTGCTTGTTGGATTCAAGACATGCATTTAATTTGGTTTTAATTATGACTTGTTATATATATATATATATAATTGCAAAATCAATGTATTAATTGTGACTTCCGCGATTCCCTGCATTCCCATGGCTCATGGATCACAGCTACCTCTAGCACATGCATGTTGATAAATCCGGGTCATCCATCGGAGAAATGGACGGTTGAAAATAGAAGGTGACTATAGAGCTCTTTATTTTACAAAGATCTATTTAAATAGAGTTCTTTACTTGGGAGGCTGTATCTAAGTTACTCTATTCTTTGTTGATATTCAACAGTTCGGACGCAGCGCCAGTGGCGTCTATATTCTATAACATCATTGGCCACCTCAGTTTCGTGGGATGGAATGGGAATAAATAATTCCAAGTAGATTTGTGTTTCTTATTTGAAGATTATTCAATCGGATTACGGAGGATAGAAGGTTAGGTCCAAATTGATTATTCAGATTGTATTTGGACAATTAAATGCTGGATCAGATTGGACACAATTATCAAGGAGTATTTACAAAAACACATTTAGATTATGATTTAGTATCACAAAATCTCTTAAATTTTAAAATATCATATATTGACTTTTTCAATTATCAATTTGTGCCAATCAAAACATTCTGTTAATAACAAATTAGCAATCTGTTAGAAAAATAAACAAAAGACGATCGTATGACTTGAAAATATTTACAAAAGTATGATTTTATATATAAATTAATCTTTATTTTTTATTTTAATTATTTAATAATTGAAATATCCTTTGTATTGTTCTTATACATGCTATTTCGAGGGCATTTCAATCATTAGATAATTATTATAATAAGATAATATCAATTTATGTATAAAACTATACTTACATGAGTAGGCGCAAGTCATATAGTAAATTTTTATCCACTTTCCTATCAGATTGCTAATAGAAGGTAGTAATTGATACAAATTGATAGTTCAATCAGTTAATGAGTCACATTTCAGAGTTTAGAGACTTTAGTGATACTGAATCACAGTTTGGGAGATATTTTTATAATTACCGAGTAATAATCCAAACCCATATGTGATAAAACTAATAAGAAATTATTAGTCCAAACCCAAGGCAAAGGATGTGGCCATTATGAATAATTATTTGGGACACATTTTTAGTTACAAGAAGCGAGAAAAAAAAAAAAAAAAGAAAAGGTTTTTGATACTAGTTAACATACTTTTTAGAAATTATACATAATGAATCTTGAAGATTAAATAGACAAAAATCCTCTTATACGTACAATCATATTGTGTTAGAAAACATTAAAAAAGTATACGAATTTTCGAACCAATGCTATTTGTTTTTTAGAATATCTCAAAGAAATATCTAGAATTTGAGATAAATATAAGTTAGAGAATTCTCATACTAAACCAAGCATTGATTTTTTTTTTTTGGTTTTTTTTATGAAAAATTTTGTATAAAGAAAGAGTAGAAGCATCAATTACAACCAAAGGAAAGATAGAAGTTGTGAAACCCTAACTTGCTTAATATCATACTTAGTTTAATAGCATGCTTTTGGTATATGATTATCCTTAATCAAGGAATTTGATTGGCATGGTTTAATAAGGATTTGCATTTGGGAGATTATCACATTTTTAAGCATGATTAATTAGCTTAGTTAATCTTCATGCTTAGCTTATGTTAATCATAATTAATTATCATGAGTGTGATTAATTATGTTAATTATATAGATTAAAGGTGGATTAAGGAAACAATGAGGTGCTAAGTGGGGATTTAACCCTAAGACACCTAGGTGTGTGCTTCATGTGTGAGAGGTGTGTGTTTCATTAATTTTACTAGCAAGTGTGTGTGTGTGACATGTGTGGATAATAGATATATATTGTATCTATTTTGTGTTTTGCAAGACAAGAGAGAGATGAGCTTGGTTCTACGATTGTTAGGAGAGAAAGAAGAAGAGAGAAAAAGAAAAGAAAGAAAAGAAGAGGAGGAAGAAGAATTCAAGAGAGAAAGTTTTTGTGTTTATTCCTTGAGGTGAGAACTATATATTGATACTTGTTCCATTGTATTTTTATCTATTGTTATGAAATAGCATGCCATTTCATGCCATGGAGGTTGAATAGAAGTGGAGAGGAGAAGGGTGATTAGAGTTCCAAAGAGGAAGCCTTAAATTTGTCATGTTGTGTATATTTTCGGATGTGTGAGAACTTGTTTATAGTCTTAGAGTTTCATTTTGAACCTTTGAGATACTTATTGTGGTGTTGGAATGGTGATGAGTGCTTAAAATTCATGTTTGAGAAGTCAATTTTCGAGCTAAAGTGTGTGGGGGGTCGATCCCAGACCTTTGGAGGCGACACATGAAGCATTTTGTGTAAAATTTTGGTCTTTGGTCCAAGGTGTCGACACCTGGTGCAAAGGTGTCGACACATTGAACCAAAATTTGACTCACTAGCTCAAGGAGTCAACACATTAGATTGAGGTGTCAACACTTGTAATTGGCAAACTCGACACACTTTAGTAAAACGGTCATAACTTTCTTTAGAAAACTCGAAATGGCACACCGTTTGAAGCGTTAAAAACTAGACTCATGGGGCTTTCTATTGATATAAAGTGGGTACTCTAATTCTTTGTAGATTGAGAGATATAGCAGTTTAAAGATGATTTAAAATTTCTATCAACAGTCTAGTTTTTCAGAATTTTAGTCCAACTTTCATTGGACATAACTCCTTCATCTAAAATGTTTTTTTGACCCATAACCTATCAATCTAAAGGAATCTAAACCTATTTTCAAATGAGATTGACCTATTTCATTGTCTTAGGTTTGGGTGAAAGTGGTTTCTTGTCTTTAGTTGCATTAAGGAAGGGTTTAACATCCTATTGAGTTCTAATGCATTATGAATATTCTCAATCATATATTTATAAAGAGTATAAGCTATAATTATGCATTGGTTATGAATTATAGCATCTATTTCATCATATTTGATGTGGTGGTGTTTAGTAGGTTTGGAAGCAGATCATACTATTTTGGTTCAACCGAAAGAGTAGCTCAATTTGAGAGTAAACGGTATCAGGTGGGAATATAAGATGATTTTATTCATAATGCATTGAATGTTTTAGTGTCTACAATGGTGGGGATTGTTGGATTATGCGATGACATTTGCATACAATATATTTTGTATGCATATTTTGCATTGCACGGAGGAGGTTTAGTCGATGTGGGACTAATGTCGGGATTATATTTGTGTAGTGCCGGGTCAGAGACTCTCTTCAGGGCGATTCCAACTATTTTATTCATTTTTTTTTTCATTTAAAAAATTTGACCCCCCTCTAATTTAGCCAAGGGCCTGGTATGAAAGGCTAAGCAAATTTTTGACTAAAAATAACTTTACGAGAGGAAAAGTTGATACAACTCTCTTTATAAAGGTTAAAGATCATGACATGTTACCTATGCAAATTTATATTGATAACATTATATTTGGCTCTACTAATGAAAAGCTTTGCAAAGAATTTGCTAAGTGTATGCAGGGTGAGTTTGAGATGAGTATGATAGGTGAGCTCAATTACTTCCTTGGACTTCAAGTCAAACAATCAAGGGAAGGAATTTTCATTAACCAAGCTAAATACATCAAAGATCTATTCAAGAAGTTTGGACTAGAAGATGCAAAACCATTGAGCACCCCTATGAATACTTCAATAAAGCTTGACAGTGATGAGAAATGTATTTCGGTAATACCAAGCTATATAAAAGTATGATAGGCTCACTGCTTTACTTAACTGCCAGTAGGTCTGATATTATGTTTAGTGTATGCTTGTGTGCTCGCTTTCAATCTAATCCTAAGGAATCACATGTTGTTGCTGTTAAACGAATATTTAGATACCTTAAGTACACACCTAATCTTGGATTGTGGTATTCTAGAGGCACATCTTTAAATTTAATTGGTTATTCAAATGCTGATTATGCTGGCAGTAAGGTTGATACAATGAACACTAGTGGCTCTTGTCAATTTCTTGAAAATATGCTTATTTCATGGTTTAGTAAGAAACAAAATTCAGTTGCTTTTTCTACAACTGAGGCTGAGTATATTGCAGCTGAAAGTTGTTGTGCACAAATGCTTTGGATAAAACATCAATTAGAGGATTTTGGTTTAACATTTGAACATATTCCGATTAGATGTGATAACAAAAGTGCCATCAATCTAACTAAAAATCCTATCCAACACTCTCGCATAAAGCTTATTAAGATTAGACATCATTTTATACGTGATCATATGCGAAAAGGTGATATCTTGCTTGATTTTGTGAGTACTGAACATCAACTTGCTGATATATTCACAAAACCTTTAAATGAAGAAAGATTTTGTATGATTATGAGAGAATTGGGAATGAGCAATCCTTTATCTTGAATGCTTAGATGTCTATATATATCTGATGAATGCATATGTACCTTTGAAATTGATTACAAACTTGTTTGATGCATTTCATAGCTTTTAAAAACACATCTTTGCATTTCTGGAGGAAAAGAGTCGACTCATGCCTTAAAAGAGTGGACCCCTGGACTCTAGAATAGGCCCCAGATGTCCTCTGTTGAAAAGAGTCGACTCATTTGAACAGAGAGCTCAGAAAGCTTTCTTCGATCAAAAGAGTCGACCCTTTTAAGCCATGAGTTGACTCATTTAAGCCAAAATTGCTTTAAAATTGTAAAACCCCTGTTTTATTTGAATCATTTCAAAACATTTGTTTTCTCCCTTTTCTCTCATGATCAACCATCACCTCCACTTCTAACCACCGAAAAACTCTTTCTCAATCCCTAGCTAACCTATCTTTGATCATCCTAGAGATTTCCTAACTTTCTTCAACGGTCATTTTCAACCTTCCATGGCTCCAAAATCTGCTCCATCGAAGAAGGGTAAGAAAACCCTAAAAGAGCCAACTCCCAAATCCAAAAAAGGAACGAAGAGAATGAAAAAAGGGGAGTCTTCCAGGCTTTCAAAAAGGAGAAAAGGGAGGCAAATTGAGGAGGAGGAAGATGAATTTCTCGACAACACCATCTACTTTGAGAAGAAATCCAACCGAGATAAATATGAGAAAATCTTCTCTTCTAGAGCTATTTTAAATGGAAGATGGATAAATTATGCATTCTTTGCCAAAGAAAAGTTTGCATTTGAACCTAAATTTGAAGCCCTTGGTTAGAAATCTATCACCTTGTTAAAGGATGATATATACCCTGAAATTGTGGGACAATTCTATGCCTATGTACAAAAGGTAGCTGGGGATGTCAATGTGGTTAGTTATGTGAAGGGTGAAACCATTACACTTACTAAAGGAGTGATTTGTCAGATTTTGAGAATTGGTAGTGGTGGGCAAATGGACAAGAAAGATGTTAGTAGAAAAACTGCATTGTCTACCTTATTGGGAAGGGAGATTATTGATGATTCATTCCAACCCATGGCCAATGAGTTGCCTTTGGAATTAAGATTGGTGCATCACTTTATCTGTCACATTCTCATTCCTAAAGGTGGCAAGTTTGACTACATCACTGAAAGGGAATTGTTTTTGCTTTGGGCTTGTTTGACAGACACTAAGATTGATTAACCTGAATTCATCTTAGAGCACATTGTCAAGGCTTCAAGAACCAAAGTTAGCCTACCCTATGGGATTCTCTTGACCAAAATTTTCAAGCACTTCAACATAGATTTAGGAGGTGAGAAGCAGAGAACCCCTGATCCAAATTCTGATGAGTATAATCATAAAACTTTGTCAAGAATGGGTTATCACTTCAACCCACAGAGCAAGTCTTGGACCCCTAGAAAGGAGAAACACATTGACAGTGGGACTTTTAGAATTAAATCCACTGAAAGAGGAGAACCTTCCAATACTATACCAGAGAGTGGTGAACCCTCTAGACCTGCCCCTTCTAGTGCTCCAAGGGAACTCTTCCCCACGAGCATTATTCCAAGTGGTCAATCTGTGGATATGTCTATTTTGATGAGCATGGTAAGAGATTTGATGAGGCATCAACAAGAGATGTTCACCAAGTTAGACAAGAAAATTGATAATGGGGCTACCAGGTTATTCTTTGTTGAGAAGAAGGTGAGGGAATTAAGCAAGGTCTTCGTGTCTGAAGGAAACAAGATAAGGGAGAAAGTTGCCAATGACATTGCTCTTTCCACCGAGTAAATTGGTAAATATATGATGAAGCTGGTTGGAGACCAATACCAACCTCTCTTCCCTTTAGCGGCAGAATTTGCAACAGAGGATTCCAGCACAGATGAGTTGGAAGGATCTAGTGGAAGGGAGCATACCTCTTCTCAGCCATCATTTGCAGACCCCTCTGATCCGTCTGACCAAACTCCTTTTAAGCCCTTTGTTGCATCTCACAAATATGGCCTAAGACAAAGGCGAATGCAGCAAATTTTCAACTATTGCTGATGATCCAGTTGATCTCTCTCAAACCCCTTCTCCCAAAAGAAAATGAAGACCTCTGCCTCTGAACTTCCTATCTTTTGTTTTTGAACAAGTCATTTTCTAAAGCAATATGTAATATTTTGTGGATGGTTCTCTTTGTTAAACTCACTTAATATTTCTTCATGAATGAATGATGTGTTTTGGACCTCATTGTCTTAACATTGCTATTATATTTGTGAATATTGAATGAGTGATTGCTTTAACTGCCTTAATCAATGATCTTCTCATAAACATTATTTTATTCTTTTTTTTTTTTTTTGCTATTGTATCTGTCCATTTTCTCCTAATATTACTCCTTTTTATGGTTAGATAACAAAAAGAGGGAGAAACTTTTCTCAAAAAGACCCAAAAGGAGGAAAGAACACTCCTCAACACTCACTTCTCAATGACTTACTGAGCATCACTGACATACCATGTATGTTATTATGTTAGTTTTCATTATCTAGTATTAAATGAGTGCAAAGGAGTTATAATGCAATGGACCATCAACTGCAAAAGAAAGGGGGAGCCTTTGTTTGATGTGAAAAGGGAGCATGAACCTGATGCAGTGGAGCATAAGCAATAAAGCATCCAAAGACATGAATGAAGCATACATATTCTGAACTTCCAAGTGACTACATGCCCTGACCATCTGAGTTCGAGTCTACTTTGCCTTGAATCTGAAACTTAATTTGAAACATATGGTTGGTAAAAGCATGCTTATTTTGTATTTCTAAGTACTTACATGCTCCGAACCTCTAAGTTAGTTGCTTGCTTTGATTAAATCTAAACACGACTCCAAAGCACCAAGTACAAAAGCAAGGGGGAGCAAATGCTTGGTATGAAAATCTTACTTTCTCTACATTTCTTTGATATTGCAGTTTATTGATCATCTTAGAATTTTGAGCATATTTTCTATACTCATAAAGGTTTCTTTGTATGCCATATCAAAGAAAACTCCTTTATTAAGGGGGAGAAATTTTTTTTTTTTTAAATTTGAACTTTAAAATCCACCTTCTCCATTATTTCTTTGCATTCCTTTTTGAATAATTAACAA
The DNA here is from genome assembly GCA_033060915.1 of Euryodendron excelsum. Taxonomy (NCBI): domain Eukaryota; kingdom Viridiplantae; phylum Streptophyta; class Magnoliopsida; order Ericales; family Pentaphylacaceae; genus Euryodendron; species Euryodendron excelsum. The sequence goes on along the minus strand of CM065385.1, from coordinate 22,427,612 downwards.
AAAGTGGGAGAAATACGTATGAAAAATATAAAAAACATTGAGAATTTGAAGTCCCATGCTTCTCATACATATTAATCCTTATTCTTTATATTGAGCTTAATTGAATATATTTTTAATGTTTTGTCATCATCAAAAAAGGGGAGATTGTTGAGTCAATGCCTTGATTTTGATGATAACAAAACATGGTTTGATGATCTACTAATTCTACTCAGTGTTCAGATTGATTATTAATTAGATCTTGACTTGAAGCTTATCATAATGGAGGATTTGTGATGCAAAGATTAGAATGAAGAATGAAAAGCATGATGAGATGGTATATTCAACAAGTGGTGATCTTATAGAGAATGAAGAAATGTCAAAAATGATGGATGACAAAGAAGAAGAGACCAACTGAAAGACATGGAAGCTTTCTTGAAAGATTTGAAGATGTCTTGAAGACATGGAAGAAATCACAAGACTAGAAAAGTTTTCTTAAAAGATTTGTTGAAGTCTATAGAGAAGTTATATTGATTGAAGAATCCTAGAAGAAATCTGGAAATGAAGATATTCAAAGAAGGATAGAAAATCAGTTGAAGAAATGAAGATCTTAAGTCTTGGAAGCTTTCTTGAAGATTTTGAAGAAGACTTTGATCAATGAATGAAGTAATAGTGATTAAAGAGCTCTACAAGTAATGAAAATGGAGAAAATTTATTTAGAAAGAATTAAAGATGTTCTTGGAGTCATCTAACCTTGAAGAAGTATTTGCAAGCTTTAAAAAGCTTATTTGGATGATCCTTGAAAAGATTGAAGACTTTGAAGAAGATTGGATAAATGTTGCAAAATCAACATTTTTGGTAAAAAGAGTCGACTCCTCAAGTTTCATGAGTCAACTCTTTCAAACAAAGCCTTGAAAATCTGCTGGAGACTCAAAAGAGTCGACCCGTCATCATTTAGGAGTCGACTCATTTCAACAGAGAGCAAAAATTCTGAAGATTGCTTAAAAGAGTTGACCCTTGCTGTAAAAAAAGTCGACTCATTGGAATAGAGAGTTGAGTCTACAAATTCTGACCAAAATGGTCGATTCTTTTAAGTCATGAGTCGACTCCTAAAGGCAAAATCCTGAAGCAGACTGCAAAAAGAGTCGACTCATTATAAAAAGAGTCGACACCCAACAGTAACGGCTATATTTCTGACAGACGGTATGGCGCAATCTGCAACCAAAACTTCTCCCATACTTCTCCAACAGCTAGAATCGATCCATATCTTTAAATATAAGATACATACAGCTTCTACATTAATGAATAGAGCAATTACACATTGATATCAAGAGCTTGAAGCTAAAATCTCCTGTGCCTTAACTGCCACATATTTTTGCTGAGTGTTTAAGGTTACTCATTGAGTTGTATTTGTTTATATACTCATTAGGAGAGTTACCCATTGTATAACCTTTATTCATTTCACTTGGGTGGGTTTGTAAACCTGTAAGTTTGAGTGTTCTTGGGTAAAAACACTTGTAAGTTTGAGTGAAACTTGGATAAAATCACTTGTAAGTTTGAAAAAAGCTTAGACAAAATCTCTTGAGTTTTGAAAGTTTGAGAAGAAGCTTTTGTAAGAGTGAGCTGGGTACTTGTGGCAAAACCAGTAGCTGTGTAAAGAGTGCTACATAGTGGAATTCCTTCGAAAGGATCGAAGAAGAGAGGACGTAGGCAAGGTTGGCCGAACCTCTATAAATCTGGTGTTCTTCTCTTCTACCTCTGTTTTGCTTATTTACTCACTATGCATGTTTGCATAAATATATACATTAATATATATACTTCACCTGCTTGATATATATACTTTGATTAATTGTTGTTGAAATACATAAACTGTTTTTAGTTGCAATTCTTGATATAAATTCTATAAAACTCAATTCACCCCCTCTTGGGTTTCCTTATTGGGCCAACATCCAACTGGTTTCATTTTTCATTTTCTTTTGTTTTTAGTTTCAACAAATTCAATATTCAAACATAAAAAATAAATAAAGCAAAAATGTAACTTCGTTTTGAAAAAAGAAAATGAATGCTATGTTTGAATATTAAATTCAAGATTTAAACATAAAGAAAAGAAGCAAAAATGTAACTTCGTTTTGAAAAAAGAAAATGAATGCTATGTTTGAATATTAAATTTGTGAGGGAATTAACGGAAACAAAACGAAGTAAAATTGATTATTCAAATATATATACTAGCAATGGACTCGTGCTATGCACGGACCACAAATATAAAATTATAAGTTAATTTTTTAATAAAAATTACAAAAAAGATTTATAAGATAATGTATTTATAATATGATATTAAATAATTAAACATGTTATTAATATTTTCTCCATTATAATAGTTATAAAAAAAAATATAGAAAGAAAAATTTACGTACTATCTATTATAAGTTACACTTTTAAGACATTTTTGTTTATTGAAAGTAAATACATTAGTTATAAATTTTGACATTAATTTTAATGAGTTCTAATTAGGATTAAAAGTAATAAACAAAAGTTATATAAAAAGGTTATATCTAAGGCACCATTATATATTTATCCAATGCATCTCATAATTGAGATTTGATATATATGTCTAATATCTATCAAGAAATAGTCATTAAAATCAACAAAACAATATCATTGCACTTTATTTTTGGAGAAAATATAAATTAACTGTGATAAAAAAAATAATTAGTATAAGTATAGGTAAAATTTTTAATTTCATGTTTAAATAATGTTCGTCTATAAAACCATGTAATAAAAAGTTAGTATACTTTATTTGTACCAAAATTTCTAGTTTTTTTTTTTCCACTTTTTTGGGTAATTATATAATATAATTAAATAAATTCATATAATGTGAAACAAAATATTGATTCGTTATTTGTTCGTAATAATGAAACATATTAAATTTTTTTCAACCATTTTTTTTATTATCTAAAGAATCTATATATAATAAGTTCATTAAAATAAACTCATATTTAAGCGATCTTAAGCATATTAAAAAACCCATACTGAAAAAAGAAAAAGTTATTTATTTTCTTCGTTAATTATTATTTTATAGGCTTATTAACATTGTTTAATGTCATTTTTATTAGATTTGGGTAAATTTAACCCACAAACAAAAAACACATACATAAGAATTTTAAAAAGTTAAATTGCTTTGAAAAGAGGATTATTTATAGGCATTTAAATAGATGGCTAGATTTAGTTACCATATTGATTATAAAGAATCTATGATAGATAGAGTTTTAATATATTTTATCTTTAATGACTTTTAAAGTTTTCATATTGAAAGGATGAAAATTCAAAAAATATTACTATATTAATTAAAGAACCAATGAATTTATGACATTTGCATTTTTATAATTTTTTAAATTCAAAAATTGAGAAAAATAAATTAAGATTTTGAAGCTCAAAGACATCTTAACCAACTGCTATAATATATAGTATATATATAATAGTCATAGAAAATATAAAAAAAAAAAAAAAGCAATTTATGTACTAACTATTATAAGTCACACTTTGAAGACATTTTTGTTTATTGAAAGTAAATACATTAGTTATAAATTTCAACATTGATTTTATTGAGTTCTATTTAGGATTAAAAGAAATAAACAAAAGTTATAAAAAAAAAAGGTTAAATCTAAGGCACCATTATATATTTATCCAATGCATCTCATACTTGAGATATGATATATGTGTCTAATATCTATCAAGAAATAGTCATTAAAATCAACAAAACAATATCATTGCACTTTATTTTTGGAGAAAATATAAATGAACTGTGATAAAAAAATTTAATTGAATTTTTATAAGTTAATTAGAATAAGTATAGGTAAAATTTTTAATTTCATGTTTAAATAAAGTTTGTCTGTAAAACCATTTAATAAAAAGTTAGTATACTTTATTTGTACCAAAATTTCTAGTTATTTTTTTTTCTCTCTTTTGGGGTAATTATATAATATAATTAAATAAATTCATGTAATGTGAAATGAAATAGTGATTCGTTGTTTGTTCATAATAATGAAACATATTAAATTTTTTTCATATGTGTATCCTATCAATCATTTTTTTCATTATCTAGAAAATCTATATATAATAGGTTCATTAAAATGAACCCGTATTTAAGTGATCTTAAGCATATTAAAAAACTCATAATGAAAAAGCCAAAAGTTATTTATTTTCTTTGTTAATTATTATTTTATAAGCTTATTAACATTGTTTAATGTTATTTTTATTAGATTTAGATAAATCTAACCCACAAACAAAAAACACATACATAAGAATTTTAAAAAGTTAAATTGCTTTGAAAAGAGGATTATTTATAGGCATTTAAATAGATGGTTAGATTTAGTTACCATATTGATTATAAAGAATCTATGATATATAGAGTTTTAATATATTTTATCTTTAATGACTTTTAAAGTTTTCATATTGAAAGGATGAAAATTCAAAAAATATTACTATATTAATCAAAGAACCAATGAATGTATGACATTTGCATTTTTATAATTTTTTAAATTCAAAAATTGAGAAAAATAAATTAAGATTTTGAAGTTTAAAGACATCTTAACCAATTGCTATAATATATAGTATATATATAATAATAGTCATAAAAAATAAAAAAAAAACAATTTACATACTAACTATTATCAGTCACACTTTTAAGACATTTTTGTTTATTGAAAGTAAATACATTAGTTATAAATTTTGACATTAATTTTATTGAGTTCTATTTAGGATTAAAAGAAATAAAAAAAAAGTTATAAAAAAAAAAGAAGGTTAAATCTAAGGCACCATTATATATTTATCCAATGCATCTAATACTTGAGATATGATATATATGTCTAATATCTATCAAGAAATAGTCATTAAAATCAACAAAACAATATCATTGCACTTTATTTTTGGAGAAAATATAAATGAACTGTGATAAAAAAAAATTAATTGAATTTTTTATAAGTTAATTAGAATAAGTATAGGTAAAATTTTTAATTTCATGTTTAAATAATGTTTGTTTGTAAAATCAGTTAATAAAAAGTTAGTATACTTTTTTTTGTACCAAAATTTCTAGTTATTTTTTTTCTCTCTTTTGGGGTAATTATATAATATAATTAAATAAATTCATGTAATGTGAAACAAAATAGTGATTTGTTATTTGTTCATAATAATGAAACATATTAAATTTTTTTTCATATGTATATCCTATCAACTATTTTTTTCATTATCTAAAGAATCTATATATAATAGGTTCATTAAAATGAACCCGTATTTAAGCGATCTTAAGCATATTAAAAAACTCATAATGAAAAAAGCAAAAGTTATTTATTTTCTTCGTTAATTATTATTTTATAAGCTTATTAACATTGTTTAATGTTATTTTTATTAGATTTGGATAAATCTAACCCACAAACAAAAAACACATACATAAGAATTTTAAAAAGTTAAATTGCTTTGAAAAGAGGATTATTTATATGCATTTGAATAGATGGTTAGATTTAGTTACTATATTGATTATAAAAAATCCATAATATATAGAGCTTTAATATATTTTTATCTTTAATGACTTTTAAAATTTTCATATTGAAAGGATGATAATTAAAAAAATATTACTATATTAATTAACGATCCAATAACTTTACGACATTTGTGTTTTTATACTTTTTAAATTCAAAAATTAAAAAAATAAATCAAGACTTTGAAATACATTCTACCAAATTACTATATAGATATATATAATCTCATTTTCTGTTTATTTTGGACAAATTCCAACACAGTGAGTCGCTTACAGAGCTTGGTTTATTTTGGAAGAAGAATTTCTTCGGTTGCACGGTAGATCTCCGCCTAAATGGGGAGAGGAAGAGAAGCACTGTATGGTGTATACCCACCGACTGAAATTAATGAAAGAGAAGAGAGTGGCGCAAGACGCGCTTCGTTCTTTCCTTATTGTTTTCTTTCTCTTAGGTGATAAGCATGTGATCACTGCTGTGTGCCAGCCCTGCAGCCCACATGCCTCTCTCTCTCTCTCTCTCTCTCTCTCTCTCTCTCTCTCTCTCTCTCTCTCTCTCTCTCTCTCTCTCTCTCTCTTATATCAGTTCATCGTTCACTTTCCCTTTCGCTCAAACTTTTCTTTTCTCTTCTCTACTTTGTAAACTAGTCTAAAAGAAGAAGAATAACCCAGACAATGGCTAGATTGATAGCGTTGTTCCTCCTTTGTCTGCTCCCAGCGCTTGTCAGCGCGATCGAAGTCGTGAAGCCATTTTATGTCGAGGGCCGAGTCTACTGCGACACTTGCCGTGCCGGATATGAGACCGACGCCACCCCTGGCATAGCTGGTACAACCCCCATCCGCCCCAACCACCACCACCCACAGTACCCACTTATGTGTGCTTAAATAAATGTATATATATATATATATATATACAAAACACTGATTCATACTTGCTTATTTGTTAGAAAACTTTTACACCCGTTGGGGACAGTTTTTTTTTATTTTAATTTTTTAGGTTTTGCTTGTTTGGTTTATAAGTAAACAAATTAGAATTTTTTTTTATTTTTTTACTTTTATAAATTAAAAATAGGTAAAAAAATAAAAAGCAAATAAGTTAAAAAAAATTAGTTAGACCAGAAAATCTTATCAAACGCGCCCTGAGGCTGTGTAATTGGAAGCAGAATGGCTTCCATATCATGTTTGTCGTCTGCTAGGTTCTGTTTGGAGTAATATTGTACTTATCAGATAACGTTACTACTATATATATATATTTTCTCCTCCTTGTCTGGGATAATTGATATTGTGCAAAGTTTAGGACTGCAATAAAAGCATTTTAGTGTAATAAAAGAGGTAGCTCAGTGGTCAATTAGTCCTCATCCCTCATTCATGAAATGTATAAAGTTTACATAATTTGTGAGAATGATAATTCTGCACTAACTTAAAGTAGTGTTATTTTTTTTTTTTTTTACTAATTAAGTGTCCAAACTAATTTGTGCGCACCTCAACTAATTTTGAAATATGTGTAATATTATTATTTTACATAAACTGAATAATTACCAAATTAAAAACTTTGAGAATGACTCCAAAAAATTAATAATATCTAAGAGATTTCAAATATAAGAATTTAAAAAACTCGCAGCCTCCAAATATTGGTCACTAGGCCAAACCTTTCGTGTTGCTCAAAATTGTAGTCAATCAAAGTCCTGATCTAGAAAGGAAAAAACAAAAAATTAAAAAACAAGAAAAAGAAAAATTTACTCGTTTTGGCTTCTTGACAATGGGGGTGATATGTGCTTCTTACGAACTGAAAAGTCCCGTCATCAAGCTATATAAGTCAATATGTTTCTTGGTGCTTTGTTCCATGATCATATGCGAGTTACTGATTAACTGTCTGATATATATTTGTGCTTAATTCCTTAGGTGCTATAGTAAAAATCGAGTGCTGCGACAGGGACTCTATGCAACCTAAATACAGCATTCAGGGGATGACGGACGAAGTCGGAAAATACAGAATCACGGTCCCCGGTGACCATGGAGACGACCTCTGCGAGATTATGCTCGTCAGCAGCCCACGGTCTGACTGTTGTGAAGCAGACCCAGGACGCAGCCGCTCTCGTCTTACCCTCACCCGCAATAACGGCGTCATTTCCGACACTTGCCCCGCAAATGCCATGGGATTCTTCAGGAATGAGCCCATGTCGGGCTGCCTCCAGCTGCTCCAGAAATATCAGGAGCCTGACGAGTAGGAGAAGAAGAACTGGTCGTTAAGTCTTATTCCAAAATATGCATTTGTTTCTCTGAATCCTGGTAGTGACGCTTCCTGATTAACAGCTAGTTATATATTTCATTGTGTAGTTTATTCAGTCACTGGATTGTGGCTTTCAAAACATAAGCTTTGTTATATGCCATGTTTGATTGTTCTGTTCCACTGCATGTGCTTTTCTGTTTTCTTAAGAGAAAGCAAATTATCCTAATGTCCAACCTGGGTATGGAAAATTTCAACTTCATCCGTTTCTTATGTTTTAATAAACAACTGTAAGAAGTGAACTCCTCAACCACAACCCACCTATCCATTTGAAATTCTACTACAGCACTCTAATCATTGTGCTTAAAAAGAGGTTATATGTATGTATGTATATATATATATATATGTATTTTGGGAGTGTTTTTGGTTTTTTTGCAGCTCATGACAAAAAAGGACACCATCATGATATGAAAATATGAAACAATGGACTGAAATACAACCTTGGAGACCACCTCTTTATCTTATTTTGCGAGTCTTCTTCAATGGCTTTCTTTACTTGAATGATGCTTAAGATTCTTGCAGGAGGAGTAACAAAATCTTGAATTTGATTATACAAGATTATAGCACTTTGAGAGTTCTTTAATCCGCTTCAGTGGTTCAGTTCAAATTGAGATTTTAAAATGAGAAAAATGAATTGAAAAGATGGGTGTGAAAATGGTGGCTCGACGCATCCTGAATCCGTCCCCGAACTAGCTTTTTCCTCTGAGATGGGTATTTTTACCAAAATAATTCATATTTTTAAATTTATTCCCAAAATATCAATTTGGCAACCAAAATACCTTAACACACAATTTATTATTGCGTTTTTTTAAAAAACGCAACTCAAAATTACTTTTTTCTAAAAAACTCAATTTAGAATTGCGTTTTTTAGAAAAACGCATTACTAAATATAATTTATATATATGTTTATAAACTTGCAAACCTAATTTTAAATTATTTTTTACTTTTTAAAATTTATTAAAATCATTGTTAAAATAATTTTTCTCATCCATTTATGTCAAATTCATGATAATAATATATTAATTTAAATTAAAATATTTTTAAAATTTACTAATTATAAATTATTTACTAATTTTTACAAATTTAACATAAATTTATTTCCATTAAGAACATGTTGTTAATAATTATGAAAATACTAATTTTTAATTTCGTTTTTCCAAATTTCATTTTTAATAAAAAAATAAATTATCTAATTCTTATTTATTTCTAAATACGAAATTACTAAATACAATTTATATATATGTTTATAAACTTGCAAAACTAATTTTCAATAATTTTTTACTTTTTACAAATTGTTAAAATCATTGTTTAAATAATTTTTCTCATCCATTTATGTTAAATTCGAGAAAATAATTTACTAATGTAAATTAAAATATGTTTAATTTTTTTCTAACTTTTACAAATTTAACATAAAATTATTTAAATAATTCGTAAATTACTAAAAGAATTCATTCAATATTTTAACAATGATTTTCAATGAAAACATGTTTTTAATAATTAATGAAAAATATTAATTTAAAAACATTTATTAAAAACACGTTTGTAGTGGAATGCCATACAACATTCTTAGCAACCAAAATCCTAACCGTGGCAGATCTAAGGCACCAATGCCTTAACCGGAGCCCTAATCCTAGAACTGGTAGCAAGTTTTATGAACCATGTTCATAACAACACAGTGGTTTGCCACCAATGCAAAGCCTAATCCTAACCGTAACCATAACCCTAACCCTAACCCTATCCGTAGCCTAACTTTAACCCTATCCCTAGGCTAACCTTAATCCTAACTCCATTGGGCCGCTAGCCTGACCTAATTTTTAGGTGGCCATTGGCTCACCTGGCATTTTGGGGAATAACCTTTGAGAATGAAGTTTGCCAATTTGATACTTGAGAAATAAATTTAAAAATATAACTTATTTTGGTTAAAAAAACTCATTAATGTTCCACTCATACCTAATAATGATCGAAATGATGACAATCGACTTCGTCTAAAAATGGAAGAATACAATAAATAATGCATGCAAAAAAAAAAAAAAAATGATGCCACATATGTGTACACATAAAAATATCTTTTACAATACAAAAGTCTAAAAATGGCTCCTAGTATAACATTTTCAACTCCGTCTGTTTCTCTATCCTCTATGAAGACCTGCGTTGTGCTGCTCATCTTGAGCAACCTGTGCTCCTCCATCATCATCATCTATGTCATGAGTACCTGTAACATCACAAGGACTGTACACCTGTGGTGGATAGACTCCAGGTACCTGCGTCACCTGTGACGGCCTGGCATCATAGGCCCTTCATAACGCGGCCAGTAATCCTCCGCCAATATTGGCACGAATGGAACCGCGTACACACGTGTATGCTTTTCCATCGTATAATATGTGTTAAATAAAAACCAAGGTTCTTTTCTGGCATTTGCAGCAGCAACAAGTATGTGCGAGCAAGGGAGGTGGTATATAACCCATTTGCCGCATGAACAGCTGGGGGGTAAAGTTGCACGACTTGTGTGCTACCACCTTTACTCCCCCTGTTACCGGTTGCCACTTCCACAGACACAGTGTCCCTGTACAACATATAAGAAAATGTTGTAAGGTAAGCTGAACGCTATTACAATAGCAACATAACGACAGTTGTAATAGAAACATATATTACCAATTAAAAATTGTGACACAATGCTCGGCTGCAATTTTGTTCCAATCCTCAAATTTTTTTTGCACTTCTGTAGGGAAACGATGACCATTGTTGACGTCATGTTGTATTTCACGGCGTCGTGCAACGAAACTCTCAACAAGACGGTAGTAAGTTACCTGCACACATACTGTGATGGGCAAATTACGTGCGCCTACTATGGCACCATTATACCCCTCAGAATTGTTGGTTGTGACGATCCTCCAACAAAACCCACCATCGTAAGCCAATGTCCACTTAGTAGCATCCTCCCCCATTAATTGAGTATAACATGATTCACATCTTTTTCGTATTTTATCCATTATTTTGTTGAACTTTAGCACTTGATGAGCTGTGTTAGCAGCCCACACCAAGTCCTTGACCTTTATCATGTTGTAATTCTTATGATAGTTACTGCGAAAGTGTCGAAGGCAGTACCTATGAAAACCAGGGGGTTGATCATCCTTTGAATGTTCCCATTCTTGATTAATGGCATTTAGCAGGCCCTGGTTGCGGTTCAAAATTATGGTCACCCGTTCCCTATCAGGGAAAACGCAGTGTCTCACCAAATATATGAACCACGACCAGTTACGGGTGTCTTCAACCTCGACAATGGAAAAAGTAAGAAGAAAAGTTGTACCCCTCACAGTAACCCTGACAACAATAAGCATAACACCCTTGTATTTCCTGTAAAAGTGGGTGCCATCAACAGATATGACTGGTAGATTGTGTTTGAAACCCTCAATACATGGGCCGAAGGCCCAAAATACTCGATCAAAATCCATTAGATGACCTACATCTTGAGAGAAAGTCTCTAAAATTTGTATAGTTCCAGGGTTTCTTGATTGCAATGTCAACAGATATCTAGGAAGCTTTGAGAACGACTCTTTCCAATTCCCGAATATCATCTCTATGGCTTTTGTTCTAGCTTGCCATGCTTTCTTGTATGACACTGAGTGGTGGTGATGTGTTTTCACATCTTCAATTATTGATGTGATCATCCAGTCTGGATCTTTTTGTACAAACATAGCACAGTTAAGGTACATTATAGGAAGTGCTTATATGACAAACTAATGAATTATTGTGACTAAATATACACAAAAGTTAAACTCACCGCAACTTGTGCCATGATATCATGTGATATGAAGTTCGCGTCTAGATTACGATGGCCCATGTTTGGCATCCCGTACAAGCAGGTATGAGGGCCAAGGTATTGCGTAACCTCCCACATCACATGCTTTTTTTCGAAAGCACGAAGCATCCAAGGGCAGTTGTGTGCACACTTAACTTTCCATAGTTTCTTCGTTGAGTCAACAACCAAGTACTCGTTGTTGTGCAAGTGACATGCCTTACATGCATTTTTCAAAGTAACCTTGTCATTGAACAGCATCCCTAGTTGAAAATTAGGGTTGTCTCTATCCCATACAGACCCACGGCGAAACTTATTCCTGCCAAGTACCAGTGCATCATAGCCTTCCGGTAATGTAGTGAAGTAAGGAACCGGGATCTGCTGTTGTTGTTGAACATCATCATCGAAATCTTTTATCAGAGCGACATCTACATCTTCATCTGATTGTTCCAACTGTATACCCGGAGACCTTACATTCAAATCAAAATCCTTAGGCATGGATCGGCAGCTTGATTCAACCATATGCTGCACTGCATTCATACTGTCACTATATCCCATTGTACGCTGAATTGTTGACATACTACTCGACCCAATGCCACCATCTACGAATGAACCATGGCGACCACTTTGCTGTGTGTTGTGCATCTGAAACGAACTACAATGTTGGTCCATTTGATGTGAATATGGTACAGTGTGACCTACAGTGTTTTGTCCTAATGTCAACATCGTTGAGAAATTCCACGTTGTTGACATATTTTCCTAATCCGCTAGTATTCTACCATACCCCGAAATGTCACCCCACATTCGATCTGCTACAAGGTCCACAACTACTGATGCATTCTCTACTTCAACATAAAGCTCGATGCATTGCATCCACGAATTTTTCTGTGGTAGCCGTAAGGCAATTTGTAATGTTTGGTCATCATTGATTGGCAGTTTCTTATATATGAGTGAGCCCCCTTCATTACTGTATGAAAATTTGCATATTATTTTTATACTTATATTTTCTCCATCCTTGACAGCTAGGGGCATGATCATAGCTTCTAGTTCAGACAGTTTGCATTGTAACGGTATACTGTAACATGTCTGGCACTCTATGTTGTACAATTTCCCTTCATTACGATCTTTCATTATTTCCTCACACCAATACATCATTGCCACTGTCTCATTCATTTTTGTGCCTTGCTATCAATAATTTCGTAAATCAATTATATATTTTTCTATAAATTTCGTAAATCAATTTCTTATTTTTTAATAAATTTTGTATTTTTACAATAAATTTTATGTTTTTACAATAAATTGGTAATTAATATTTATTGCCTTGTAAATAAATTTAGTATTTTACAATAACTGTGTAAATAAATTTCTTATTTTTTCAACAATCAATGTCATATTTTTTCAATAAATTTTGTATTTTTACAATAATTACGTGTTTTTACAAATATATTCGTTTTCTTATATACATTTCGTATTTTACAATACCTTTTTAAATAATTTTTCTATTTTCAATAAATTTAATTTTTCAATAATTTCATAAATATATTTCCTATTTTTTCAATGATTTCATAAATCAATTTTCTATTTTTTTTTATAAATTTTATAAATCAATGTCTTATTTTTTTCAATAAATTTTGTATTTTTAGATAAGTACGTGTTTTTACAATAATTTGGTAAATGATATTTATTTCATATTTTACAATAACTTTGTAAATAATTTTTGTATTTTTTTCAATAATTTCATAAATATATTTTATATTTTTTTAATTATTTCGTAAATCATTTTATATATATTTTCTATAAATTTCATAAATCAATGTCTTATTTTTTCAATACATTTTTTACTATAAATTTAGTATTTTTAGATAATTACTTGTTTTTTACAATAAATTGGTAAATAATATTTATTTCGTATTTTACAATAACTTTGTAACTAATTTTTGTATTTTTTCAATAATTTCATAAATATATTTTATATTTTTTCAATATTTCGAAAATCATTTTTTATATTTTTTCTATAAATTTCATAAATCAATATCTTATTTTTTCAATACATTTTTTTACTATAAATTTTGTATTCTTTAGATAATTATGTGTTTTTACAATAAATTGGTAAATAATATTTATTTACTTGTAAATAAATTTTTTATTTTACAATAACTTTGTAAATAATTTTTTTGATTTTTAAATAATTTCATAAATATATTTTATATTTTTTTCAATATTTCGTAAATCATTGTTTTATTTTTTCTATAAATTTCATAAATCAATATCTTATTTTTTTCAATACATTTTTTTACTATAAATTTTGTATTCTTTAGATAATTATGTGTTTTTACAATAAATTGGTAAATAATATTTATTTACTTGTAAATAAATTTTTTATTTTACAATAACTTTGTAAATAATTTTTTTTGATTTTTCAATAATTTCATAAATATATTTTATATTTTTTCAATATTTCGTAAATCATTGTTTTATTTTTTCTATAAATTTCATAAATCAATATCTTATTTTTTCAATACATTTTTTTACTATAAATTTTGTATTCTTTAGATAATTATGTGTTTTTACAATAAATTGGTAAATAATATTTATTTACTTGTAAATAAATTTTTTATTTTACAATAACTTTGTAAATAATTTTTTTGATTTTTCAATAATTTCATAAATATATATTTTATATTTTTCAATAGTTCGTAAATCATTGTTTTATTTTTTCTATAAATTTCATAAATCAATATCTTATTTTTTCAATACATTTTTTTATTGTTGCTATAAATTTTGTATTTTTTTAGATAATTCCTTGTTTTTACAATAAACTTGAGGTCATTGTTTTTCAAGCAACCATTTGACCAATAAATCCACAGTAAAAAAATTTCAGTTGAGACTTCGTTCTCATGTTTGATGATTGCTGTATATTTTTTATTAGATTAACATGGTTGGGTAGGATCAGCTCATTGATTTTCACCAATGCATTTTTTTCAATTAATTTTTGCTATGTCTCTTCCAAATATATATTCTTGTAAATCAATTTTGTATTTTTATAATAATTTCATAAAAATAAATAAAATAAATATTTCTATTACACACTTAAACAAGATAAGTAAATTTGATAAGAATTTACCAAAAAAATAAAATGACTGTCGAAGTACATGTATTTGTCGAAGTGACGGGGTTAATGAAGATCACTACATTAGAATTAATTATAATATTAGTGATCTTCAAATTATATTATAAAGTAATTATATATGAAAAAAAAATATAATAAGTTACTTGCTTTGAATTTTTTGTCGAATATGAGGTGCTGAAAAAATAAAAAAAAGAAGAGAGTTAGAGAGAAAGAGAAGGTCACCGAAGACTAAAGAATTCAGAGAGTGAGTGAGAGGGAAGAGAAGGAGAAAGAGTAAGGAGACAGTGAAAGAGCCTGAATGAAAAAAAACAAGAAAAAGGAGGGACACGTGAGGGGGTGGGGGGCAAAGTGAGGGAAAGAAAAGAAGGGGGAGAGGGGGGGGCGCGGCTGAATGTGAGGGAGAGAGAGGAGACAGGGGGGGTGGGGCGGCCTTGCAAAGTGAGAAAGAGAGAAAAGAAAGGGGGGGGGGGGGGCGCAGCCTGGCATGTTGACGTGTGAGGGAGAGAGAGAGAGAGAGAGAGAGAGAGAGAGAGAGAGAGAGGGGGGGGGGGGGGGGTTAAAGTGGTACGATGAGGGTGAAAGGGAGAGATCCGTGAGTGATTGCGTTAGAGATTGCGTTTTACAAGAACAGTTTTGGATTGCATTTTTCTATATAAAACACAGTCCACAACTGCGTGTTATAAAAAAACGCAATGTATACAATGTATACTGACAGTATACTGTGCGCTGTATACCTACACACCAAGTAAAGCGTGTTTTAGATTCATGCCTTACATGAAGCGGGTTCCCAAAGCCTGTTTTGCATGGTATTGGGATTAAGCTTTTGGGTTGAGTACTTTGGGGAATAACTTTGCCTTTCTGGACTCATTTGGTAAAAAAGTCACTTTGACCGCCTCTCTATGCACGTGCCCAAGACCTACCCAGAAAGATAGACATAGATATAGATAAAGTAAACCTTGAAAAAGTCTAGTGAAGAACACATGGTAGATCATTGATCCCATATGCTTCTTTTATGCTGCATGTTCTTTCACAACTCCTGCGGTAATGAAAGGCAATATTATAATCTATGCATGGCTTTCCTTCACGGAAGCAATTTTTTCATTTTTTTTTTTTGAGATTAGACGCAACTCAACTCAAATCAACTAAGCAAATGGGCAATTTCCATGTAAGATTTGCTTTTCAAATTACTGAACTGAAAAACACTTCAGTTTCCGCAAATCCATTATTGTAGTACATCGAGAATAATACACAAACTCAAAGAGTTCGGTGAAAAAAATTTCCGGGGGCCTGAGTTAGTTCAGCATCTACAAACGGGTTCTGGCGCAAAATAAAATCAAACAAACAGAATGCCGCAACTAAAGTATAAATACTCTTTATCAGTGTTCCCATACAGAAAAGCAACAATCCTTCATCAACCACCAGAACTGGGAATCCACCCTCTCTTTCTCCGGTTAAATTTTTGTTTTTTGAAAGGTTCTTCTTGCCAGTGTTTCATCCATTTAGCTTGGTGAGTTCATTAACTCGATCGCATTTCCGTTACTGTTTTCACTACAGGTTTGGTTCCATGTTCCAGTTTGTCTTGTGGCTCTCCAGGTATTCTGAACAAGGAGAATCATAAAGGGTAAGTGGCAATTTGACAAATTCTGCTGAATAACAAATATAGCTCTGAATAATAACTCAGCCAATTATAATGATTGATTCTCAGAGAACTCAATAAGTGCAAACTCGGTTTGGCGAGGTAACTCTATGTATTTCTTCAGAAGCTCCGAAAGCATCTATTTAGAGAATGTGAAGATCTTCCAAAGGTATGAATGTTATGGAGACTTGCTAATATCATATTCCGGAGCACCTAGGGAGAGTGACATCACATCTTTTTTGGATTCAACTTGATGCATTTCAGGAATTCACAAAAAATAAGAGGAACATTTTAACTACAGGAGTCATCTTGAAAGTCAATGTTGTTGGCATCATAATCTCTTAAACCCTTATTTCTCTGAGTGCAGCACAAATAGTTTTTTACACATCCCCTGTGCATTCCATTTTTCCAGAATCACCAGGCAGAAAATACACTGCTGTAGTCTAAATATGGAAGAAATAGAAACAAAAATAAATACTTCCACTTTAAGTAGAACAAATTCTAACTACCAAACAAATGCTCTTGTGAAAGGAGGTAGGAAACAAGAGGAAGAAAAGGCAGGTAAAGGAAAGGAACCTTTCTTTCCTTAGATTGAAATTCTCTCCATCCCCCCCCTTTTCCTTCCCCATTTTCAATTCCTCCCATACTTTGTCCTCAAAAAGGAGCATAAATAATGTCTTCTTGACGAGTTTAGTATGGAGGAAGGGCTGGCCATACAAGAAATGAAAGGTCGTACAGAGCCTAGATACAGCAAATAGTTATTTCTTCTGATAATTAGATACAGCAAATAATTAATGACAAAAATCAAGACAGATACCAAAACCTAACCGCAAACCGTCAGCAAAGTAGGGGAAGCGGCCTACATTTCTCCTTGTACTCCTTTTGTTTGACTTGAAAAAGATTAGATAAGTAAATTCATCTATAATATTTGGTCCACCAAATACCATTTTACACCCAACATTTCTCCTTGTACTCCTTTTGTTTGACTTGTGTCTAGGATGTTAGTACTTCTTGACTCTCTGTTATAGGAACAAATTCATCTCATATAATATTTGGGTCCACCAAATACCATTTTACACCCAACATTTCTGCTTGTACTCTTTTTGTTTGACTTGTGTCCAGGAAGTTAGTACTTCTTGACTTCCTGGTATAGGAAAGCCTTCCTCCACTATTTCCCATAGATATTGAGAAATGAAGAAGGTTTTCATTTGAATACATTCCAATAATCATAGCTTTCACCACCAAATATAGGTATAACATTTTGAGCATAGTTGAAGGAAGATATTTGAGGTTGATGCCATGAAAAAGATTAGAGTAAAAGGGAAGAAACAAAAAAGAGTTTGTCTCTGATACCACAATAATTTTGGATGTCAAGAGGTATTTGGTGGACTCAAAAATTATATGAGCTGAGTAAGGATGGAAGACCCACATGTATACCATTTGAGGGGCAAGAAATAAGTCTGGTGTTGAACCAAACAATGAAACTTTGTGATAAAGTGAGGTGTTGAAACCAAATAATGAAACTTTGTGACAAAATGATGGCCAGTGGAAGAATTAGTATATTGGTAAACGGCGGGAACCGAGGTGAGCGAGAGTGAAAGAGAGAGAAGGACCTTTTTGTATTGATATTTTGTGATCTCTTCTCCAATTACAAGCATTACATTTTATAGGCAGATGATACATGGATCTATTATAGCTTTGAATTGGAGCAAATCTCTCCCTAAGGTGTAAAATTTGATAACCTAAAATCAATATAGCTCTCTCTCTCTCTCTCTCTCTCTCTCTCTCATTGATCAAATCCTGAAGTCTGTATAAATTGCGGGAATCTAGCTAAAATGTATAGAACACCACAAAAAATCTATCAGAAAAAGCCTCCAAAACACTTTATGCTCAACCCAACAACTCACTTAACTCAAACTCCATGCCCTCTAAAATTAACTCAACAGTGAGGTGATTTGGAGTTCAAAGAGCAGGATAACATCCAAATTCAAATTACAAGTAAATTAAGACAAACATTGGGTTAGCTCCATCCTTTCCTTTTTATTACTGTCCCTCCAGTTCCCCCTTCTAATAGAAAATGGTCACGTGTTCCCTATTGTTCTTCTTCAATTTGTTATATTTTCTCTCATCTTTTTTTAGGCACCAAACTAAAGGCTGTTCAGGTTTTAGTTTCCTCATTTTGTCCATTCCCAACACACACACACACAAAAGACAAAAAACAAAAACAAAAACCAAAACAAAACAAAACAAAATTCAAAAGATACACAAGTGAAGATTCATCCAGTCTTGACACGTCTATGAAGCAAATCTAGGCTGGAGAGAATGACATAATCTCAGGCTGACTGAACACGTCTATGAAGCAAATCTAGGCTGGAGAGAATGACTATACTTCATCTCAATGTTAAAGCATGTCAGAATAATATTCCTAGTGAACTGCATCATGCACACAAAAGCACAATATTTCAAGTCACCACACCGCACAAATGCACACCCACTAATCAGATTACTGCGAATGCATGATGTTGAGATTAATGTTATTGCAGTTCCGGTAGGCTGTTTCTTGATAACCTAGGTTGGTATCATGTCTGGCTGCTGGATAACTACCTACATAATCCCTTAAACCAGAATATCTCAAATGTTCTTAAAAACAAAACAGTTTTTTTTCTCCTTCTTCCTGTGCAAAAACACGGAAGAAACGCAATAAAATACCAATTATCACCAGCAAGAATGAAATGTAGGCTGGGAGTAAAACAATTTCATGTTACAGTTGGTTATCAGACAAGGAACTGCCAGTTTCATCTGCATTATATTTGTTAAGGCTTTGTTGGATACTTGAGGAAAGAAAGGAAAGAGAAGGGAAAATTCCCTTCCTTTGTTTGGTTTCTAATTTAGGCGGGAAGAGAAGAGAAAGGGAAGAGAAAGTAGTTTTCTTCTCACTTTCCATTCATTTTCCTTCCTCTTTCATTTTTAATTAGATATCATACTATTTTTCTTCCTCTTTCCTTTCAATTTCAAACAAGGGAAAGTGATTTTTTTTTCCCTTCTCTCTACTTTTCTTTGCATATCAAACCAAGGAGAGAAAACCATTTTCTCTTTTATTTCCCTTCGCTTCAACAAGTATCAAACAGACCTAAGTTATTATATATTGCAAGTCCATGAGCACACAATTGAGTCCCGATTATGAAATTTGAGTTTTGAACCAAATTTATCACATATAAAAGAAAGAATAACCCCACAAATTCAACAGCTAAAAATGATTTAAACTTCAACAGCTAAAAACGATCAATGTTATGCTGAACTCAGTGAAAATAAATTCAAAATAAGGAAATAATTCAATTTGATTCATTTGTCAGTAACAACTATTCAATTACAAGCAGTACATACAAGAAACTGAAGCTCAAAGGAAAAAAGCATGGCATTTAACAGAAGAAATACCTCATATCCGAGTACAAGACGTATCAAAATCATCAGGAGCAACTCGAGCAATCCAATTACTCAGCGTCTTCTTAATGTCCGAGTGATTAACATAAGCCAGCTCATACATACTACACAAATTCACTACAAGAGTTTCATTCAGCGCCACAGTAGGAACCCTCTCCAATGCACTCTCCAACACAGTGATCGAACCTGATAACTCCCTCAAATACATCAAGCAGATGGCTTTGTTATTGATTGCCACCACATCAGAACCGTCCCTCTCGATGCACTCCCCGTACTCCCTCACTGCCGATATATAATCCTTCCCAACCAAATAAACCAATGCCTTGTTCCTACTCACAAGGTTCTTCAACTCTACCTCATCCATTCTCTCCTCCACCAACCCCTCAATCTTATCAAATGTTGCCTTTGCTCCCTCCAAATCCCCAACCTGCATCTGAATATAACCAAGCTTCGACAACAAAACAGGGTTTAGATTCTTTATATCAGCACTGCGACTAATCAAATCGTTGATCAAATTTAAGCAGACTCCGAATTCTTTGTGACTCAAATGGTGACTAATTATGGAATTCATCACGAAACCCTCGCGTTTCCTCCACAATTCAGCTGAAACAGTTGATTTGTTCGATGATTCGTCACTCAACTTCGTCCGTACGAAATCGAGAAGTGTATATAAGCGATCTAGGGTTTCTGGGCGCTTACCGAGCTTTGAAGGGAGCTCGGCGTGGAGCCACCGGAGGGCGAAGGGGACCATGGAACCGTAGCGGTTGTTGGGGTAGTGCTGAGGGTAGGATTGGTAGTGGTAGGAGGAGCTGTCGAGGTCGTTTTCGAGGGAGTCGAACTCGGCGGCGGCGTCAGCGTAGCGGCGGAGCTTGGTGAGGGCGAGGACGTTGTAGGAGAGGTAGGTGAGGTGCTCGTGGGGCTTAGAGAGGAGGAAAAGCTTGCGGGCGCGAGCCACCTTGTCAAGGAT
Source organism: Euryodendron excelsum (assembly GCA_033060915.1). Classification (NCBI taxonomy): domain Eukaryota; kingdom Viridiplantae; phylum Streptophyta; class Magnoliopsida; order Ericales; family Pentaphylacaceae; genus Euryodendron; species Euryodendron excelsum. Next base: position 22,406,852 of record CM065385.1, on the reverse strand, counting down.
GGACCGCCACGAGCCCCGGGAGGCAAGGTCTTGAAGGGAGGAGATCTCGTAGCATAGGTCGTTGAGGGTGCCGAACTGGTTGAAGAGAGGGTCGTCGGTGGAGGAGAGAGAGTAGGTTTGGAGATCGGCGGCGACTGGGGCTTCTTGGTCTTCCGGTGGGTCGACGGTGTCCATGTTGGTGGATGACTCGGTGCCTGAATCGGTGCGCTGGGAGTGGGGTGGTGGTGTCGCCGGAGTCGCCAAATGTGTGTGGTTCACATGGCCCGCTAGTTAACGTGAAACAGGATAGTTTGGGCCGTCGGGACCAACTAGTGTAGCATATAAGCCCATAACAAGTGATTTCTTGAGCTCGGTAAAAACATACATGAAAAGCTAAATTTGGTGAAATTAGGTTCAATCAAACCTTTTACAATTTATTCTTGTTAGAGTTAGAAGAGTGATTTGTACAAGTTTAAATCCCTAAATGAACCAACTAGGTTACCCAATTGAATAGAACTCATGGCCTTTCAATGAGAGCTCAGGGATTTGACTCTTGCCAACCATAAGAGTTCTTTAAAGAATTTTGACCTACTAAATACCTAATTTGTGTGGGATAGAGGGACTACACAGACCTCAAAATTAGTCAAGGTGCGTGCAAGTTAGTCCAAACACCAGTTTAGCACAATTCCTAAATAATCACTGTCCAAGTGAGCTTCACTATCAAAAAGAGCAAAAAAATTCCATTAATATCATTCATAGTAACATGCATTGAAGTGCTTAAATTTTTAAAAATTCTACTTAGTAGCATTTCCACAATTATTCGTTCAATTATAGGATCCATTAGAACAACTAAATAAAAAAATATGGCATGTAATCTAAATATTTTTTTTAGGTTATCTTCAATTAACTTACAAAATTTTACAAAAGCATTTTTCTATACGTAGCAAAAGTAATAGAATATTATAGAATTGTTCTAGAATAACAAAACAAGTAGGACAATAAATATCCAAACAAATACAGTATCATACATAAAAAAATTCAAAAACTTTCGTGGAAGTGAGAGCTCATGAGACACATGGTCTTAGGTCCAATAACTTACACATGATTCTCCATGTGCATTGGCGAAGCCAAAAAAGCAACCATTAATCACACAATCAAGATTTTTTTTTATTTTTTATGTAATTAACAATAGCACATTTAACTTCAATAGTATGTATAATATATGAATAAATTTTTAAATAATTATTCAAGGAGGCATTTATAAATTTTTGGACAAAAATTAAAAATATTTCTAAAGTTATAGTAAAAATAGAATTTTTAAAAATTTGAGGATGGCATTTATAAATTTTCAAGGGCATGGAACACATTTTTAAGACAAGGGGTTGGCCTGGTGGCCAAGGTTTGAAGTCTACGGTCTGCTCTTTCTAAGGTTTCAAGTTCGAAAATCTTTTAAGTGCTTTCAATTTATTGGGACCATCCCAGAGTCTTTGGTTTGGTATTTATCTAGTTGTGTGAGACGGGATGAATGTAGAAGCTTCTAAATTAATCGAGATGTGCATAAATTTTTCTGGACACTCAGTTAGCAAAAAGAACCAAAAAAAAAAAAAAAAAGACCATGGGTGAAAATTTTGAGGTGGGCAGCCACCCCCCCTCTGGGCACAAGCTGCATCCGCCCTTGCTTGAAGCCCAACTGCCGCCGCTCGATGGTCATCATGTCCACGCCCAAGCTCGTCGGCCCATAATACTGCAGCCCACGCTTGGCCCATTCTAGTCACGAAGTACTAAAATCCATTGAAGATGGAAACCCTTCTGCCTCCTATTCTTGAGGATACGAAGCTCAATAATCCTAGCAAGTAGCAACCCAAAATATCCTACTTTTTCTCCTTACAGCCAATGGGTTGAGAACGCATGTGCCCGAATTATGAAAAAACATATGTAGTAAAGGAGTGCGGGACCTATTATCTGATTCCTGTATACCGTAGAGAAGCTAGAAAATTTAATCAGGGGAAACTACTAATGACAATCTCAATTTTTTTTTTTTTAAAGTTGATAATAGGATACTTGGCTTCGATATATATGTATAATATATGAAAATACTATTTTAAAAAAAAAGTTTGTACAAAAAACTTTACCACATGATGTGATAATGTCATTTTTATAATTAAGACACATCATTATGAATGTTTGATTGTAAATTAAAAGGCTTAGATTCAACCACATTACTTTGTGCAAGACTTCTGTATAAATATTCTGTATGTATAGTATTATCCATTATATATATATATATATAATTATATATAATATATAAAGGGGTCTAAATAACAATTTAAGGGTGGTGTCTATAAAATTTAAGGGAGAATATTGAGATGTGTATCTAAATTTGTAACGTAAAAAATATAATTTTTGACTATTTAAAGGGCATTTACAAAAAAGAAAAAAAAACCCATGGTGTTAGATTATTGCACAATTAAATTCTTCTGATTGGGAGACTTCCTTAAGTTCTGCGTCTGAGAAGCATACCACGCTATGCCTTTTTTCGGTACATTGGAGGGTCAAGGCCTTGATAGGAGAAGATGAGTCGAACCCATCACTATATGATTTGAGCAGGCAGGGACGAGGTTATACGTGGGCCAAAGGGGGCTATGTCCCCTGCTAATGCTTAAAAAATTCCACTATATTTCATTATAAATGTAGGCACAAAAATTTTTAAACAATAATTAGCCCCCTAATGTTTATAAACCCCCACTATATTTAGTACAAATCTAGACTCAAAAGATTTTAACAACAAAGTGCCCCTGATGTTAAAAAAACCTATTATAATTAGTGTAGAATCAAAGCCTAAAATTTTAAATATAATAAAACGACCTTTTCATGTAATTTATATTGTGGTCCATTTTTATTTGCAATGTGGCTTGAATTTTAATTTGTTTGTGGTTTGATTTGTTTGTAGTTCAAGGTCTATGTTTAATGCAAAATATGGTGAAAAAAAATGTAGCTCTTCCTTTTTCTGAAGTCTCTAAACTAACGCTATCAGTGGTCTCTATTTTATTTTGGTCCTCTCTCCCGCCCAAAATGAAATTCGTGCTTTGTGGATGCCACTACCATTTGAGCCAACCCCACTTACTAGTTACACGGATGTTTGGAAACTCAAGTCTCCTTGGCAGTTAATGAAAATTGACCACACGCATAGTAGTGATTAATCGCTGCCAATTACCAGACCTTTTCCATTGAAGGAGTTTTAGGCATTTCATTATTTTCTTGGTTTCAAATCTTTATTGTTCTGAGTTTTAACCTTTTCTGCAAGTGCAAGCTCTGAGGTCACAGTTGGGAAATCTCTATTACGGGTCTTGTTTACTGTAGGATTATGTTTGGAGTCTAGGGTAGCATGGTTTGTCCAAAGTGTTTTTTTATTTTTTTTATTTTTTAAATTTTTTAAAATTTTATATTAATGGCATTTCCGAATGGTTTTCCAGTTGTTTGCTATGCTCCTTAGTTTGGTGGGTGCTTTTGGAGTACTCATTTAGATTCTAATTATTTTTTATTGAGTAATGCTATACAATCAGAAAAATTATACAGAATTTATTATCAAAATGATGTAGCTAAATTGTATGTCTATCATTTTAAAATAAAGAGCCTACCTAAATGCTTATTAATTACAAAACTACTATCCCCATATCATTCTGGTACAGATTTTTGTATATAAATTTTGAAAGAATAGCATTTTTCTTTTCTATTTGTTGGTCTGTGCTACACTACGCAAAATTGGATATACTTCTTGCTCTTTCCTCTTTTTTATATGAATGAAGTTCTTTATTAGCAGGTGACATATAATTGAGCATGTCGATCAGAAAGAATTAAAACGAGGACCTTTTAGCTCCATTAGAGAAATTTATTTGATTTGGGGAAAGGTAACAAGGTCGCTCATCTATTGGCTTGGCTAAATTAGGGAATATGACAGTTTGTATGGCGGAAGTTCCTCTTTTTATTGCACATATGGCTGCTGTTGAAATGGTGTAATTTCTCTTCAAGCTTTGGACTTGTAGTCGATCATAAAAAAATTTCGTGTATGATATTTAAAACAAAATATATAGATGAAGTGAGGGAGAGATGGTATCACATGCAATGACAATAATGTCCTATAACAAAACATAAATGTATGAGACAGATTATATTTGTTCGCAGCATATTTAAAACACTTTGTCGATCTCACGTTCCTTGCTAATGTCGTTCAATCATACAATCATAATCGTCTAATTTGTTAAAATTCATCCAACGATCAGCTATTGATCGTTGATTCGAAGGAGGATCGAAATTAATATATAAAAATCATAGAAGAAATGGTACATGTGTGGAATTTAGCAAAGAACCATCCATAAAACAACAAATTAAGTTAGATGCCTCCAATGTGTCGCCGGGCAAGGAATAAAGCACTTTGCATTTTACGACCAAAAAATTCACGTCCACTCTTTGTAACTAAATGTGTTTCATTTTTTTTTTTTAAAAGGAAAATCATATAAAGAAAGAGAATAAAAGAAAAAAGTTTAATTTTGATGTACTGACAGTGCAAAATTCTTTTATACAAACAAGTACCAGAATATGTTACACTGTCAACGCATCCATTAGTCTTCTTCTTTATGTTGTACTTAAATTTTAAAAGATATATGTTGCACTCTAGTGCTCTACTTGTGTAAAAATATGTTACACAGTCAACGCATTAAAACTTAATTCTAAAAAAAAAAAAAAGATAGGCATTTCTATGTGGAACATAAATTAAAATTGTTTGTTTCCAATAATAATTTCCAACAATATCCACACGGTAATATAGTCTTGAGCTATGCTTAGGAATTTAAAATTAAATTAATAACAACACCATCGATGTTATACACCCCGAATGCTCATAGATTGAATGATTTTGTGAAAAAATGCATAATGAAATTCAAAGCTAGCTTCAAGATTAGTCTTGGTCCAATCGCCTTTTAATTCAGCCGCCCAGCTCTGAGCTATTCATAGCTAGACATGCACTCTTATTATGTATGAAAAAATTTAGCCTTTATCTATGTTTTGTTTAAGAGACTAAACTCTACAATATTAAATCAAGATGTTATGACTATGAGCAATATTATATAATTCAAGACAAAATAGAGAATAAACCATTCTATCAAGATCATATCAGTCTTTTGCCATAAAAACTCTTAAATGGGAGAAAAATCACGTGTCTCATTTGTCGGACAAAGATCATGTACTATAATTTATAGTTCAGACTGTTACAAGACTCTTTACAATCAAAACATATCAACTCATTAATTTAATGATTGTTGGGATCTTGCTCGTATCTACGATTCACTGTCTTCGTACTTGACCACCGTTCAGATCCCCTTAGAATGGATTTCACGTCTTGAACTTCTTCAAGACTCTCGATCTCTTCAATTTGGTTGAAGAAGATTGTTATTAAGACACGTTTTTGAGCCTTTTGGATGATATAAAATACTTCTTTCAAGGTGTTTTTAATAATGGCGGCTCGGATTAGGTTTGGAGAAGTGTGCTGAGCTTTAAATAGGCACAAAAATTCTAGCGGCGCGATTATCGAGAATCCAGATTGCGCGCAGCTCGATCCCGCGAGGATCCTGCGAGCTTAATCGTAGATTTTGGCATGCTCACTGTTTTTATCCTCGACATCCCACAACATCTCACGAGGATCCCGCGAAGTCATGTCCAATTTGCATGCCCACTCTTTTTGCCCTCGACATTTCGCGACATCCCGCGAAGTTTCCTTCATTAGCCATTATGTATTATACAAGTCTCTCTTAGCACGAGCTTAGATGAATCAATTTCAAATCCTTTCAAAATGCTTGTGATTGATAATCCAAATCTCCAAATTACATCAAACAAGACTTGACACGAAATTTAGTCAATTACATAACCTTACAATCTCCCATTTGATAATTTCGTGACTAAAACCCTATGCTACAAGACACATTATAGAGAAATAATTGAAAAATACAATGAAACCCTAATCACAAGCACTTAGTATCATCCTTGCATCTACTACAAGTAAACAACCAACCCAATCAAGTGCAAGAGAGATATAAGAGATAGTAAAATGAAAACATCAATAGCATTAGCATAAAAGAATCTCCCTCTTTTGGGAATAAATTAACAAAGGAAGCACAGAGAACAAGCCATGCTAAGAACGAAACCATGGTCAAGAAAATATGCAACGCAATATCCATTATATATATAGATGAAAATTGTCCAGTATCCAAAAACTAAGGCTTTAACAAGCAAAACGAGGCAACCAACTAAATTCAGAACTAAAAACAACCATAAGGCAAGATAGGTACATAGGAAATATCCACAAGAAAACCATCCATGAGAGAAAAACTACCGATGATGAATGCTCCGAATGAAGTCATTCACGTCAGTGATAAACTTGATATCCCACTGAGAGAGAGCAGACAGAGTATCCCGAACTCAAACAATATCGCGCTCCTAACGCTCCACGATGAGATCGATATGCTTATGGACTAGACCAATGCGCTCTACAAGGTCAGTGTGAATCGAAGTCAACTAGGTAGAGAGAGCAACAATGGCAGCCGCAGTGGATGATGAAGAAGCTAGAGCAGGAACAGAAGTCCCAGCAGGAGGAGGAGCAGAAACATAAGTAGTGGAGGTAGAGGGAGCAACAGAATCAACTGGAGTACCCTCATCATCAAAAAGTTCAACCACATGCTGTTGTAACTGAGAAGGTGGGGGAGCAACTCCGAGATGGGCATTACTCATCTTGAGAGTGTGACGTGAAATGAGTTTCCCAACCAAGATATAAGTCTTGTGAGGCTCGGTCACAATCTTATGACTGGAGAGAAACTTGGTGATCATAATCCTGAAAGGAAGATAGGCTCGAGAGGAATTAGCAGCAGAGGCCTCGAGGATTAGATTAAACATGAGTCCACTCACATCCATAACCATGCCTATAGCAATAGCGTGTATAAGCCAGGCTCGGGACTCATCAATCTCACTCACAAAGGACGTGCACAGAAACAAGTCACACACCACATGGTTGAGCACTTGAAAAACATCCCTTAGCTCTTTCTGCTTCAGGAGATTTGAAGGATCGGGAGGCTAGTCACCTCCAGCAGACAACAGGAATTAGGCTAAAGAGTTCAAAGAAGGCTCAGACCGAGGTGGAGGATAGGAAAACTTAATAATAATGGGATGCGTGATGTGGTGAAATGTGCATATGTTAGATATAGTGAAGTTAAGAGGCAACCCACGTACATAGGACTGCAAAGTCCCAGCCTCCTTGTCGGAGGCATGAATGTTAACATAGAATTCTCAAACAAGGTCCTTGTCGCGCCCAGATTTTTTGCACTCGAGGAATACACACACAAGCGGAAAAAATATTGTACTCTCTCGTTAGAACTTATCCTCCTAGAAGAATGAGTGCGACTAGGTTTGAATTGAAAATAGATTTGAATAAAGGGCTTTTAGAAAATAATTTGGAGTCGCTACCTAACTTGATTAAGGTGAGTTAGGTCACCTAAAAACTAAGCACAATCCGAGGATCACACTTAGGGTTTTTGAAAACGATTTTGAAAATACTACCTCAAGAGAGGGTTTTTAAAAAAACAGGTTGTTTGGCACCCTTTAGAAAACATTTAAGCCATTTTTGAAAATAAACTCCATTTTGGTCTTTCAAAAACAGTGATCTAGGTTCAAAGGTTGGTTACGTATAGGGAATACGCACTAAGCCATCACCTTATCCCGCCCTTGCGGTACCTACATGTCTATTCACCCTAAATTTACCCATGAGAGTCTTCAACTAACAAATATCCAATCCTATTTACTTTAGAAAATAATTGTTTAAAAAGACATAATGCATGATATGTAAATGCAAAAAAAAAGAGAGTTGGAAAACAGATTTGGAAATAGATTTGATTTTAGAAAAAAGATTCAAAAAAATAGATTTGAAATTGGAAAGTTTTAGAAATTAAAAATAGAGATTTTAAAAATAGATTTTTGGAATTGGAAACTTGAAATAGATTATGGAATTGGAAGTTGGAAATAGAACATAGAATTGGAAATTGGAAAGAAGTTATGGAAATAGAAGCTTGAAAAAGGTTGTGACCGCACCCATGAGGGTTGCTTACGTATCATTTTTGAGGAATCAGGTCAGTCGTAGTTCGGACAAGAGTTCGATAGAGAATAGAAGATTTTGACATGGAAGAAGAAATCGAATTGGAATTTGGATTGGAAGATTGAGAGATTGAACTTAGACCTAGAATTGAACTTGAAAAAGGATTTGACCATTAGAAGAGAACTTGGACTAAATTTGAAAAGATAGAGTTTTGGGAAACCTAGACTTAGGAAAGATGGGTTGTTGGAAGGACTTAAGATTAAGAAAAGTTTGACTCGAATGTTGGACTTGAAGGATTAGGAAAGATTGGATTTAGGAAAAGTTCGAATTAAGAAAGTTTCAAAATAGGAAAGTTTCATTTTAGGAAAGTTTTATTTAGGAAAGTTTTCGTTTTAGGAACGATTTCGAATTAGGAAGGTGTTTGATTAAGAAAGTATTGAAATAGGAAAGATTTTGAATTAGGAAAGTGTTGGATTAAGAAAGTATTGAAATAGGAAAGATTTCGTTTTAAGAAAGTTTCGAAATTGGAAAGTTTTGAATTTAGAATGTTTTGAAATAGGGAAGTTTTGAAAGTTAAAAAGTTTAGAATTTAGAAAGTGTTTAAGTTTTAGAAATTCTTGAAGTTAGGAAAGGTTTGAGTTTAAGAAAGATTTGAAAATTTAGATTTAGAAAGTTAAGATTTAGGAAAGTAGGAGATTAGGAAAGAGTGAATTAGGAAAGGTTTAGACTAGGAAGGATTGAGATTCCTATTTCCTAAAACAAGGGATTGCATTTTGTTTCTAAAAAGAGATGGTGTGATTTTATTTCCAAAAACGGAGGATAAAATCTAGTTTCCTAAATGGAAGATTGGATTTGGTTTCCTAAAGGGGAGATTGGATTTGACATAGATTTGGAAAGTGAAGTTTTACAAACCCTAAATTTGGAAGTCTATAGTTTTAATGTAGAAATAGCTTTTGGAAACTTATGATTTTGACGTAGAAAAAGAAGGTTTTGGAGACCTAGGTTTTAAGGCAATAAGGGAAGTCATGTTTTAGGCAAGAAAATTAGGGTTTCCTAATTGTTGGCTCTAGGGTTAACTTGGGCTCTAAGAAAAGAGATTTTGGAAAGTGAGTTTTTGGAAGAAGATTTTTGGAAAAAGATCCTAAAAAGGAGTTTTTTGAAAGTGAATTTGAAAAGAGAGAGTTTTGGAAGGAGATTTTTGGAAGGAGATTGTTGGAAAGAGTTTTTAGGAAAGAGATTTAGGGAGAGAGTTTTCTAAGAAGGAAACCTAGGGAGTATTTTTAGGAAAGGAATTTTGAAGAGAGTTTTTGGAAAGCATGCTGGAAAAGAGATTTTTAGGAGGAGATTTTTGAAAAGAGACTTTTTAGAAAATATATAAAATTTCTCACTTTCCTAAAGCGATTCTAACCATAAGAAGGTTAGAACCACTGTAAGATCATGGTTTTGAAAATAGCAATGCTTTGAAAATATGAACCATATTGGTCACTTTAAATGTAACACTTTCCTAAAGCAGCCCTAGCCATGAAAAGGCTAAAATCACCATAGGATTGTGATTTTGAAAACAAGTTTTGAAAAAGAAGATTTTGATGCAAGCTTTTGAAAACGAGTTTGAAAACGAATTTTGGAAGAATGCAAGATTATGATATGTACAATGCAAGTTGGGGTCGTGAATATACAAGGTTAAGGCTTTACCACATAATCAAGGGGGCCGAACCCACGTGGTCTCCAGTTAGAATAAAAAAAAGCCCCCGACACAGTGACCCTCCAATAGCCTAATCCTACACATGGACCGGGAAATCCCTTGTTTCAAGCATGCAAAAAAGGGGGGAAATAAGATGGGGGATTAAAATAGAAGAAAACCCAAGTGGGTTAGGAGAAAGAAGAGAAAGGGGAAAGATGCATAAACGTAAAGAGAAAGCCTACATTGTGTCTTATTTATTTTACTTTGCTTTGCACGCTTTGCTTTTCTTGATTTGCTTCGGTCCTTGCTTCAATCTTTGTCTTGATCTTCGAGAGCTTCAGTTTATAGCACTTCAAGTCTTCAATGGAGGCTTTGGAGGCTAGTGTATGAGTGTATGTGAGTATATATGAGTGTATAGGAGGCTAGGGTTTGTGTATAGAGGCTAGGATTTAGGAAACCTAAAGAAGCTAGGGTTTAAAGAGGCTACGAGCTCTGTATATCGAAGAATAGGGTTTTTAGACTAAGTTTGCGGACCTCTTTCACGCTGGAGGAGGCTTTGTATTTATAGAGAGAAGAATGACCTGGTGCCTGTTGTAGTGGCGCTAGGCCAAAAATCCTTCTGGCGCCACTAGGCCAAATATATCTTCAAAAGATTTGGGCGCTTATACTAGTGACTACCATGCAATTTTTAGCTTGGCTTCACTAGGAGTGACTCCGGAAGGTCTGGGAAGGATTTGAAGAGGCCGGGTACTACCTGGAAGGTCAGAAAAGGGCAGGAACCCTTAGAATAGGGTCCCGGGGGTAATGGACTTGAAAAAGGATGTCAGGGTTTGTTGAAAGGGTTAACCGGGCCATTAGGGGCAAAATGGTCAATCGGGCCAGAAAGCTGCCGAGATGGACTCGGAATGTCCCGGAAGAAGACTTGAGATTTGTAAACATTATTTAGAATGTTCCCAAAGGCTACCGGTTTGACACCCAGAGCTGGTGTGGTTGGAAAAGGCGACCGGCCCACTAGGGGCACAACGATCATTTTTTACCGGGTTTGCCAGAACTGACTCGGAATGATCTGGAAGGATAATAGGAGGTCGAGACTACTATAAAAAGAATTCTTAGGAGATTTTCAGTTTGATACCATGAGCCAGTGTGGTCCTCAGGGCGCTCGGATGCTTAGGGGCAAAATGGTCATCTTGACCGGAAAGTCTCAGAATTGGCCCGAAACAGACTAGAAGGTACCTAATTATGCCAGATTGCTTTTAAGATAATCCTGGAAGGGTGGACTTACCATTCTGAGGACTTAGGTATTTTCTCGAGAAATGTGCCAGAAATGACCCAAGGGGCAGTTTAGTCATTTTTTGCCGAAGTGGGTTAGTAGGCATTGGTGTTGACCTGAGTTTTGAGTGTTTCCGCCACTCTGACGGCGGTCCCGTGATATAGGGGTTCGTCGGCAATTCCTTATATCGACCTGTTTGTGAGTATTTCCGCTACTCTAACGGTTGCGATGTTTGCGAGTACTTCCGCTACTCTGACGGTTTGCGATCATTCCCGAGACTGCCTGATCTCGAGAAGCTGCTAAAGGAACTTAGCGCCTGAGAAATCAACTTTCTCAGAAGGCGTGCCGAAACGGACATTTTTGCATTGGCGGGCTAGCAGGCGCCAAAAGTGGACTGTTTTACCATCTAGGAGACTTGGGGTCTCGTCCCAGTCGACAGGTTTGAAGGGACTTAATGTTCCGAAGAAACTTTCTTCAAAAAACGTGCCGGACAGGATAGACTTACTGTCTCGAGGAATCAACTTTCTCGAGAGAGGGATTGGAATTGGAATTGGAAATGGAAAGGGGACTTACCGTCTTCTGAAAAACGTGCTTATTGGAATTAGAAAGGGGACTTACCGTCTTTGAAAAGACGTGCCTAATTTGGAATTGGACCGAACAATGCCCCAAGGGCATTTTGGTAATTTTACCTCTATTTGGGCCCAGCGGGTCCGCGAAGCGATGGATAAACAGGATTAGACTTAGAAAGTTGATTTAACTCAAAATATATCCACATTGACTTGAATACAAGTCTGGATGGACTGGAGACTGCCGAGCGGTCAAAAATAGGGTGCTTACAGTCTTGACAGGTAAACCTGTTACAAACAACAAGACGAGTCCAACCCCACTTAGAGAAATAGGTATTGATAAATGTCTCAGAGAATTCATCAAGAATAATACCCCGAGAAACAAAAATAGGGTGAGATTTAAATGAATGATTAAACTTGGACTCAACCTCAGATGCTGGTTTAAAATGAGAGTCCACAGTAGATGAAGACTCACTCCCTTAGCGTGTAGTTATAGCAACGAGTGTGCTAGAGCAAAGACACTTGCTGGGGGAACTAGGAGTCTGCTGTTTGCCTAAATAACCTAAGGAATGGCGAGAAGGAGGGGTTTGGGGCCCGTTTCGTTTCCTTGGAGTAAGGATTATGATGCAAATATAATCACAATACAAAGAAACACTACAACATGGACGCACCAGTCCAGTAGAGACTGGCCTAAGAGAAAACAAACACAAAATAGCCATAAGAACAATCACCGAAGCACACATAGATCGACACAAGTCCCAGCGACCCAACCAGAGCAAGGCGAAGGTAGAAAGGCCCTCTAACTGGGATTCAACAACCCACGAAGGGGCACATAGCAACCAATTAACTCACCCACCCAACGCTAGGAAAAACCCCCAAAACCTCCGAAAAACTAAGGTCTGAGAAACCCAACCAAATCAGAGAATGAAGAACTGAAGAGAGGATTACCTAGAAAACGGCCCAGAAGATGTAAGCACCCCATTTTTTACCGCTCGGCAGTCTCCAGTCCATCCAGACTTGTATTCAAGTCAATGTGGACATATTCTGAGTTAAATCAACTTTCCAATTCTAATCCCACCAACCAAACCGCTTTGTGGACTCGCCGGGCCCAAATAGAGGCAAAATGACCAAAATGCCATTGGGGGTAATGTTCGGTCCAATTCCAACAGGTATGTCTTTCTGAAGACGGTAAGTCCCCTTTCCAATTCCATTTCCAATTCCAATTCCAATTCTAATTTTAATTAAATCTAACACACATTTCAAGAAAGTTAATTTCTCATGGTGGTAAGACCATCCAATCCGGCACATTTCTGAGTGAACTCTTCGGAATGGTAAGTCCCTTCAAACCCGTCGACCGAGACGAGACCCTAAATCCCCTAGGGTAGAACAATTTACCTTTGGCGCCTGCTAGCAGGCCAATGTAGAAATGTCTTTTTCGGCATGCCTTTTGAGAAAGTTGATTCCTTAGGCGCTAAGTCCATTTAGCAGCTTCTTGAGATCAGGCAGTTTCGGGAATGATTGCAAACCGTTAGAGTAGTAAAAGCACTAGTAAACATCGCGACCGTTAGAGTAGCGGAAGTACTCGCAAACAGGTCGATATAAGAAATTGCCAACAAACCCCTGTATCACGGGACCGCCATAAGAGTGGCGGAAACACTCAAAATCCAGGTCAACACCAGTGCCTGCTAGCCTATTTCGGTGAAAAATGACCAAACTGCCCCTAGAGCCATTTTTGGCATGTTTCTCGAGAAAGTACCTAAGTCCTCAGATCGGTAACTCCACCTTTCCAAGATTATCTTAAAAGCAATCTGGCATCATTAGGTGCCTTTGAGTCAGTTTCGGGCCAATTTCGAGACTTTTCGGTTAAGATGATCATTTTGCCCTAAGCATCTGGGCGCCCTGGGGACCACACTGGCTCTGGGTATTAAACCAGTAGCCTCCCAAGAATGCTTCTTATAGTATTTCTGACCTTTCATTATCTTTTCGGATCATTCCGAGTCAGTTCCGGCAAACCCGATGCGAAATGACTGTTTTGCTCTTGGTGGGCCGATTGCCTTTTCCGACCACATCGGCTCTGGGTACCAACCCGGTAACCTTCTGGGACATTCTAAATAATGTTTTCAAACCTCGAGTTTTCTTCCGGGACATTTCAGGTCCATCCGGTAGTTTTCCGATCCAGTTGACCTTTTTGTACCTAATGGCCCGATCAACCCTTCCAACAAACCTTGACATTCTTTTTTAAGTCCATTACCCCCAGGACCCTATTCTAAGGGTTCTTGCCCTTTTTCGGCCTTCCAGGCCATTCCTGGTCCCTTAAATCCTTTCCGGACCTTTCAGAGCCACTCCTAGTGAAGCAAGACTAAAAATTGCATGGTAGTCACTAGTACAGGCGTCCAAATCTTCTGAAAATACATTGTTTGCTGACCTTAAAACTTTTCTAAGTGGCTGGTGCCATTAGTAGTGGCACCAAGCCAATATTTGGCCTGGTGCCACTGCAATAGGCGCCAAGTTATTCTTCTCTCTATAAATACAGAGCCTTCTCCAGCGTGAAAGATGTTTGCAAACTCAGTCTAAAAACCCTACTCTTCAATATACAGAGCTCGAAGCCTCTTTAAACCCTAGTCTCCTTTAGGTTTTCCAAACCTAGCCTTCATACATAAACCCTAGCCTCTTATACACTCGTATACACTCTCATATACTCTTACACTAGCCTCCAAAGCCTCCGTTGAAGACTTGAGGTGCTGCAACCCGAAGCTCTCGAAGATTGAAGACAAGTTCTCGAAGACTAAAGTGAAGCAAGGACCGAAGTAAGAAAAGTAAAGCGCGCAAAGCAAAACAAAATAAACAAGACACAAGGTTGACTTTCTCTTTAAGTTCATGCATCTTCCCCCTCTCTTCTCTCTCCTAACCCACTTGGGTTTTCTTCTATTTTTATCCCCCATCTTCTTCTCCCCCTTTCTTGCATGCTTGAAACAAGGGACTTCCCGGTCCATGTGTAGGATTAGGCTATTAGAAGGTCACCGTGTTAGGGGCTTTCTTTTAGTCTAACCAGAGACCACATGGGTTCGGTCCCCTTGATTATGTGATGAAGCCTTTAACCTTGTATGTTCACGACCCCAACTTGCATCGTGCATATCATGATCTTACATTCTTCCAAAATTCATTTTCAAACTCGTTTTCAAAAGCTTGCATCAAAATTGTTTTCAAACTTGCATCAAAACTTTCTTTTTCAAAACTTGTTTTCAAAATCACAATCCTAGGGTGATTTTAGCCTTTTCATGGTTAGGGTTGCTTTAGGAAAGTGTTACATTTAAAGTGACCAATATGGTCCATATTTTTAAATCATTGTTGTTTTCAAAACTACTATCCTAAAGTGGTTCTAGCCTTCTTATGGTTAGAATCACTTTAGGAAAGTGAGATATTTTTATGAACTTTCTAAAAACTCTCTTTTCAAATCTCTCCATCTAAAAACCTCTTTTTCAACATACTTTCTAAAAGTTCTCTCTAATCTTCTTTTCAAAATTATTTTCAAAAACTCCCTCCAATAATCTATTTTCCAAAACTCTCTCCAATCTCCTTTCCAAATACTCTCTTTTTAAAATTCGCTTTCCAAAAATTCCTTTTTAAGATCTTCTTCCAAAACCTCTCTTTCCAAAAACTCTCTCTCTCTCACAACTTTACTTTCCAAAAACTTCTTTCCAAAAACTCTCTCTTCAAGATTCACTTTCTGAAAACTCCTCTCTAGGATTTCCTTGCAAAAATCTCCCTTTCTAAAAACTCACTTTCTAAAAACTCTTTACCTTGGTGTCCAAGTCAAACCCTAGAGCCCACGATTAGGAAATCCTTATTTTTCTTCCCAAAAGCATGATTTTTAATCTTGCCTTAAAATTTAGGTTTTCAAAATCTTCTTTTTTTACATCAAAATCATAAGTTTTCAAAACCTATTTTTTACATCAAAACTATAGTCTTCCAAATCTAGAGTTTCTAAAACTTCCCTTACCAAATCCATGCCAAATCCAATCTTCCCTTTAGGAAACCAAATCCAATCTCCCCCTTTAGGAAACTATTGAGTCAATGCCTTGATTTTAATGATAACAAAACATGGTTTAATGATTTAATAATTCTACTTAGTGTGCAGATTGATTATTAATTAAATCTTGACTTGAAGCTTATCATAATGAAGGATTTGAGATGCAAAAATTAGAATGAAGAATAAAAAGCATGATGAGATGGCATATTCAACAAGTGGTGATCTTATAGAAAATGAAAAAATTTCAAAAATGATGAATGACAAAGAAGAAGAGACCAACTCAAAGACATTGAAGCTTTCCTGGAAGATTTGAAGATGTCTTGAAGACATGGAAGAAATCACAAGACTAGAAAAGCTTTCTTGAAAGATTTGTTGAAGTCTATGGAGAAGTTATATTGATTGAAGAATCCTAGAAGAAATCATAAAATAAAGATGTTCAAAGAAGGATAGAAAATCAGTTGAAGAAATGAAGATTTTAAGTCTTGGAAGCTCTCTTGAAGATATTAAAAAAGACTTGGATCAATGGATGAAGTAATGGTGATTGAAGAGCTCTACAAGTAATAAAAATGAAGAAAATTCATCTAGAAAGAATTAAAGATGTTCTTGGAGTCATCTAACCTTGAAGAAGTATTTGCAAACTTTAAAAAGTTTATTTGGATGATCCTTGAAAAGATTGGAGACTTTGGAGAAGATTGGATAAATGCTGCAAAAATAACATTTTTGGTAAAAAGAGTCGACTCTTCAAGTTTCATGAGTCGACTCTTTCAAACAGAGTCTTGGAAATCTGCTGGAGACTTAAAAGAGTCGACCCCTCATCATTCAGGAGTTGACTCATTTCAACAGAGAGCAAAAATTCTAAAGACTACTTAAAAGAGTCGACCTCTGCTGTAAAAAGAGTCGATTCATTGGGACAGAGAGTTGAGTCTATAGATTCTGACCAAAAGAGTCGACTCTTTTAAGTCATGAGTCGACTCCTAAAGGCAAAATCCTAAAGAAGATTGCAAAAAGAGTCGACTCATGATAAAAAGAGTCGACCGCCGACAGTAACGGCTAAATTTCTGACAAACGGTATGGTGCAATCTGCAACCAAAACTTCTCCCATACCTCTCCAACGGCTAGAATCAATCCATAGCTTTAAATATAAGATACTTACAGCTTCTATAATGATGATTGGAGTGATTATACCATTGGAATCACAAGCTTGAAGCTGAAATCTCCTGTGTCTTACCTGCCACACATTTTTGCTGAGTGTTTAAGGTTATTCATTGAGCTGTACTTGTTCATATACTCATTAGAAGAGTTACCCATTGTATAACCTTTATTCATTTCACTTGGGTGGGGTTATAAACCTTGTTGCGCTTAGATTTTTCACACTCGAGGAATACACACACAAGCGGAAAAAATGCTGTACTCTCTCGTTAGAACTCACTCTCCTAGAAGAATGAGTGCGACTAGGTTTGAATTGAAAAATTGATTTGAATAAAGGGCTTTTGAAAAATATTTGGAGTTGCCACCTAACTTGATTAAGGTGAGTTAGGTCACCTAAAAACTAAGAGTAATCCGAAGACCATACTAAGAGTTTTTGGAAAAGGTTTTGAAAAGATCTCCTTAAGAGAGGGTTTTTAAGAAAACAGGTTCTTTGGCAATCTTTGGAAAACATTTAGCCATTTTTTAAAAAATAACTCCTTTTGGTCTTTGAAATCAGTGATTCTAGGTTCGGAGATTGGTTACGTGTAGGGAAGACGCACTAAGCCATCACCCTACCCCGCCCTTTCGGTACCTACATGTCAATCTATCCTAGATTCACCTATGAGAGTCTTCAACTAACTATAATTCAATCCTATCCTCCTTGAAAAAGAATGTTTGAAAAAAAAAAAAACATGATGCATGATATGTAAATGCAAGAAAATAGAGTTGAAAAATAGACTTGGAAAGAGATTTGAAAAGAAAATTTTGATTTGATTTTAGAAGAGATTTGAAAAGATAGATTTGAAATTGGAAAGTTTTAGAATTTGAAAATTGAGATTTGAAAATAGATTTTTGGAATTGAAAATTGGAAATAGAACATAGAATTGGAAACTTGAAGAAGATTGTTGAATTTGGAGATTTGAAAGAAGTTGTGGAATTAGAATTTGAAAAACGTTGTGGAATTTGAGATTTGAAAAATGTTGTGACCGCACCCATGAGGGTTGCCGACGTATCCTTTTGGAGGAATTAGGTCGGTCGTAGTTCGGACAAGAGTCCGATAGAAAATAGAAGAGTCGATTTGAAGAAGGAGATTGAATTGGAAGATTGAGAGATTGAACTTTGATTGGAAGATTTGAAAAGATTGGTTTTGAAAGACTTGGTTTTACGAAACCTAGACTTAAGAAAGATAAGATTTAGGAAATGTTCGAATTAGGAAAGGTCCAATTTAGGAGAGTTTCGAATTAGGAAAATTTTTAAATTAGGAGAGTTTCAAAATTAGAAAAGTGTCATTTTAGGAAAGATTTGGTTTAGGAAAATTTTGGAATTAGGAAAGTTTCAACTTAGGAAAGTTTTGAATTAAGAATGTTTTGCAATAGGGAAGTTTTGAAAATTGAAAAGTTTCGTTTTATGAAAGGTTTTGAAATAGAAAAGTGTTGAAATTAGAAATGTTTTGAATTAGGAAAGTTTAATTTAAGAAAGGTTTAGAATTTGGAAAGTTTCAAGTTAAGAAAGTTTTGAATTTGGAAAGCTTAGAATTTTAGAAAGATTTTAAATTAGAAAAGATTTGAATTTAGAAAGCTTTTAAAATTTTTAGAAGATTCAAAATTTTGAGTTTTAGAAAGATTTGAAAATCTAGATTTGGGAGCTAAAGTTTGGAAGGGATGTGGAATTAAGAAAGGTTGGAATGAGGAAAGGTTTAGACTTTGAAAGATTTGAAATTTAGGAAAGTTTAGAACTTAGAAAATTTTAGAGTTTGAAAGTTTCGAATTTAGAAAGTTTAGGATTTAGAAAGTTATAAAGTTTGAGTTTTAGAAAATCTTGAAATTAGGAAAGGTTTGAATTTAGGAAAGGTTTGAAAAGTTAAGATTTGAAAAGGTGTAGAGTTAGGAAAGGGTTGAATTAGGGAAGATTTGAAAGTTAAGTTTGAGAAAAGATTTGAAAGTTTTAGGAAACTTATGGTTTAGGAAGGTAGGAAATTAGAAGAGATTTGAATTAGGAAATATTTAGATTTTGAGTCTAAAAGGGAAGGTTTGATTTTGTTTCCAAAACGGAGGATTGGATCTAGTTTCATAAAGGGAAAATTGGATTTGGTTTTCTAAAAGGAAGATGAGATTTGGTTTCCTAAAGGGAAAATTAGATTTTGACAAGGATTTGGAAAGGGAAGTTTTAGAAACCCTAGATTTGGAAGACTATAGTTTTGACGTAGAAAAGAGGTTTTGGAAATGTGTATAGTTTGGATGTGAAAACAAAAAGTTGTGGAAACCTAAGTTTTAAGACAAGTTTGAAAATCATGTTTTTGGAAAGAAAAGTAGGGTTTCCTAATTGTGGGTTCTAGGGCTTGACTTGGGCTCTAAGGAAAGCGTTTTTGAAAAGTGCGTTTTTAGAAATGAAGATTTTTAGAAAGGAATCTTAGAGAGGAGTTTCTAAAAGGAAGATTTTGGGAAGAGAGTTTTTTAGAAAGATTTTTGGAAGGAGCTTGTTGGAGAGAGTTTTTAGGCAAGATTTTAGGGAACGTTTTTAGAAAGTGGATTTTGAGGAGAAAGAGTTTTTGGAAAGAGATCCTAGTGATGAATTTTTTAGAAAGAGATTTTTAAGAAAGAGATTTAGGAAGACGTTTTTCTAAGAAGGAAACCTAGGGAACGTTTTTGGAAAGTAGACTTTGAAGAGAGCATTTTGGAAAGGAGTTTAAAAAAAGAAGTTTTGGAAAATATATTTTTGGAGGAAGTTTTTGAAAACAATTTTGGAAAGGGGAGTTTTAGGAAAGTATGTTGAAAAAGAGAGTTTTAGAAAGAGAGATTTTTGAAAAGAGAGTTTTTAGAAGGTGCAAAAACATCTCACTTTCCTAAAACAATTCTAACCATAAGAAGGCTAGAACCACTTTAAGAAAGTGGTTTTGAAAACACCAAGGGTTGAAAATATAGACCATATTGGTCACTTTGAATATAACACTTTCCTAAAGCAACCCTAGCCATAGAAAGGTTAGAATCATCCTAGGATTGTGATTCTGAAAAAGAAATTTTGATGCAATTTTGAAAACAAGTTTAATGCAAGCTTTGAAAACAAGTTTGAAAATGATTTTTGAAAGATGCAAGATCATGATATGCACAATGCGAATTTGTGGTCGTGAACATACTAGGCTAAGGCTTCACCACATAATTAAGGGGGCCGAACCCACGTTGTCTCCGGTTAGCCTAAAAGAAAGCCCCCGACACGGTGACCCTCTGACAGTCTAATCCTACACATGGACCGGGAGTCCTCTTGTTTCAAGCATGCAAAGAAAAGGGGGGAAAGAGATGGGGGATTAAAATAGAGAAAACCCAAGTGGGTTAGGAGAGAGAAGAGAGAGGGGGAAGTGCGGAAACATAAAACAAAAGCCTACCTTGGGTCTTGTTTATTTTATGTGCCTTGCTTGTCTTTGGTCTTTGTCTTGATCTTCGTCTTCAATCTTCAAGAGTTGTCTTCAATCTTCAAACTTCAGATTATAGCTCCTCAAGTCTTCAAAGGAGGGTTGGAGGCCAGTGCATAAGTGTATGGGGGTGTGTATGAGTCTAGGGTTTAGTGTATAGTGTTTGGAAGACCTAAGGAAGCTAGGGTTTTGGGAGTGTTCGAGCTCTGTATATCGAAATATATGATTTTTAGACTGAGTTTGCGGACCTCCTTCACGCTGGAAGAGGCTTTGTATTTATAGAGAGAGGAATGCACTGGCGCCTGTTGAAGTGGCGCCAGGCCAAACATTACACTGGCGCCACTAGCAGTGGCGCTAGCCATTTTTTGGCTTAGCACCACTACTAGTGGTGCCATCCATTTAGGAAATGTTTAAAGTCGGCAAGTAAAGTATCTTTGACTAGATTTGGGCGCCTGTATAGTGACTACCATGTAATTTTTAGCCTGACTTTACTAGGAGTGACTTCGGAAAGTCCGGGAATGATTTTAGGGACCGGGAATGGCCCGGAAGGCTGGAAAAGAGTAGGAACACTTAGAATAGTGTCCCGGAGGTATTTGACTTGAAAAATGAGGACAAGATGTGTCGGAGGGGTTGACCGGGCCATTAAGGGCAAAACGGTTAATCGGATCGGGAAGTTGCCAGGACGGACTCGTACTATCCTAGAAGAAGACTCGAAATTTGGAAACATTATTCAGAATGTTCCCAAAGGTTGCTGGTTTGATTCCCAGAGCCGGTGTGGTCGGAAAAAGCGACCGGCCCACCAAGGGCAAAATAGTCATTTTGCACCGAATTTGCCGAAACTGACTCGGAATGATCTGAAAGGACACAAAAAGGTTGAGGACACTATAAAAAGAATTCTCGGGAAGTTACCGGTTTGATACCCAGAGCCGGTGTGGTCGGAAAAGGTGACCGGTCCTCTAGGGGCAAAACGGTCATTCTGTACCGGGTTTGCCGAAACTGACTCGGAATAATCCAGAAAGGTAGAGGAAGGTTGAGAATACTATAAGAAGTAATCTCAGAAGGTTACCGGTTTGATACCCAGAGCCAGTGTGGTTCCCGGGGCGTTCGGATGCCTAGGGGCAAAATGGTTATCTTGACCGAAAAGTCTCGGAAAAGGCCAAGGGGTAGTTTGGTCATTTTCACCGAAGTGGGCTAGCAGGCACTGGTGTTGACTTGGGTTTTGAGTGTTTTCACCACTTTGACGGCGGTCGTCGTGACACAGGGGTTTGTCGGCAATTCCCTACGTCGACCTGTTTACGAGTATTTCCGTTACTCTAATGGTTCGCGATCATTCCCGAGATTGCCTGATCTTAGGAAGCTGCTGCTGAAGGGGACTTAGCACCAGAGAAGTCAATTTTCTCAGAAGGCGTGCTTAAACGGACATTTTTGCATTGGCGGGCTAGCGGGCGCCAAAGGTGGACCATTCTACCATCTAGGGGATTTGGGGTCTCGTCCCGGTCGACAGGTTTAAAGGGACTTACCATTTCGAAGAGGTTTTTTTTAAAAAATGTGCTGGACCATCTCGAGGAATAAACTGTCTCGAGAGAGGGATCAGAATTGGAAAGGGGTCTTATCATCTTCGGAAAGATGTGCTTGATTTGGAACCGTCTAGAGAAATAAACTGTCTCGAGAGAGGGATTGGAAAGGGGACTTACCATCTTTGGAAAGACGTGCCAGATTTGGAACTGTCTCGAGGAATAAACTGTTTCGAGAGAGGGATTGGAAAGGGGACTTACCGTCTTCGGAAAGATGTGCCTGATTTGGAACCGTCTTGAGGAATAAACTGTCTTGAGAGAGGGATTGGAAAGGGGACTTATCGTCTTCGAAAAGACGTGCCTGATTTGGAACCGTCTCGAGGAATAAACTTTCTCGAGAGAGGAATTGGAAGGGGACTTATCGTCTTTGGAAAGACGTGCCTGATTTGAAACCGTCTCGAGGAATAAACTGTCTCGAGAGAGGAATTGGAAAGGGGACTTACCATTTTCGAAAAGACGTGCCTGACTTGGAACTGTCTCGAGGAATAAACTGTCTCGAGAGAGAGATTGGAAAGGGGACTTACCGTCTTCGGAAAGACGTGCCTGATTTGGAACCATCTCGAGGGATAAACTGTTTCGAGAGAGGGATTGGAAAGGGGACTTACCGTCTTCGAAAATACATGCCTGATTTGGAACCGTCTCAAGGAATAAACTGTCTCGAGAGAGGGATTGGAGTTGAAATTGGAAAGGACAATACCCCTAAGGGCATTTTGGTCATTTTGCCTCTATTTTGGGCCTGGTGGGCCCGCGAGGTGATGGATAGACGGGATTTGGACTTAGAGAATTGGTTTCAATTGGAATACGTCCATATTGACTTGAGTACAAGTCTAGACGGAGCGTAGACTGCCGAGCGGTCAAAAATGGGGTGCTTGCAAACCTATAAGTTTGAGTGTTCTTGGGTAAAAACATTTGTAAGTTTAAGTGAAGCTTGGACAAAATCACTTGTAAGTTTGAGAGAAGTTTGGACAAAATCTCTTGGGTTTTGAAAGCTTGGGAAGAAGCTTTTGCAAGAGTGAGTTGGGCACTTGTGGCAAAATTAGCAGCTGTGTAAGAAATATTACATAGTAGAATACCTTCGAAAGGATCAAAGAAGAGAGGACGTAGGCAAGGTTGGCCGAACCTCTATAAATCTGGTACACTTCTTTTCTTGCTTTGTTTTGCTTATCTGCTCACTATATATGTATACTTCACCTACTTGATATATATACTTTGATTAATTGTTGTTGAAATACATAAACTGTTTTACTTGCAATACTTGATATAAATTCCATAAAACCCAATTCACCCCCCCTCTTGGGTTGCCTTCTTGGGCCAACAAAAACTAGATACAATCCTCTGTTTTTGGAAACAAAATCAAATAACTTCTTTAGAAACAAAATCCAATCCCTTGTTTTAGGAAATAGGAATCTCAATCCTTCCTAATCTAGTACCTTCCTAAACCATAAGTTTCCCAAAACTTTCAAATCTTTCCTTAAACTTTAAGTTTCCAAATCTTCCCTAATTCCACCCTTTCCTAATTCCATACCTTTCCAAATTTCGACTTTCCAAATCTAAGTTTTCAAATTTTTCTTAAACTCAAACCTTTCCTAATTTCAAGAATTTCTAGAACTCAAACTTTGAATCCTTCTAAAATTCTAAACTTTCCTAAACTTTAAATCTTTCCAAATCTAAAACTTTTCTAAACTCAAAACTTTCTTACTTTTAAAACTTCCATATTTCAAAACATTCTAAATTCAAAACTTTCCAATTCCAATACTTTCTTAAAATGAAGCCTTTCCTATTTCAAAACCTTTCCTATTTTAAAACTTTCCTAAATCGAACCTTTCCTAAAATGACACTTTCCTAATTCGAACATTTCCTAATTCGAACCCTTCCTAAATCCAATCTTTCCTAATCTTCTAAGTCCAACATTCATGTCAAATCTTTCTTAATCTCAAGTCCAAATCCTATCTTCGTAAGTCTAGGTTTCCCAAAACTCTATCTTTCCAAATTTAGTCCAAGTTCTCTTCCAAGGGTCAAATCCTTTTTCAAGTTCAATTCTAAGTCTAAGTTCAATCCTGATTTCTTAATCTTTCAATTCGAATTCCAACTAAATTTCTCTTTCCAATCAAAATCTTCTATTTTCTATCGGACTCTTATCCAAACTACGACTGATCTGATTCCTCAAAAAGGATACGAAGGCAACCCTCCTGGGTGCGGTCATAACCTTTTTCAAGTTTCTATTTTTACAACCTTTTTCAAATCTCCAATTCCACAACTTTTTTCCAACCTCCAATTCCATGATCTATTTCAAACTTTCAATTCCAAATTTCTATTTCTAATCTCCAAAACTTTCTTTCAAAATCAAATCTATCTCTTCGAATCCATTCCAATTTCTTTTCAAATCTCTTTTCAAATCAAATCAAGTTCTTTTCAAATCTATTTTTAAAATCAAATCTTTTTCTTGCACTTGCATATCATGCATCAGGATGGTTTCATTTTAAACATTCTTTTCTAAAGTGGATAGTTTTGGATATTTGTTAATTAAAGACTCTGATGGATGAATCTAAGGTGAATAGACATGTAGGTATCGCAAGGGTGGGGTAGGGTGATGGCTTAGTGCGTCTTCCCTACACGTGACCAACCTCCGAACCTAGGATCACTGTTTTCAAAAGACCAAAACGGAGTTATTTTTTTAAAAAAGGGCTTAAATATTTTTCAAAGGTTGCTAAATAATCTATTTTCTTAAAAACCCTCTCTTGAGGTAGTATTTTCAAAATTATTTTCAAAAACCCTAAGTGTGATTCTTGAATTGTGCTTAGTTTTTAGGTGACCTAACTCACCTTAATCAAGTTAGGTGGCGACTCCAAATGTTTTCTAAAAGCCCTTTATTCAAATTAATTTTCAATTCAAACCTAGTTGCACTCATTCTTGTAGGAGGATGAGTTCTAACGAGAGAGTACAATATTTTTCCCATTTGTGTGTGTACTCCTCGAGTATGAAAATCTGGGCGCGACAAAAGAGACGATGAGGAATGGAGGAGAGAAGCTCGCTGGATCGAGGAGGAAGAGGCGATCCGGGATCGCCTGTAGTTAAGGGCTCGGGAGTGGCGGGAACGACCCAAAAAAAAAGAAAAGAAAAAGAACTAAAACAGGCGCTAGGGTTTTAAAAAGGAGGCGGCTAAATAAGTTGACTTCGCGGCCATGAGAACCGGCGAGATCTTGCGAAGTCACCTGTATCATCAAAAGCAGTAAGAACCAAAAGAAAAATCTTGCACAGGCCATAAGTATCAACCATATGCAAATAACAACTAATGAAATTTAAGATGCCTTAAGCCTGAATAAATCAACATCAAGCATGTTCAAAGATTGATCTAAAAGCAACTCAATGGACAAAGAGATTATGAGAGTGCTACAAGCAACCATGATAACGAGATGCAAGTCCATCAATTAGATCAATGAGAATATGGACCCAAGAGCAAAATCACGGCAGAGTTCATCATAGAAATCTCCTCTTAGATAAGAATCTTGTAGAAGTAAAATCCCCATGACATCCTAATCATAAAATTTTCAAGTAACCTTTTTTTCTTCCAGGACAAACTCTTCTGTCCTTCTTTTAAAGTTCCAACCCTATCTCTCCAAATTGAAACACTATATAAGCACAGGGATGATAGCTTTCATACACATGAGTAGGTAGTCATCTCCTCTTGTCACATAGCAAGGGTAGCTCCTCACACACTCACTGGTAGCCCTTTCCACCCAATACAAGAATTTTTTTTTTCAAGAAAGGGTATACATTCGAACAAGGTCAATCTAGACATTCCATTTATAAGGGAGATCATCCATGATAAGTACTATAAAATGATTAAAAAAAACGAATTCCATATTCTGAGAGATCTCATGAGGTGAGCACTAAATACACATGAAGTATTGGCATGACAAGAATCATCAAATGTCACTTGAATCACTAATATACAATCGAAAGATGCAATACAAGATTTAATTTAGAACATGCTCATACTTCTAGCATTTCATAGGAAGTGCTTTAAATAAGAGACAAATAGGCCAAGAGCAAGCCAAAAAAAAAAAAAAAAAACAAACACACACACACACACACTAGACAAGGCTTGAGATAAGATGAAACAAATAACAAAAAACCCCAACAGAATAGACTAATCAAGAGAGCACACTCCTAGGGATTTTCGCAGAAATTCAAACCTAAGAGTATCAAGTTGATTCTTAGTGGAAATATGCTCTAGAGAGATGACTTTCGCTTTTACTAATTCACGGATAAAATGATATCGAATGTCAATATGTTTAGTGCGAGAATGTTGAACAGGATTATTAAAAATACTAATTGCACTCATGTTGTCACAAAACAAGGTCATGACATTCTGCTCTAAGCCATAATCACACAACTTCTGTTTCATCCACAAGAGCTGAGTACAGTAGCTTCCAGCAGCTATGTACTCTACCTCAGCAGTGGACAAAGAGATGGCATTCTCCTTGTTGCTATGCCAAGCAATAAGGTTATTACTTACATAAAAACACCCATCAGAGGTGCTCTTATTATCATTGGCAAACTCTGTCTAATCTGTATTAGTATAGCCTGCAATATTCGTATTAGTGTCCAAGGTAAATCAAATACCATTCCCAAGAGTACCATTTACATATTTAATGATTCTTTTAACATCAAACAGATGTGACTCTTTGGGACATGTCTGAAAATGAGCACAAACACCAACACTAAATACAATGTCAGGTCTACTAGCAATTAAATAAAGCAAACTATCAATCATGCTCTTATATAAGGTTTGATCAATATCTTTTCCTGAAGCATCCTTGCTAAGCTTAAGACTAGTACTCATGAGAGTCATAGCATGCTTAGTATTTTTCAAGCCAAACTTCTTCACTAGGCCTCTAGCATAGATGGATTGAGAGATAAAGATCTCTTGATCCATCTATTTAACTTGCAAGCCTAAGAAGTAATTCAGTTCACCCATCATGCTCATTTCAAATTAACTTTTCATATGTTTAAAAAAATTATGAGCAAACTTTTCAGAAGTAGAACCAAACACAATGCCATCCACATAGATTTAAGCAATAAGAATGTGTTTTGATTCTTTTTTTATAAACAGAGTTTTATCAACTCCCCCTCGAGAGAAGCCAGACTCTAGCAGGAAAGTAGTCAACCTCTCATACCTAGCTCAAAGAGCTTGTTTTAACCCATACAAAGCTTTTTTAAGCTTATACACATGGTTAGGATGCTTACGATCATCAAACTCTTTGGGTTGTTCAACATAAGCTTCTTCTTGAAGAATGTCATTCAGCAAAAATACTTTTCGCATCCATCTGGTGAAGTCTAAAGCCTAGATGACATGTAATGGCAAGTAAGATGTGAACAGACTCTAACCTTGCGACAAGGACAAATGTCTCATCAAAGTGCATTCCTTTAATTTGAGTATGAGCCCTATGCTACAAGTCTTACCTTATTTCTAGTGATAATGCCATACTCATCAGATTTATTATTAAATATCCATTTGGTACCTATCACATTCACATTATTGGGTTTAGGCACAAGGGTCCAAACATCATTATGCACAAATTGACCTAATTCTTTATGCATAGCAGTTATCTAATGCTCATCAGTTAAGGCTTCTTTCACATTTTTAGGTTCAAATGAAGAGGTATAGCACAATTAGTTTACCTTATTCCTTACCTGACGCCTTGTTTTCATTGGTTCAGTGGCATCTCCAATCATTTGGTCCAATGGATGATTTAGTTTTACTTTGAATGATGGTTCTAGGATGATTTCCAGTTCATCTTTAATGTTGTCCATGTGGGTCACAGCAGCATCCCTCTTCTCGTTATTCTCCTTTTCCAAATCTCTATAAAGTGAGCTATCTGAATTACAATCCTCATCAAGTGCATCATTTGTGTGAACTAAAGCATCATCAATAACCACATTTATAGATTTCATAATAGTACGAGTACGTAAGTTATAAACACGATAAGCTCTACTATTACTGGAATAAACAAGAAATATTCCTTCATCGTTTCGAGTGTCAAACTTACCTAGATGTTCTCTATCCCTTAGGATGTATCATTTGCTCCTAAATACTCAGAAGTATTTAACATTAGGCTTCTTACCTTTCTAGAGTTCATATGGCGTCTGTTTGGTACCAACTCTCAGATAGACTCGGTTTGCAATGTAACATGCTGTATTTATCGCCTTGGTCTGGAACTTCTATGAAACCTTCTTACCATGAAGCATTACTCAGGCCATTTCCTAGATCACCCGATTCTTTCTTTCACCATGACATTTTGTTGTGGTGTCTTCGAAGTAGAGAACTCATGTCTTATGCCATGCTCATCACAAAAGTTAGTAAACTCAGAATTTTCAAATTCCCTACCATGGTCTGTACGAATTCTACCAATGCATTCGATTTTTGTGTCCTTTTTTATCTGTACTTTCAGACACAGAGCTCTAAACACAAAGAAGGTGTCCGATTTTTCTCGAATAAAAATCAATCCAAATAATCTAGAAAAATTATCGGCAACCACAAATATATATTTCTTTCCTCCAATACTCTCTATTTGAGTAAGACCCATAAGATCCATATGAACAAGTTCAAGAGGTTTAGATGTTGTAATTTGCTTAACTTTCTTGTGCGTGGACTTAATTTGCTTTCCCAATTGGCAAGGTCCACAAACACAATTTGTGGTTTTTCCAAGTTTTGGAATCCCATGGATGAGTTCAGAACTAGATAGTCTAGAGAGATTATTAAAACTTACATGGCCAAGTCTTTGATGCTACAACTCAGTCTCATCCAGTTTAGCTGAATTGCAAGTAATACCACTCTCTAAGGTGATCCCATAGCAATGATCAAGAGTATGCACACCTTTTATAACACAAGTACCTTTTTTTTTTTTTTTTTTTTATCAAAAATAGAGCATTTAGTTTTAAAAAACTGTACTTGATTGTCGCGCCCAGATTTTTCGCACTCGAGGAATACTCACCCAAGCGGGAAAAATGCTGTACTCTCTCGTTAGAACTCACCCTCCTAGAAGAATGAGTGTGACTAGGTTTGAATTGAAAAATAGGTTGAATAAAGGGCTTTTGAAAAAGATTCGGAGTTGCCACCTAACTTGATTAAGGTGAGTTAGGTCACCTAAAAACTAAGAATAATCCGAAGACTACACTTAGGGTTTTGGAAAACGATTTTGAAAATGTCTCCTCGAGGGAGCGTTTTTAAGGAAAACAGGTTGTTTGGCAACCTTTGGAAAACATTTAGCCCTTTTTAGAAAAATAACTCCTTTTTGGTCTTTGAAATCAGTGATCTAGGTTCGGAGGTTGGTTACGTGTAGGGAAGACGCACTAAGCTATCACCCTACCCCGCCCTTTCGGTACCTACATGTCAATCTACCCCAGATTCACCTATGGGAGTCTTTAACTAACTAATGGTTCAACCTTATTCACTTTGAAAAACAATGTTTGAAAACTAATTTAGCATGATGCATGATATGCAAGTGCAAGATGAGAGAATTGGAAAATAGAAATTGATTTGAAAAGAAATTAATTTGATTTGAAAATAGATTTGAAGAAATAGAATTGAAATTGAAAAGTCTGAAAATTGAAAGTAGAAATTGGAAGTTTGAAAGTAGATTGGAATTTGAGATTTGGAAAGAATTTTGAAACTGCACCCATGAGGGTGGAATTGAAAGTTTGAAAAATATTGTGACCGCACCTATGAAGGTTGCCTACGTATCCCTTTGGGGGAATCAGGTCAGTCGTAGTTCGGACAAGAGTCCGATTGAAAAGAGATTGATTCGAAGAGAGAGATTGGATTGGAAGAAAGAGATTGAATTGAAAATTGGATTTGATTTGAGATTGGAAGAGGAGATTGAAAATTGAAATTGAGAAGATTGGATTTTGATTTGAAAAGATAGATTTTGACTTGTTTTAGAAAGATGAAGGTTTAGGAAACCTAGACTTAGGAAAGGCTTGACTCGACTTGGAAGGTTTAGGAGATTAGGAAAGGTTGGATTTAGGAAAGGTTCGAATTATGAAATGTTCGATTTAGGAAAGTTTCGAATTAGGAAAGTTTCATTTTTGGAAAGTTTCAAATTAAGAAAGTTTTAGGTTTAGGAAAGTTTTGAATTAAGAAAGTTTTGAATTTTGGAATGTTTGAAAAAGGGAGTTTTGAATTTGGAAAGTTTTGAAAACAAGGAAGTTTTGAAAATAAGAAAGTTTTGTTTTAGGAAAAGTTTGAAAAAGAAAAGTCTTCAGTTTAGGAAATGTTTGAATTAAGAAAGTTTTGAATTTAGAAAAGCCTTAGATTTAGGAAGATTTTGAAGTTTAAGAGAGTTTAGAATTTAGAAAGTTTTAGGTTTAGAAAAATTCAGCTTAAGAAAGTTTCAAATTTAGAAAGTTTTGAATTTAGGAAGCTTAGAATTTTAGAAAGATTTGAAATTTAGAAAGTTTAGGATTTAGAAAGTTTTAGAGTTTGAATTTTAGAAAGTCTTGAAATTAGGAAAGGTTTGAATTTAGGAAAGGTTTGAAAGCTTATATTTGAAAAGTCAAGATTTAAAAAGAGGGTGGAATTAGCAAATGGTTGGATTAGGAAAGATTTTTACGTTCAAGTTTTGGAAACTTAAGATTTAGGAAAGTAAAAGTTTAGGAAGGATTCGAATTTAGGAAAGATTTGAATTTTGAAACTTAAGGAAAGATTTGAAGTTTAGGTTTAGGAAACTTATGGTTTAGGAAGGTATTGAATTAGGAAAGGTTTGGATTAGGAAGGGATTGGATTTGGTTTCTAAAAGAGAAAGGTTGGATTTTGTTTCCAAAAACGGAGGATGGGATCTAGTTTCCTAAACGGGAGATTTGATTCGGTTTCCTAAAGGGAAGGTAGGATTTGGCTAGGATTTGGAAAGGAAATTCTAGAAACCCTAGTTTTGGAAAATTGTTGTTTTGACGTAGAGAAGAGGTTTTGAAAACACGTATAGTTTTGATGTAAAAAACGAGAGGTTTTGGAAACCTAGGTTTGGGGCAAGGTTTGAAAACCATGTTTTTGGGAAGAAAATTTAGGGTTTCCTAATTGTGAGTTCTAGGGCTTGACTTGAGCTCTAAGGAAAAGGGATTTTTAGAAAGTGCGTTTTTGGAAACGAAGGTTTTGGAAGGAAAACCTAGAGGGAAATTTCTAGAAGGAAGATTTTAGAAAAAAGAGTTTTTGGAAAGATTTTTAGGAGAGATTTTTTTTTAAGAAAGTGAATCTAGGGAGTGATTTTAGAAAGTGAATTTTGAGGAAAAGGTTTTGGAGAGGAGTTGAAAAAGAGAGTTTTGAAAAAAAAATAGATTTTGGAAGGGAGTTTTTGAAAAACAATTTTGAAGAGGGGAGTTTTAGGAAAGTATGTTGAAAAAGAGATTTTTAGAAAGAGATTTTTAAAGAGAGGGAGAGTTTAGAAGGATTAAAAACATCTCACTTTCCTAAAATAATCCTAGCCATAAGAGGACTAGAACCACTTTAGAAAAGTGGTTTTGAAAACAAGGTTTGAAAATATAGACCAAAAGGTCACTTTTTATATAACACTTTCCTAAAGCAACCCCAGCCATGGAAAGGCTAGAATCACCCTAGGATTGTGATTTTGAAAACATGTTTTTGAAAAAGAGTTTTTGATGCAATTTTGAAAACAAGTTTGGAAACGATTTTTGAAAACAACTTTTTGAAAACGAATTTTGGAAGATGCAAGACTATGATATGCACAATGCAATTCAGGGTCGTGAACATACAAGGTTAAGGCTTCACCACATAATCAAGGGGGCCGGACCCACGTGGTCTTTGGTTAGACTAGAAGAAAGCCCCCGACACGGTGACTCTCCCATAGTCCAATCCTACACATGGACCGGGAATCCCCTTGTTTCAAGCATGCAAAGAAAGGGCGGGAAAGAGATGGGGGATTAAAATAGAGAAAACCCAAGTGTGTTGGAGAGAGAAGAGAGAGGGGGGAAGTGCGGAAATTTAAATAGAAAGCCTACCTTGTTTCTTGTTTATTTTGCGCGCCGTGTAGTCTTCGGTATTGATCTTCACCCTCAATCTTTAAGGATTGTCTTCAAGCTTTGAATGGCTGTTCTTCAAGTCTTCGGAGAGTGGTTGAAGGCTAGTGTATGAGTGTATGGGGGAGTGTATGAGTGTATAGGAGGTTAGGGTTTGTGTATAGTGGCTAGGGTTTGGGAAAGCCTAGGGAGGCTAG
The DNA here is from genome assembly GCA_033060915.1 of Euryodendron excelsum. Classification (NCBI taxonomy): domain Eukaryota; kingdom Viridiplantae; phylum Streptophyta; class Magnoliopsida; order Ericales; family Pentaphylacaceae; genus Euryodendron; species Euryodendron excelsum. The sequence continues at coordinate 22,374,795 of CM065385.1, read as the reverse complement.
GGTTTTAGAGGTGCTCGAGCTCTGTATATCGAAATATAGGATTTTTAGGTTAAGTTTGCAGACCCTTTTCACGTTGAACGAGGCTCTGTATTTATAGAGGGAGGACAAGCCTGGCGCCTGTTGTAATGGCGCCAGCCATTTAGGAAACAATTAAGGTCGGCAAGCAATGTATCTTTGACTAGATTTGGGCGCCTGTACTAGTGACTACCATGTAAACTTTAGCCTGGCTTCACTAGGAGTGACTCCGGAAAGTCCGGGAATGATTTGAAGGAGTCGGGAATGATCCGAAAGGCCGGAAAGGAGCAGGAACACTCAAAATAGTGTCCTGGAGGTATTTGACTTGAAAAATGAAGATAAGGTGAGTCAGAAAGGTTGACCAGGCCTTTAGGGGCAAAACGGTCAATCGACTAGGAAACTGTCGGGGCGAACCCGGATTGTCCCGGAAAAAGACTTGGGATCTGGAAACATTATTTAGAATGTTCCCAGAGATTCCGGTTTGATTCCCAGGGCCGGCATGGTCGGAAATGGAAACCGGCCCACCAGGGGCAAAACGGTCATTTTGTACCAGGTTTGCCAGAACTGACTCGGAATGGTCCGGAAAGGTAAAGGAAGGTCGAGAACACTATAAAAAGTATTCTCGGGACATTACCAGTTTGATACCCAGAGCCGGTGTGGTCGAAGAAGGAGACCGGCCCTCTAGGGGCAAAACGGTCATTTTGCACCGGGTTGGCCAGAACTAACTCGGAATGGTCCGGAAAGGTAAAGGGAGGTTGAGAACACTATAAAAAGTATTCTCGGAACATTACCGATTTGATACCCAGAGCCGGTGTGATCGAAGAAGGAGACCGGCCCTCTAGGGCAAAACGGTCATTTTGCACCAGGTTGGCCGGAACTAACTCGGAATGGTCCGGAAAGGTAAAGGGAGGTTGAGAACACTATAAAAAGTATTCTCAGGACATTACCGGTTTGATACCCAGAGCCGGTGTGGTTCCCAGGGCGTTCGGATGCCTAGGGGCAAAATGGTCATCGTGACCGAAAAGTCTCGAAAAAGGTCCTAAGGGTAGTCTGGTCATTTTTCACCGAAGTGAGCTAACAAACATGGGTATTGACCTAGGTTTTGAGAGTTTCCGCCACTCGGACGGGGTTGAGTATTTCCGCTACTCGGACGGGGTTGACGATTTGAGAGTATTTTCGCTACTCGGACGGGGTTGATGATTTGTGAGTATTTCCGCTACTCTAACGGCTCTGTGAGTATTTCCGCTACTCTAACGGTTCTGTGAGTATTTCCGCTTATCTAACGGTTTTGTGAGTAGTTTTGCTACTTGGACTGTCTCGAGGAATAAACTGTCTCGAGAGAGGGATTGGAAAGGGGTCTTACCGTCTCCGAAGAGATGTGCCTGGATTGGAACCGCCTCGAGGAATAAACTGTCTCGAGAGAAGGATCGGAAAGGGGTCTTACCGACTCCGAAGAGACATGCCTGGATTGGAACCGTCTCGAGGAATAAACTGTCTCGAGAGAGGGATTGGAAAGGGGTCTTACCGACTCCGAAGAGACGTGCCTGGGTTTTGAGTATTTCCGCCACTCTAACGGTGTGAGTGTTTCCGCCACTCTAACGGTTTGGTGAGTGTTTCCGCCACTCTGACGGTTTTGTGAGTGCTTCCGCCACTTTGACGGTTTTGTGAGTGTTTCCGCCAATCTGACGGTTTTGTGAGTAGTTTTGCTACTCGGACCGTCTCGAGGAATAAACTGTCTCGGGAGAGGGACTGGAATTGAAATAAGAAAGGACAATGCCCCCAAGGGCATTTTGGTCATTTTGCCTCTGTTTGGGCCTGACAGGCCGCGAAGCGATGGAAAGACGGAATTTGGACTAGAGGATTGGTTTTGATTGGAATATGTCCATAATGACTTGAAAACAAGTCTGGACGGAGTGTAGACTGCCGAGCGGTCAAAAATGGGGTGCTTACATTGATGTTGTGCGTCACATAGCTGACTAATGCTTATGAGATTAGCCTTTAAGCCCTCAACTAGTAGTACATCATTGAGGTTTGGTAACCCTTGAGATTTTATATTACCTTTTCCTATAACTCTGGAGGTGTTGCCATCTCCAAAGGATACTAAACCTTTATCACATTTAGTCATAGTGCCAAAATAAGCTCTATTGCCATATATATGCCTTGAGCAGCCACTATCTAGATACCACATATTAGAACTGTGAGCCTTCAAGGCAGTATGGACAACATATCCTCTTAGGTTATTTTTCCTTATCCATACAGTCTTAGGATTAGCATTTAGATGCTTTGGGAGTGACTGTTGGTTAGACTTTTGACCTTTCCTTGAGGTATGTTTTATTGCACATCTTGCCATATAGTTTCCATAGTGTTGAGGCTAAGCATGTCTTTGAAAATTCTGTTTAGTAAAATTCCTTTGCTCAGCCAACACATGAAATCTATTAGACATTTGACCATTGTATGACCTACCTGGGTTTTGAAAGTTACAAGTTTGTACATAATCCATAGGTAATCCATATAATTTATGACATTGTGGCCTAATGTGACATCTTATACCATAGTAGTGACAGATAGGTACAAAATAAGAAAGATTACCTTGATTTTGAGGAGAATTATACTTTTCTTCAGGAACAAATTTGATGGGCTTACTGTATTGGTGTTGCTTTGATTTGGATGGTTTGGCCTCATACCTAATACCACGTGTATCCTAAAAATGCTTCTAATTCAAGTACACTTTCTCCACCATGGATGCACTTGTCTTGTACTTCTTGAAGGTCAAATTAGACTTAGAGAGATCAACTTCAAGTTTCAGAATTTTTTCTTCAAGAGCCTCTTTAAAACCATCTCTATCAAATGCATCTTTCTCGAGAAACTTTACTTTGTCAGTCAATATTGTTCAATATTTCTTCAACTAACTGATTTCTGCTTGAGCATCGACATTCACCCTTTTTAAGGAGTCAACTTATTCCAGAGCCTTTTTCAACTTCTTACCTAGTTTGATATTTACATTGGTTAGCTTTTATGACTATTATTACAGTTGATCATACGCTCACTGCAGTTCATTTTTATCTTCATCATTTGATTCATCCTCATATTCCTTGAGAGATCCCACTGTACCATCTGATTCATATGATTTTTCCATTTTAGGGATCTTAGATGTAGCTTCAATTAACTCAGAAGCAAATGCTATGAATGCCGTGAAATTCTCAAATTCATTATCTCTGTCCGATTCCTCTTCTTTCTCAAAATCACTCCATGTAATTGTCAAAACTTTGCTTTCTTTGTTTTTTTTTTTTTTTGTTTGGAGAATCTTTAGCAATATGCCCAAAGTCATGACATTTGAAACATTGTTTTTTGGCTAGACTTATCAGATGACTTTCTTACAATCTTCATCTTGTCAAAAGGTTTTCCTTTAGCTTTTTCAAATGAGGAAGATTGATCTTGTTGTTGTTTATTGAAATTTTTTTTAAACTTTTTGACAAACAAGGCCATCTCCTTGATTCCCATATCAGAATCACTATCATCTACCTCATTAATTATTTCCTTAATGGAGTTTAAGATAACACCTTTATTCTTTCAAGGTTGATAAAAATTTGTTTCAAAGGTTTGTAAGGATTTCACTAAGTATTCTACTTTCAAGGCATCAACATCCCTACTTTTCTCTATGGCTGTAACCTTGGCTTGAAATCTCTCAGATAAAGACCTCAGAATTTTTCAAATGACTTTTGAAGTAGAGATTTGTTCACCAATGTTGAAACTCGAGTTGACGATGTCACTTTGTTTAAAATAAAATTAATCAAATATTTCATTTTCTTCTATTCTCAAAGTTTCAAAGGCAGTAGTTGTCAATCATTGTAGCTTAGCAATTTTTACAGTAGTAGTACCCTCATAGGTAATCTGTAAAATATTCCATGCCTCTGTTAGTGAGTTCACAGTGTAACATTCTACGAAACTCTTCTGCTGTGACCTTGTTATAGATAGCATTTATAGCTTTACTGTTCCATCCATAGTCCTCATAATTGACTATATCCCAAGCTGTAATAGCTTTTGAGATAGTCATTTCATCGGTTGTGACTATGGGTGGAGTCCAACCATAAACAACTATCTGCTAGATATGTTCAACTATGGATTTAAGAAATGCCCTCATTTTAGCTTTCCAATAGGGATAGTTGGTCCCATCAAGCAATGGGAGTCAAGAGGTAGAATTACCTTCCTTTGGCCAATCCATAGGCATAGACAATCAAGACCTTACTCTTTAGAAAATCAAAAATGATTTTGAGTGTCCAGCTTTGATACCAATTGAAAAAAACTTAACATTTGTTTATGTTTTGTTCAAGAGACTAAACTCTACAATATTAGGTCAAGATGTAATGACTATAAGCAATGTTGTACAATCCAAGACAAAATAGAGAACAAACCATTCTATCAAGACCACACCAGTCTATGAACAACATCTCCTTCAACCTTCCCCACACCCCATATCTAATTGCGCTTAAGCACAATTTAACAGATGCCTTGGAGCAAACTCCTCCACCGAACGGTAATGACTTTGTGAACTACGACATTTACAGTGTCGCGAAGAACAAAAATGCTACTTCTAGCAACAGCATCTACAGGTTGCAGTTCAATTCAACAGTGGATGTTGTACTTCAAAATGCCAATACAATGACTGAGAATAATAGCGAGACACATTCGTGGCGAACGATTTTTGGGTCATGGGCTATGGGACAGGCAAATTTGACTTTTTCTAGTGACCCGAGGAAGCACAATTTGGTTAATCCAATCATGAAGAATATAGTGGTTGTTCAACCTTATCGGTGGACAGCTTTGAGGTTTCGGGCTGACAATCCAGGTGAACGGGCATTCCATTGCCATATAGAGGCTCACTTCTATATGAGAATGGGGGTGGTGTTTGATGAAGGAATGGAGCAAGTGGGACAATTGCCAGAATCTATTATGGGTTGTGGTGATACCAAAGGCTTCGATAAGCCATAGTTCCTTTTGTAGAAACAATTGTAGCCTTTTTCTTTTTTAAAGATTAACGATATACATACAAAAACTTTGGCCCCGACGCCTATGTTTGTGGGCTGAAGAGTATGGCTAAACATACTCTTCAGCACTCAGAGTACACAATAAAATTTAAGCTTTGAAGAGTATAGCTAAACATACTCTTCAACACTTAGAGTACGAGGTGAAATCTAAGTTTTGGTCTCGGCATATGTGCTATGAGATCTCTCGCAGATGGCTTTGTGGTATTGAGCAGCAACATTCCCTAACGAATGTGTAGAGTAGCATATCCATTTATGTACCAAAAATAATAATAACAAAATGCAGAAAATCATAGCATTGAGAAATAACAAAGGGGCCGTTTAATTAAATAATTTTATAAGTAGTGGATACTCTTTTATGAAAAATGAACTTTTTCTTATATTTGAATTTGTAAGGCCAATCCATTGGCTTGGTCGAGAGCAATCCAACCATTAAGGGTCCGTTTGGTAGGGTTTAAACGAAGCTTTTTTTAACTTGAATTTTTTGGCTTAAAAGTTAAAAAGTTTTTTTTTTTTTTTTTTTGGCTTTTTTGCTTTTATGAGCTAAGATAATAAAAAAAGAGTAAAAAAGCATAAAAATAAAGCTTTTTTGCTTTAAAGCTAAAAAAAACTAACCCGAAAAAGCTTGTCAATAAGTTTGTCAAATGGACACTAAGTTTCTGATTGTTTCTTTCAAATACTCTTTTGTTTTTTTCTTTTTAATGAAAGAGTCTTTGTCTTTTGCTGAAAACAGTCATATAAATAAAATGTTTTGTTAAAAAAAGACTTTGTTGGAAAACAATTATTATTTGTATGTATTTTTTTCTTATAAAGATTAATGCACTTTTCTGCTAAAATAGTTGATAACAAAGTATGTTACTAGACACACACGAAGAAAAAAAAAAACGAAGAAAAGGAAAGGGCCATTTACATTCAGCAAGATTGGGAGCTTTGATCTTATGTATAATTGTATAATATTTGTTTGTAAGAGAACTAATTCTTTGCTTACAAAGAAAGAAAGAGTTACAACAACACAACCATTCCTTCATTTTATCCGTCTTTCCTTTATTTGGTCCACCGATATTTTTCCTCCCCATACCATGACGAAACTATTCATTAGTTAATTACATTATTCAGCAAGGGAAAAGTAATTAAATAAAAACGGAGATGGTCCTCTTTTTTTTTTTTTTTTTTTTTTCCCTTCAAAAGAATTTCTGAATTTTCCTTTCTTTAAACTTAGGGGACCATTTAGAAGAATATTCTAAAGATAATAAATAGGACTCAATCTAGTTGTGTGTACAAGTGCACATGCCTCACATGTCAAATATGAATCCTTTATAAAGATATTTTACAAGTGGGTCGGTGCTTTGTGTGTCCAATCTTGAACATGTTAGTGTCCATAATAATACATTATGAGTGGGGGTGGTGCATTTGATGGATCACTAGATATATTATATCGATAAATCTTAATTAATTTTTGAATTTTTTTTTGTCACGAGTTGCAAATAATCATTTATTGATTATAAATAGTAGGGTCAACAATTATTTTGTTCTTTCAACTTTAACTCAGATTTGAATGTTATCTCTTAATTTTTATTTCTTTTATTTAGGACCTCCAACTTTTAAAAGTAGGTAAATGTGGTTCACTATTTTAAAATAAGTGAGAAAAAATAAGGGTTGATTATACTTTAATTCTCTAAACTATCATCCAATTTCACTTTACCCGCTAAATTGAAAATCATTACATATTTACTCTTCAACTATTAAAATTTAAATTTGTTTTGACATTGTTAGTGAAAGAAACAAATTGAAACTTCTAATATTTGTGATCTAATAAAACATAGAATATTTCTTGGACTTTGGTCAACAAAAGTGCAGTTGGTTGGAATCTCGTAATTGTACAGTTTCGCAATGTAGTTTATCGATTAATTCCCAGTTATCGTTCTTCCCATGGAATTGATTCCAATATAGAAATAGACACTCAACTCACAATTGACTTATTCAAATTGGATTGCAAATTGAATGAAATTGAATATAAGGGTAACAAAATTAGACTAAAAATCTTTTAGTTTTGAGAAGGTTGGTTCTACACTACTTATGCAATGAAATTAAAGGCAATTAACAACTAAACTATCAACTAAGTAAAGCAATTGATATTCTTAAGCAATTAAAAGGGATTTAGATACAGTTGATTCAATTTACCAATTTCAACAAGAATTCCAATAGAGATTTGTTAACTCAAACCAAGGATTACTCCATGGATCCTTGATTCAGAAGATTTCAATAATAAAACCATAGATTCATACCCAATTGAGATTAGAAATATAAGCTATTGATAGAATCATAGGTTCAAACTTTAGATTTGTGCAATTCCTACACCAATTTGAGAATTGTGCATAGAGATTACCAAATTGTGTTATGAACCAAAGTTTTCTAATAGATCCAAAACTCAATCAAGTAGAATTAGAAAATTCTTAATGTAATTCAATGGATTCATATACCTCTATAGAAATCCTTGAAGATCCTTAGCAAATCTTCACAATTGCACCCAAATTGGAGTTTAATTACTTGATTCTATCATAGAAAGCATGAAGAGATATAAATCTTACATTAAATTGTGAGAAAATAAGTGTTTGGTTACAAGAAAAATAAAAAAAAAACTACAAGAAAGTAAAGAAAAATACATTTTCTCTATCTACAAAGCTCTCTAACTAACTCTCTCTATCTCAGGAAATAAGTACAAACTGAGTTCTGTATCTAATTTTTGGCAAAAAAATAGCTTTCATATTGTCAAAAAATTACAGAGCTCCGTAAGTGCATTTGAACAGTACAGGGGACCTTTTGAACGGTCTTCAAATAGAAGAATAGCTCTCTGTAATTTGCAAATGGTGATATGCGTTTGATAGAGCGTTCGAACGCTTGGTGGACTGTTTGAATGCTCTTTTTTTAACTTAGCCCATTTTTTTTTTACTGTTTTTAACCCAAAATTCCTGCAAAGATGTTAAAAAAAAGGCATATTTGAACAATTTAAGGATAAAGTATTAATCTAATACCTAAACTAGAGCTAACAATCCAATATTTAGGGGATTAAGATTACACTTTTTAAGTGTAATCACACCCCCTAACTTAGCTTTTTGCTAGTCCCTAGCAGAATCTATACAAAGACAAAGTAAATACAACAGATAAACTCCAATTTCGTAAAGATCACAGAAGCATTTAGCATATGCACCAAGCCTTTTAATCCCTAAGTTACACTTAGTAGACGAGTAGCATCTCGTGAGGATTTTTAGTGATGATACCCACAAACATCTGTTGAGTCTATGCCTTGATTTTGATGATAACAAAACTTTGTTTAGTGTCTAATTATTTTACCCAGTGTGCAAATTGTATTATGCATTAATTAGACTATGACTTAAAGTTTGACACTTTGAATATATTGAAGAACTTGTGAAGCTTGTTGTCGTGCCCAGATTTTTCGCATTCTAGGAATACATACACAAGCGGAAAAAATACTGTATTATCTTGTTAGAACTCATTCTCCTAGAAGAATGAGTGCGACTAGGTTTTGAATTGAAAATTGATTTGAATAAAGGGCTTTGGGAAAACATTTGGAGTTGCCACCTAACTTGATTAAGGTGAGTTAGGTCACCTAAAAACTAAGCACAATCCAAAAACTACACTTAGGGTTTTTGAAAACGATTTTGAAAATACATTCTCAAGAAAAGGTTTTTAAGAAAATAGGTTGTTTAGCAACCTTTAGAAAATAATTAAGCCATTTTTTTTTTTTTTTAAAATAACTCCATTTTGGTCTTTCGAAAACAATGACTCTAGGTTTGGAAGTTGGTTACGTGTAGGGAAGACGCACTAAGCCATCACCCTACCTCGCCCTTGCGGTACCTACATGTCTATGTACTCTAGATTCACCTATGAGAGTCTTCAACTAACAAATGTCCAATCCTATTTACTTTAGAAAAGAATGTTTTAAAAGACATGGTGCATGATATGTAAGTGCAAGAAAAGAGAGTTGGAAATTAGATTTGGAAATAGATTTAAAAAGAACTTTGAAAAGATAGATTTGAAATTGAAAAGTTTTAGAAATTGGAAATAGAGATTTGAAAATAGATTTTTGGAATTGGAAACTTGAAATAGATTATGGAATTGGAGATTTGAAAAAAGTTGTGGAAATAGAAGCTTGAAAAAAGATTGTGACCACACCCAGGAGGGTTGCTTACGTATTCCTTTGGAGGAATCAATCCAGTCGTAATTCGGACAAGAGTCCGATAGAAAATAGATTTTTGATTTGAACTTAGAATAGAAGATTGAAAATTGGAGTTTGGAATTGAAAGGTTTAGACTTTGATTTGGAAAAATAGAACTTAGAGGAAAGATTTGGACTTGTTTTTGGAAAGATTGGGGTTTAGGAAACCTAGACTTAGGAAAGACAAGATTTAGAGAGGACTTGAGATTAAGAAAGGTTTCACTCGAATGTTGGACTTGGAAGATTAGGAAAGATTGGATTTAGGAAGGTCGAATTAGGAAAGGTCCGATTTAGGAAAGTTTCGTTTTAGGAAAGTTTTAGTTTAGGAAAGATTTCAAATTAGGGAAGTGTTGGATTAAGAAAGTTTTGAAATATGAAAGATTTCGTTTTAAGAAAGTTTTGAAATTGGAAAGTTTTGAATTTGGAATGTTTTGAAATAGGGAAGTTTTGAAAGTTGGAAAGTTTAGAATTTAGAAAGTGTTTGAGTTTTAGAAATTCTTGAAGTTAGAAAAGGTTTGAGTTTAAGAAAGATTTGAAAACTTAGATTTGGAAAGTTGAGATTTGGAAAGGGATGGAACTAGGAACTAGGAACTAGGAAAGGGTTGAATTAGGAAAGATTTGGAAGCTTAAAGTTTGGAAACCTAAGGTTTAAGAAGGTATGAGATTAGGAAAGAGTAACTTAGGAAAGGTTTAGACTAGGAAGGATTGAGATTCCTATTTCCTAAAACAATGGATTGGATTTTGTCTCTAAAAAAAGATGGTGTGATTTTGTTTCCAAAATCGGAGGATAGAATCTAGTTTCCTAAATAGGGAGATTGAATTTGGTTTCCTAAAGGGAAGTTTTAGAAACCTTAGATTTGGAAGACTATAATTTTGAAAATATATGTAGTTTTTGTGTAGAAAATGAGAGGTTTTGGAAACATAGGTTTTGAGGCCAAACTAGGGAATTGGAAATCATGTTTTTGAGAAGGAAAATTAGAGTTTCCTAATCGTGGGTTTTAGGACTTGACTTGGACTCTAAGGAAAGAGATTTTTGGAGAGTGAGTTTTTAGAAAGGGAGATTTTTGGAAGAAAATCCTAGAGAAAATCCTAGAGAGAAGTTTTTAGAAAATGAATGTGAAAAGAGAGAGTTTTTGGAAAGAAGACTTTTGGAAGGAGATTGTTGGAAAGAGTTTTTAGAAAAGAGATTTAGGGAGAGAGTTCTCTAAGAAGGAAACCTAGGGAGTGTTTTTAAGAAATGAATTTTGAAGAAAGCTTATGGAAAGCATGTTGGAAAAGAAGTTTTGAAAAATAGATTTTTGGAGGGAGTTTTTGAAAACAATTTTGAAAAGGAATTTAAAGAGAGTTTATGGAAAGCATCTTGGAAAAGAGATTTTTAGGAGGAAATTTTTGAGAAGAGATTTTTTCAGAAAGTATATAAAATATCTCACTTTTCTAAAGCGATTCTAACCATAAGAAGGTTAGAACCACTTTAAGATAGTGGTTTTAAAAACAACAATGCTTTGAAAATATGAACCATATTGGTCACTTTAATTGTAACACTTCCCTAAAGCAACCCTAACCATAAAAAGGCTAGAATTATCCTAGGATTGTGATTTTAAAAACAAGTTTTGAAAAAGAAAACTTTGATGTGAGTTTTGAAAACAATTTTGATGCAAACTTTTGAAAACAAGTTTGAAAACGAATTTTAGAATAATGCAAGATCATGATATGCACAATGCAAGTTTGGGTCGTGAACATATAAGGTTAAGGCTTCACCACATAATCAAGGGGGCTGAACCCACGTGGTTTCTGGTTAAACTAAAAGAAAGCCCCCGACACGGTGACCTTCCAATAGCCTAATCCTACACATGGACCGGGAAGTCTCTTATTTCAAGCATGCAAGAAGGGGGGGGGGAGAGAAGAAGATGGGGGATTAAAATAGAAGAAACCCAAGTGGGTTAGGAGAGAGAAGAGAGGGGAAGATGTGTAAACTTAAAGAGAAAGCCTACCTTGTGTCTTGTTTATTTTGCTTTGCTTTGCTTGTCTTACTTCGGTCTTCACTTTAGTCTGCGAGAGTTTGTCTTCGATATTCAAAGCTTCGTAGTTGCAACAATCTAAGTCTTCAATGGAGGGTTTGAGGCTAGTGTATGAGTATATGAGAGTGTGTATGAGTGTATAGGAGGCTAGGGTTTGTGTATGGAGGCTACGGTTTGGAAAACCTAAGGAGACTAGGGTTTAGAGAGGCTACGAGCTTTGTGTATCAAAAATTAGGGTTTTCATACTTAGTTTGCGGACCCTTTTCATGCTGGAGGAGGCTCTGTATTTATAGACAAAGGAATGGCCTGGTGCTTGTTGCAATGGCGCCAGGCTAAAGTTTACATTGGTGCCACTACTAGTGGCACCAGGCCATTTTTTGGCTTGGCACCACCAACTAGTTAGGAAAGTTTTAAGGTTGGCAAGCAACGTATCTTCAGAAGATTTGGGCGCCTGTACTAGTGATTACCATGCAATTTTTAGCCCAGCTTCACTAGGAGTGGCTTCGGAAGGTCCGGGAAGGATTTAAGGGACCGGGAATGGCCCAGAACGCTAGAAAGGGACAAGAAGACTTAGAATAGGGTTTTGGACGGTAATGGACTTGAAAAAGGATGACAAGATTTGTCAAAAGGGTTGATTGGGCCATTAGGGGCAAAACAATCAATCAGGCTAGAAAGCTGTCGGGACGGACTCAGAATGTCCCAAAAGAAGACTCGAGGTTTGGGAACGTTATTTGGAACGTCCTAGGAGGTTACCAGTTTGATACCCAGAGCTAGTGTGGTCGAAAAAGGCGACCGGCCAACCAGGGGTAAAATGGTCATTTTGCACCGGGTTTGCCAAAATTGATTCGGAATGATCCGGAAAGATAATGGAAGGTCGAGACTACTATAAAAAACATTATCGAGAGGTTAACGATTTGATACCCAAAGCCGGTGTGGTCCATGGGGCATTTGAATGCCTAGGGGCAAAATGATCATCTTGATCGGAAAGTCTCAGAATTGGCCTGAAATTGACCAGAAGACACGAAATCACGCCGGATTAACTTTAAGACAATCTTGAAAAGGTAGACTTACCGTTCTAAGGACTTAGGTACTATCTCAAGAAATGTGCCGGAAAATGGCCCTAGGGGCAGTTTGGTCATTTTTTACCGAAGTGGGCGAGCAGGCACTGGTATTGACTTGGGTTTTGAGTGTTTCCGCCACTCTGACTGCGGTCCAGTGATACAGGGGTTTGTTGGAAATTCCCTATATCGACCTGTGTGCGAGTATTTCCGCTATTCTGACGGTTGCAAGGTTTGTGAGTACTTCTGCTACTCTGACGATTCGCGGTCATTCCCGAGACTGCCTGATCTCAGGAAGCTGCTAAAGGGACTTAGCACCTGAGAAATCAACTTTCTCGAAAGGCGTGCCCAAACGGACATTTTTGCATTGGGGGGCTAGCAGGCACTAAAGGTGGACCGTTCTACCATCTAAGGGACTTGGGGTCTCGTCCTTATCGACGGGTTTAAAGGGACTTACCGTTCTGAAGAAACTTTCTTCAGAAAACGTGCCGAATAGGATAGACTTATCGTCTCGAAGAATCAACTTTCACAAGAAAGGGATTGGAATTAGAATTGGAAAAGGGGACTTACCGTCTTCGGAAAGACGCGCCTGATTTGGAATTTGGACTAAATAATGCCCCCAAGGACATTTTGGTCATTTTGCCTTTATTTGGGCATGATGGGCCCGCGAAGTGATGAATCGACTAGATTAGGACTAGAATTCTAGAATATGTCTATATTGACTTGAACTCAAGTCTGGACGGACTGTAGACTGCCAAGCGGGCAAAAATGGGGTGCTTACACTTGTCAAGAAGAATTGAAGAATGTGTTGAAACCTTGAGAGGATGGAAAAAGCTAGATGGATTGAAGAGTCCTAGATGTAATCAAATTGAAATGATTCCATCTCGAACAGATTGGAGGTGCTAAAGATAAAATGAAATGAATATTGCAAGTTTTAAAATATATTTTAGAAGATTTGATGAAGTCTCAACAAACAAGTGAAGCCATGATTGATTGAAGAAGTTCGTGAAGAATAACATGCATGGTAGGAGACATTTCAAGTCTTAGAAGCCTAATCTGAAATAGCATTGAAGCGCTTTAATGTTTGGAAGAAAGTTGAAGAAGTCCTTTAAAATGAAGCCTATGGAATTGGCAAGAGTCGACATATGAAAACAGTGGCTTGAACTTGAACCTATAGAATTAGCAAGAGTTGGCACCTTTAGCTACAGGAGTCGACACATGCGTCCAGATTGCATAACTTCGAAAATGTTTTTAAAAGAGTCAACACATGAGTGTATAAGAGTCGACACATCGAGACAGTACCTTGGAGATACATGTTAAAACTTAAAGGAGTCAACACTTCGTTCATCAACAGTCGACACATGGAGGCAGATTGCTAAAAGAGTTATGTTCAGAACACAAAAGAGTCGACATATGCAGCCAAAGGGTTAACCCAAGCCACTATAACGGTTATATTTTTAAATATTCTATAGTTGTGATCTTGCATTTAATGCAACCCTAACTACCTTCAACGGATAGAATCAATGCTAAGACATATATACAAAACCCCTACAACATTTATACATAGAGAGGACATACATTTAAGTGCTGAATCGAATCTGAAAGCAAAAACCCTAACTACTACAGTTACTTTGCTGAGATATTGGGGTATTTACTGATCTTACACTTGTTCTATCCACTCTTTAAGAGAGATACTTCGTGCAAACCTCATTTACTAAATTTGGGTGGGTTTGTAAACTTGTGAGTTTGAGTATTCTTATTAAAAACACTTGTAAGTGTGAGTGAAGTTTGAACAAAATCACTTGAGGAGTTTGAGAGCTTGGAAAGAGCTTTTGTAAGAAGTGAGCTAGGCACTTGGTCAACTAGCACTTACTTTGTAATTCTTCATTGCATAGTGGAAGAGGTTTCAAGGGGGTCTTGAGAGCAAGGATGTGGGTCACGAGTTGTAGCTGAACCTTGGTAAATTATTGTGTTCATTTTGTGCTTTGCTTTTCATTTCTTGTTCGAGATTGCTTGACCACATTGCACACACACCTTGATTCTACTATTCCATTATTTAATCGGATTGCTTAATTAGTTTTTAGTTGAAATTATTTGTGATTATTTTTTAAACTCAATTCACCCCCCTCTTGGGTTACACTCTTAGCCCAACAACTGGTATCAGAACTTGTACTCTACATTTAAAGGCTTAACACCCTTAGAGTTGATCCATAATAACCAGGTTTGGAAGCTCTCTAAGTGAGGGTCAATCCACCAATAGACCTTCCATGTTTAATGAGACAAACTACAATTATTAGAAGAATATAATGAGAATTTATATCCAATCTGTAGACTATGAGTTATGGCGGATCATTGTCAATGTTCGTAAGACTCCCACCAAGACCATTGAAAGGGTAGTCATCCCTACACCTTAAAATGAAGGGGATGATAATGACTTGAAGCTTTTGCAATCCAATGCTATAGCTATGAACATTTGATATTGTGCATTAGACCCAAATGAATTTAATAGGATCTTTACTTGTGAATCTGCCAAAGAAATTTGGAATAGACTTGAAGTGACTCATAAAGGGACTAATCAAGTCAAGGAGTCCAAGATTAACATTCTTGGGTGTAATTATGAACTATTCAGAAAAAAATTTGATGAGTCTATAACTGAAATGTTTACTAGATTCAGTAACATTATTAATGGTTTAAAGTCTCTTAAAAAAGAGTATCCTAACAATGAACAGGTGAGAAAGATTCTAAGATTATTGCCAAAGACATGGGAAGCCAAGGTGACACTATACAAGAAGCCAAAGACCTCAACACATTGCCACTTGAGAAGCTTCTTGGATCTCTCATGACCTATAAGCTAACCCAAAAACAAAATGCTCAACAAGATAAGGATAATAAAAAAAATCTATTGCATTCAAGTCCACTATATTAGAAAATGAATCTGGAAGTGAAGATGAAAATGAAGAAGATCTTGCTTCATTATAAGAAAGTTTAAGAGATTCATGAAAAGAAGGTGGAAAAGAGAAAAGAAACTTGAAGCAAAGGGTGAATTTAACAACAAGGATTTAACCATCATATGCTATGAATGTAAGAAGCCAGGATACATTAAAGCTGAGTGTCCTATTCTACAAAAGAAAGGAAAGAAAGGCAAAGGAAGAAAGGCTCTAGCTGCCAAATGGAGTGAAAATGAGGAATCCTGATCTAATGAGAAAGCTGAACCTTAAGAGGTTTCAAACCTATATTTCATGTGTCGCACCTGGATTTTTCGCACTCGAGGAATACACACACAAGCGGAAAAAATGTTGTACTCTCTCGTTAGAACTCACCCTCCTACAAGAATGAGTGCGACTAGGTTTGAATTGAAAATAGATTTGAATAAAGGGCTTTTTAGAAAATATTTGGAGTCACCACCTAACTTGATTAAGGTGAGTTAGGTCACCTAAAAACTAAGCATAATTCGAAAACTACACTTAGGGTTTTGAAAAAGGTTTTTGAAAATACTACCTCAAGAGAGGGTTTTTAAGAAAATAGGTTGTTTGGCAACCTTTGGAAAATATTTAAGCCCTTTTTGAAAAAAAAAAACTCCTTTTTGGTTTTTGAAATTAGTGATCTAGGTTCGGAGGTTGGTTACGTGTAAGGAAGACACACTAAGCCATCACCCTACCCCGCCCTTTCGGTACCTACATGTCAATCTACCCTAGATTCACCTATGAGAGTCTTTAACTAACTAATGTTCAATCCTATTCACTTTGAAAAACAATATTTGAAAAGAAACTAAAATGATACATGATATGCATGTGCAAGAAAAGAGATTTGGAAATAGATTTGAAAAGAGTTTGATTTGATTTAAAAGAGATTTGAAGAGATAGAATTGAAATTGAAAAAGTTTTAGAAATTAAAAATAGAGATTTGAAAATAGATTTTTGGGATTGGAAACTTGAAATAAATATGGAATTGGAGATTGAAGAAGATTGTAGAATTGGAGACTTGAAAAAGGTTGTGGATTTGAAAATTTGAAAAATATTGTAGAATTTGAGATTTGAAAAATGTGGTGATAGAGATTTGAAAAATGTGGTGGAATTTGAGATTTGAAAAATGTGGTGACTGCACCCACGAGGGTTGCCTACGTATCCTTTTGGAGGAATCAGGTCAGTCGTAGTTCGGAGAAGAGTCCGATTAAAAATCGAAGAGTTGATTGGAAGAAAGAGATTGAATTGGAATTTGGATTTAATTTGAACTTAGAATAGAATATTGAATATTGGAATTTAGAATTTTGAAATTGAGAAGGTTGAATTTTGATTTGGAAAGATAGAACTTGAAAGAAATATTTAGACTTGTTTTGGAAAGACGAAGGTTTAGGAAACGTAGACTTAGGAAAGATAGGATTTAGGAAAGACTTGAGGTTTAAGGAAGGTTGGACTTGAATGTTGGATTTGAAAAGATCTTGGAAGATTTGGAAACTTGGAATTTAGGAAAGATTCGGATTAGGAAAGTTTCGAATTAGGAAAGTGTCATTTTAGGAAAGTTTTGGAATTAGGAAAGTTTTTGACTTAGGAAAGTTTTGAAATTAGAAAAGTTTCAATTTAGGAAAGTTTTGAAATTAGAAAAGTTTCAATTTAGGAAAGTTTTGAATTTGGAATGTTTTGAAATAGGGAAGTTTTGAAAATTGAAAAGTTTTGAGTTTAGAAAATTTGAAATTTGGAAAGATTTGAAGTTTTAGGAAAGTTTAGAATTTAGAAAGTTTTTAGATTTAGAAAGTCTTAACTTAAGAAAGTTTTGAACTTGGAAAGCTTTGAATTTGGAAAGATTTGAAATTTGGAAAGTTTAAGATTTAGAAAGTTTTAGAGTTTGAGTTTTAGAAAATCTTGAAATTAAGAAAGGTTTGAATTTAGGAAAGGTCTGAAAACTTAGATTTGAAAAGGGATAGAGTTAGGAAAGGGTTGAATTAGGAAAGATTTGGAAGCTTAATGTTTAAGGAAAGATTTGAAAGCTTTAGGAAACTTATGATTTAGGAAGGTAGGAAATTAGGAAAGAGGGGAATTAGGAAAGATTTAGATTAGGAAAGGATTAGATTTTGTTTCTAAGAAGAAGTGTTTGATTTTGTTTTAAAAAACGGATGATAGGATCTAGTTTTCCTAAACGGGAGATTGGATTTGGTTTCCTAAAGGGAAGGTAGGATTTGACAAGGATTTGGAAAGGGAAGTTTCTAGAAACTCTAGATTTGGAAAACTACAGTTTTGACGTAGAAAAGAAGTTTTGGAAACGTGTATAGCTTTGATGTGAAAACAAGAGGTTTTGAAAACTTAGGTTTTAAGGCAAGTTTGAAAACCATGTTTTTGGAAAGAGAATCAGGGTTTCCTAATTGTAGGTTCTAGGGCTTGACTTGGGCATCAAGAAAAAGAATTTTTTGGAAAGTATGTTTTTTGGAAATAAGTTTTAGGAAGAAAATCCTAAAGAGGAGTATCTAGAGTGAAGATTTCAGAAAGAAAGTTTTTTAGAAGATTTTTGGAAGGAGAGAGTTTTTAGGAAAGTGTATTTAGGGAGTGTTTTTAGAAAGTGAATTTTGAGAAGAAAGAGTTTTTGGAAAGAGATCCTAGTGAGGAATTTTTAGAAAGAGATTTTTGAGAAAGAGATTTAGGAAGAGGTTTTTCTAAGAAGGAAACCTAGGGAACGTTTTCGGAAAGTGGACCTTGAAGAGAGCGTTTAAAAAGAGAAGTTTTGGAAAATAGATTTTTGGAGGGAGTTTTTGAAAGCAACTTTGGAAAGGAGAGTTTTTAGAAAGCATGCTGAAAAAGAGGGTTTTAGAAAGAGAGACTTTTGAAAAGAGAGTTTTTAGAAGGTGTAAAAACATCTCACTTTCCTAAAGCAATTCTAACCATAAGAGGGCTAGGACCACTTTAGGAAAGCGGTTTTGAAAACAACAAGATTTAAAAATATAGACCATATTGGTCACTTTGAATGTAACACTTTCCTAAAGCAACCCTAGCCATGGAAAAGCTAGAATCACCCTAGGATTGTGATTTTAAAAACATGTTTTAAAAAAGAGATTTTGATGCAATTTTGAAAACAAATTTAATGCAAATTTTGAAAATTAGTATAAAAACGATTTTTGGAAGATGCAAGATCATGATATGCACAATGCAAGTTTGGGGTTGTGAACATACAAGGTTAAGGCTTCACCATATAATCAATGGGGCCGAACCCACGTGGTCTCTGGTTAGCCTAAAGGAAAGCCCCCGACACGGTGACCTTCCAATAGTCTAATCCTACACATAAACCGAGAATCCCCTTGTTTCAAGCATGCAAAGAAAGGGGGGGGGGAAGAGATGGGGGATTAAAATAGAGAAAACCCAAGTGGGTTAGGAGAGAGAAGAGAGAGGGGGAAGTGCGAAAATTTAAAGATAAAGCCTACCGTATGTCTTGTTTATTTTGCGCGCCTTGCTTGTCTTCGGTCTTTGTCTTGATCTTCGTCTTCAATCCTCAAGAGTTGTCTTCAATCTTCAAACTTTGGATTGCAGCTCTTCAAGTCTTCAAAGGAGGGTTGGAGGCTAGTGTATAAGTGTGTGGGGGTGTGTATGAGTGTATAGAAGACTAGGGTTTAGTGTATGGTGGCTAGGGTTTGGAAAACCTAAGGAAGCTAGGGTTTAGGGAGTGCTCGAGCTCTGTATAACAAATATTGGTGTTTTTAGACTAAGTTTGCGGACCCCTTTCACACTGGAAGAGGCTCTGTATTTATAGAGAGAGGAATGTACTGGCGCCTGTTGCAGTGGCGCCAGACCAAAACTTGCACTGGTGCCACTAGGAGTGGTGCTAGGCCATTTTTTGGCTTGGCGCCACTACTAGTGGCCAGCCATTTAGGAAATGTTTAACGTCAGTAAGTAATGTATCTTTGACTAGATTTGGGTGCCTGTACTAGTGACTACCATGCAATTTTCAGCCTGGCTTCACTAGGAGTGAATCCGAAAAGTCCGGGAATGATTAAAGGGACTAGAATTGGCCCGGAAGGCCAAAAAAGAGTAGGAACACTTAGAACAACGTCCTAGAGGTTTTTGACTTGAAAAGTGAGGATAGAATATGTCGGAAGGGTTGACCGGGCCTTTAGGGGCAAAACGGTCAATCGGGCTGGAAAGCGACCGGGACGAACTTGGACTGTCCCGAAAGAGGACTTGAGATTTGGAAACATTATTCAGAATGTTCCCAAAGGTTGCCGGTTTGATTCCCAGAGCTAGTGTCGTCGGAAAAGGTGACCGGCCCACCAAGGGCAAAACGGTCATTTCACACCGGGTTTGCCGGAACTAACTCAGAATGATCCGGAAAGATAAAGAAGGGTTGAGAATACTATAAGAAGCAATCTCAAGAGGTTACTGGTTTGATACCCAGAGCTGGCATGGTCGAAAAAGGAGACCGGCCCACCAGGGACAAAATGGTCATTTTGTACCGGGTTGGCCAGAACTGACTCGGAATGATCCAAAAGGTAGAGAAAGGTTGAGAATACTATAGGAAGTATTCCCGGGAGGTTACTGGTTTGATACCCAGAGCCGGTGTGGTTCCCGAGGCGTTCGGATGCCTAGGGGCGAAATGGTCATCTTGACCGAAAAGTCTTGAAAAAGGCTCAAGGGGCTGTTTGGTCATTTTTTACCGAAGTAGGCTAGCAAGCACTGGTGTTGACCTGGGTTTTGAGTGGTTCCGCCACTCTGACGGCGGTCGTCGTGACTCAGGGGTTTGTTGACAATTCCCTACATCGACCTGTTTACGAGTATTTCCGCTACTCTGACAGTTGTGATGTTTGCGAGTATTTCCGCTACTCTAACGGTTCGCGATCATTCCAGAAACTGCCTGATCTTGGGAAGTTGCTAAAGGGGACTTAGCGCCTGAGAAGTCAATTTTCTTAGAAGGCGTGCCTAAACGGACATTTCTGTATTGGCGGGCTAGCGGGCGCCAAAAGTGGACCGTTCTACCATCTAGGGGACTTGGGGTCTTGTCCTGGTCTACAGGTTTAAAGCGACTTACCGTTTCGAAGAGGTTTTCTTCAAAAAATGTGCTGGACCGTCTCGAGAAATAGACTGTCTCGAGAGAAGGATTGGAATTGGAAAGGGGTCTTATCATCTTTAGAAAGACGTGCCTGATTTGGAACCGTCTCGAGGAATAAACTGTCTCGAGATAGGGATTTGAATTGGAAAGGGGTCTTATCGTCTTCAGAAAGACGTGCCTGATTTGGAACTGTCTCGAGGGATAAATTGTCTCGAGAGAGGGATTGGAATTGGAAAGGGGTCTTATTATCTTCGAAAAGACGTGCCTGATTTGAAACCGTCTCAAAGGATAAACTGTCTCGAGAGAGGGATTGGAAAGGGGTCTTACCATTTTTGGAAAGATGTGCCTGATTTGGAACCGTCTCGAGGAATAAACTGTCTCGAGAGAGGGATTGGAAAGGGGTCTTATCATCTTCGGAAAGACATGCCTGATTTAGAACTGTCTCGAGGAATAAACTGTCTCAAGAGAGGGATTGGAAAGGGGTCTTATCATCTTCGGAAAGACGTGCCTGATTTGGAACCGTCTTAAGAAATAAACTGTCTCGAGAGAGGGATTGGAAAGGGGACTTACCGTCTTCAGAAAGACGTGCTTGATTGGAGTAGATTTACCATCTCGAGGAATCAACTGTCTCTAGAGAGGGGTTAGAGTTGGAATTGGAAAGAACAATGTCGCTAAGGGCATTTTGGTAATTTTGCCTCTATTTGGGCTTGGCGGGCCAGTGAAGCGATGGACAGACGGGATTTGGACTTAGAAAGTTGGTTTCGGTTGGAATATGCCCTCAATGACTTGAATACATGTTTGGACGGAGTGTAGACTACCGAGCGGTCAAAAATAGGGTGCTTACATCATGGCACGAGAGGAGGAATTTGAGGTAGTACACACTAAACCATCTAGTTTTTTATTTGATGAGTTACAAGATACTTTTTGATGATTTACTTGCTAAATTAAAAAAGATGAGCATAGAAAACAATCTTCTCAAAAAGATAGTATCCACACTCACTAAGGAGAGAGAAGATTTACAAAATGAAAATAAAATTTTGAACAAAAAGAATTCTGTTTTGAAAGAAAAATTAAATGATTTAGAAAAATCCTTTGCAAAATGTGTTGACGGGAAAGAAAAGCTTGATGCCATGTTTTGGTAAACAAAAGTGTTCTTTTGATAAGGTTGGAATAGGCTACAATTCTTTTAAAGATAAAAAGTTTTAAAAAACAAAAATTACATGCTTTTATCGAAAAAAAAAAAAAGGCCATCCAGCTAGCAAAAGTTACATTATGCAAAAATCTCATGCTCCTAAGAATGTTTGGGTCCCAAAAGGACCATTGGTACTTGGATAGTGGTTGTTCGAGACACATTATTAGAGATGAATCTCAATTCACATCTCTGACATCAAAGGATGGAGGCTTGGTCACTTTTGGAGACAATAGCAAAGGTAATATTATTGGCATAGGTAGTATTGGTAAAAACTCTTCTACTTCAATTGAAAATGTTTTACTGTTAAAGGCCTTAAGCACAACCTATTGAGCATTAGTCAATTGTGTGACAAAGGTTATAAGGTAATGTTTGAATCTTCTAAGTGCATTATAGTAAACATAAATGACAACAAGGTCATATTCAATGGAAATAGATGAGGCAATATTAACATTTTTAACTTAAATGATTTATCTTCTTAGAAAATAAAATGCCTTACTGCTATGAACAATGAAAATAATTGAATATGGCATGGAAGGCTTGGTCATATTAGTACGAACATTCTTTCAAAAATTTTAAAAAATAAACTAGTGAATGGTCTTCCCAAACTCAAATTTGAAAAAGACAATTTGTGATGCATGTCAAATGAGGAAGCAAATCAGAATTTCTTTCAAATCTACTAACATGCTCTCTATTTCTAGGCCACTATAACTTTTGCATATGGATTTGTTTGGACCAACTAGAACCTTAAGTCTAGGTGATAAGCAATATGCTCTTGTTATTGTTGATGATTACTTAAGATAAAATTGGACATTCTTTCTAGCTCACAAGAATGAAACAATTGTTTCTTCATCAAATTTTGCAAAAATGTTCAAAATGAAAAAGGATTTATAATCATAGCAATTAAGATTGACCATGGTGGTGAGTTTGTTTGCAAACTTTTTGAAATGTATTGTGATAAAAATGATTTTGAACATTATTTTTCAGCACCTAGAACTCCTTAACAAAATCGGATTGTTGAGAGGAAAAATAGGACTTTGGAAGAAATGGGGAGAACAATGTTTTGTGAAAATAATTTGCCAAAATATTTTTACGTTGAAACTGTTAACACAACTTGCTATGTTTTAAACATAGTTTTGGTGAGAAAATTTCAAACAAAACCCCATATGAGCTTTGGAAAGACAAGCAATCAAATGTTTCATACTTTAGAGCTTTTAGATGCAAATGCTTTGTGTTAATAACATAAGGACAACCTTGGCAAGTTTGATGCAAAATCAGATGAGTGTGTCTTTCTTGGCTATTCCACTCATAGCAAGGCTTATAGAATTTTCAATAAAATAACTTTAGTTATTGAAAAATCAGTGCATGTTACATTTGATGAACTAAATTATTTGTCAAAGAATACTGTGAGTGATGATAAAGATGATATGGAACAAAGTTTGGACAATTTGAACATCAATCCAACTCAAAGTGAAGCTCTGTTACAAGAGAAAGGAAACCAAAATATTCCTTCAAGCTAACTAGATTCAAATCAAGGGATGTCAATAGAATGGAAGTTTGTTCACAACCATCCAAGAAAACAAATACTAGGTGATCCATCACAACGGGTAAGAACAAGATCATCTCTTAGAAATATATATAACCATCTTGCTTTTCTATCACAAATTGAACTAAAATGCTTTCAAGAAGCTGAAAATGATGAATTTTGGATTATGGCCATACAAGATGAGTTAAACTAATTTGAGAGGAATAAGGTTTGGAACCTTGTTCCTAGGCATGATGGTCATTTTGTAATTAGAACCATGGGTGTTTAGAAACAACATGGATAAATCTGAAACTTTTGTGAGAAATAAGGCCAGACTTGTAGCTCAAGGCTACAGTCATGAAGAAGGAATTGATTTTGACGAGACCTATGCACCTGTAGCTAGATTAGAGGCTATCAAAATGTTGCTTGTATTTTTATGTTTCAAAAATTTCAAACTTTATCAAATGGATATAAAAAGTGCATTTTTAAATGGTTTTATTTCTGAAGAGGTTTATGTTAAACAACCTCCTGATTTTGAAAATCTAAAATTTTCAAACCATATTTTCAAACTTACAAAAACACTTTATGGTTTAAAACAGGCCCCAGAGCTTACTATGAAAGGTTGAACAAAATTTTGATTGAAAATAGCTTTACAAGAGGAAAGGTTGATATCACACTTTCTATAAAAATTAGAGACCATGATATGTATATTGTGCAAATTTATATGGATGATATCATATTTAGCTCTACTAATGAGAAGTTTTGCAAGGAATTTGCTAAGTGTATGCAGGGTGAATTTAAAATGAGCATGATGGGAGAACTCAACTTCTTTCTTGGACTTCAAATCAAATAATCAAAGGAATGCATCTTCATAAACCAAGCTAATTACATCAAAGATTTACTCAAGAAGTTTGATATGGAGGATGCAAAGCCATTGAGCACTCCTATGAGTACTTCAACAAATCTTGACAAAGATGAGAAAGGTATCTTTGTGGATACCAAATTATATAAAAGTATGATTGGCTCATTACTCTATCTAACTACTAGTACGCTTGATATCATGTTTAGTGTATGCCTATGTACTAGATTTCAATCTAATCCTAAGGAATCACATGTTGTAGTTGTTAAAAGGATTTTAAAATATCTCAAGCGCACACCGAACCTTGAATTATGGTATCTTAAGGGCACATTTTAAAATTTGATTGGCTATTTTGATACTAACTATGCTGGTAGTAAAGTTGATAGAAAGAGCACAGGTAGCTCTTGTCAATTTCTTAGTAATATGCTTGTTTCATTGTTTAGTAAGAAACAAAACTCAATTGCACTTTCCATAACTGAGGCAGAGTACATTGTAGCTAGAAGTTATTGTGCTCAAGTCCTTTGGGTTAAACACCATTAGAGGATTTTGGACTGAACTTTGAACATATCCCCATCAGATGTGCTAACACAAGTGCTATCAATTTGACCAATAACCTTATTTAGCACTCTCACACAAAACACATTGAAATTAGACATCATTTTATACATGATCATGTGTAAAAAGGTGATATTAAACTTGACTTTGTAAGCACTGAAAGCCAACTTGCTAATATATTCACAAAACCATTGAGTGAGGATATGTTTTGCATGATTAAAAGATAATTAGGAATGAGTAACCCAATATTTTGATTGATTTGTATGTTCTTCATGTTCAATAATGCTATTGAATCTTTGCAATTGATGGAATACTTATTTTATGCATTACATGTCATTCATAAGTCATATTCTGCATTTCACGAAGGAAGAGTCGACCCCTAACCTCAAGGAGTTGACCCTTATTTCTTGAGAATAGCTTATGCTAGCTTCTGTTGAAAAGAGTCGACCCTTATAATACAAAGTGTCGACCCATTTTAATAGAGAGCTCAGAAGCAATTTTGCAAAAAAAAGAGTTGACCCCTCGAAGCCAAGAGTTGACCCTTTTGTGTGGTTGCTCTGTGACTTTAAATAGCCTTGTTTATTCGGTAAAATCAAATTTTCCCTCTTTCTCATTCTCTCTCGACAAACTGTTTGTCCAACTGCCAAGAACCATCAAACCTCTCTACAAATCACTTTCAACTCCTATTTTATACCTATTTCAATCCCTCCAAACCTATTCCCAACCTCCATTAATCACTTGGTCAATCTTCTATGGCACCAAAATCTGACAAGTCAAAGAAAGGGAAGAAAAGCCTAGAAGTGTCGACACCTAAGATGATTGGAAGCAAAACGAGAAAGGATCATGGGGAATTATCTATGGGACATGGGAAGAAGAAAAAATTGAAGGAAACTACTCAAGATGAAGGGAAGGTTGAAATGAACAAGACCTACTTCTCTAGCACTGAGGCTGAAGCTAAGTATTATTTAATATTTTCTTTGAAGCCTATTTTAAATGGTAGATGGATAAATTTCCAATTCTTTACTGAAAAGAACTTTGAATTTGAGTCTAGACTAGATGCTCTTGGTTGGAAATCAATACCTTAAATTAGGAAAGATGTATATCCCGAATTAGTTGGGCAATTTTATGGCCATGCCAACAGAGGGTTTGGCACACAAGACATTGATAGTTGGGTAAATGGAATATCATTTACCATCATCAAAGATGTGATTTTCCATATTCAAGGAATTGGTAGTGGTGGTGAAGTTGAAAGGAAGGATATAGATAAAAAAAAAGGTTAATTGACTGCTCTCTATGGAGAAGAAACTGCTGCAAGTATTCAATCCCTAGCCAAGGACCTTCCTTTGGACCTTAGACTTGTCCATCATTTTATTTGTAGGATTTTAATTCCTACAGGTGGAAAGTTTGAGTTTATATCTAAAAAGGAACTATTCTTTCTACGGGCTTACATTAGCAATACCAAGATTGACTTGGTCATGTTCATTAAGGATCATATTTTGAAAGCCTTTCAAAGGAAAATGAGTATGTCTTATTGGATGCTTCTAACTAAAGTGTTTAAGCACTTTAAGGTTGATTTGACAGGAGAAAAGAAGAAAGCTCCTAAACCTTTGTGTGATGAATACAATGAGAAATCCCTCAAGAGAATAGGTTATCATAAAGTGAACAATGTTTGCTCCCCTGGGAACAAGAAAGGTGAAGGTGCTGCATTTGCAAAGGGTTAACTAGTTGAAGAAGGTGAGACTTCCAATGCTGAAATAGAGGATGCCTTAAGGGAATTTTTTCCCATGGGCCTTATTCCAACTAATAAGTCTATGAATATGTCTATACTCTTGGTAATCTTGAAATGAATGCAGAGATATAATAAGAAAATGCTTACCAAAATAAATGCAAAAGTTGACAATGGAGCTATGAGGCAAAAGGTTTTAGAGACCAAAGTGAGAGTTATTGTTAATAATGGCCAGAAAATGAAGACTGATCTACTGCAAGCCATTGATCTCTCCACTGAACATCTGGGAAAGTATATTAAGAGAGTAATTGGCATGGATTATCAACCTCTTAACTTATTAGCAGCAGAATTTGTAGATTAAGAGGATAGTGAAGAAGAAGAGAAAGATGGAGGAGGAGAAGAAATAAAAGAAGAGGAAGAAGGAGGAAAAGAAGGAGGTGAGGAACTAAAGGAACAAGATCCAATTTCTAGAGAAAAGGAGAAGGAGGCAATTGAGAAAGGTAAGATAGTTGGAGCTTCTCCAGTCCCTAAATCCCCTGCTCCAACCAAAACCTACCACGGATATGGGCTGAGACCTAGACCTGGGAAGAGCTTCTCCAACACTCTAGAAAACCCAGTTGAATTCACACCATCACCTTCATTATCTCCCAAAGACACTTGAAGCAATCTCACACCTGCATTCTCACTTGCATCTTTCACTTTAACATGTTTATTCTCTAATCATATTAGTTTAAAAGGATGGTATGTCATCTTCAAGACTTTTGATATGTAATATGATGGATGATTGGATGCTTTAGCATCTATTGATGCCTAATATATATTATTATTGTATAATTGAGATTGTTTGAAATTTGTTGATTAAACTGCTCTGCTTGCTCACTTATTTGTAACACTAACCTTGTTTTTAAGTTTTTTTTGCTATTGTACCTATCTTTTGCTTGTATTTTTAGCTATTTTTGATTGATTGTCAAAAAAGAGGGAGAAAATATTATTGTTGCTTATTTTATATGGCTTAAACTCCTTAAGAAAGGGGGAGCATAAATTTCTTAAGCAAGGGGGAGCAATAAATTTTTTAAGTAAGGGGGAGCAAATTCAAGTATGAATTTCTATACTCTTGCACTAACACACACATACTTAAACTTATCATTCATGTTTTGAAACGTTTTTTCAATCATCAAAAAGGGAGAGATTGTTGACTCCATGTCTTGATTTTTTATAATAACAAAACTTTATTTAGTGTCTAATTATTTTACCTAGCGTGCAGATTATATCATGCATTAATTAGACTATGGCTTGAAGCTTGACACTTTAAATATATTGAAGAACTTGTGAAGTTTGTCAAGAAGAATGGAAAAATGTGTTGAAACCCTGAGAGGATGGAAGAAACTGTATAGATTGAAGAGTCCTGGATGCAATCAAATTGAAATGATTCCATCTCAAAGAGATTGAAGGTGCTAAAGATCAAATGAAATAAATATCACAAGTTTTAGAAGATCTTTTGAAAGATTTGATAAAGTCTCAACAAACCAAGTGAAGCTATGATTGAGTGAAGAAGTTCTTGAAGAACAACATGCATGGAAGGAGACATTTCAAGCCTTAGAAGCCTAATCTAAAATATCATTAAAGTGCTTGAGGTTTGAAAGAAAGTTGAAGAAGTCCTGCAAAATAAAGCCCATGGAATTGGCAAGAGTCGACACATCCACTCCAAGAGTCAACACATAAAGCAATGGCTTGAACCTAAGCCTATGGAATTGGCAAGAGTTGACACCTTTAACTACAAGAGTCAACACATGTGTCCAGATAGCATGACTTTGGAAATGTATTTAAAAGAGTTAACACTTTCAGCTAAAGGAGTCGACACATGCGTCTAGATTGCATGACTTTGAAAATGTCCTTAAAAGAGTTGACACATAAGCCTACATGAGTCGACACATCAAGACAGTGCCTTAGAGATACATGTTAAAATGTAAAGGAGTTGACACTTTATTCATTAAGAGTCGACACATGGTTGCAAATTGCTTAAAGAGCTGTGTTCAGAACATGAAGGAGTCAACACATGCAGCCGAAGGGTTGACTTATGCCACTGAAACAGTTATATTTTCAAACGTTCTGCAACGTTGATCTTGCATTTAATGCAACCCTAACTACCTCCAACGGCTATAATCAATTCTAAGGCATATATACAAGACCCCCACAACATTTATACATAGAAATGACATACATTTAAGTGCTTAATCGAATTTGAAAGCAAAAACCCTACACTTGTTCTATCCATTCTTTAAGAGAAATACTTCGTGTAAATCTCATTTACTCCATTTGGGTAGATTTGTAAACCTGTGAGTTTGAGTGTTCTTGTTAAAAACATTGTAAGTTTGAGTGAAGTTTGAACAAAATCACTTGAGGAGTTTGAGAGCCTTAGAAGAGCTTTTATAAGAAGTGAGTTAGGAAACTTAGTCAACTAGCACCTGCTTTGTAATTCTTCATTGCATAGTGAAGGAGCTTTCAAGGGGGTCTTAAGGGTGAGGGCGTAGGTCACGAGTTGTGGCTGAACCTCGGTAAATCATTGTGTTCATTTTGTGTTATGTTTTTCATTTCTTGCTGGAGATTGCCTGACCACATTGCACACACACCTTGATTCTACTATTACATTGTTTAATCAGATTGCTTAATCAGTTTTTAGTTAAAATTATTTGTAATTATTTTTGAAACCCAATTCACCTTCTCTTGGGTTGCACTCTTGGCCCAACAACATCCCCTTGTGAATTGCCATTGTAGATAAGAATAAGGTAAGTATGAATAATCTATCTAAAGAAGACATTAGTTATCACTCCTGTCCCTTAACATTTGCAAAATTATGCAATCATTCATATAAAAGAGAGGTTCAAGTGTGTGGGTAAAGAATGATACTATATAACCTCAAATAACACTTCTACAATCCCAAACCTTTAGGCTTTAATTCAATACCTCACCGGGCATACACTCACAAATAAAGATCCACATGGTTCTTACAATGACATGTTCAACAATAGAGTAAATGTAAAAAGAAAGCAAGTGAAAATACCAATTACAAAAGTCAGAAAGATATAAGTGTATCAACTTAGCATAGCTTCATGAAAGAACATTCATAGTTGAGCATTGAGTCAAAGAAGTTGACAAGTAATGACTTATATTCTAATGAAATCCTCAATTAAGTACAATTAGGATCAACTAGGCCCTTTTTGGATAGAAAGGTAGTTTAGAAGGTACAAGAGATAAGGGCTAAGGAGGATAGAAAAAGGTCAAATCATGTGTGATCAAGGCATGAAATGATGAATGGCTAAGCAATTCCAACTCTTTCCCTTTTCAATTCTAAAATATTTTTCTAAGCATTTTACTCTTTTCTATGCACTTCTTTTAATTTGATAACTGTCGCGCCCAGATTTTTCGCGCCCGAGGAATACTCACACAAGTGGGAAAAATGTTGTACTCTCTCGTTAGAACTCACCCTCCTAGAAGAATGAGTGCGACTAGGTTTGAATGGAAAAATTGGTTTGAATAAAGGGCTTTGAAAAAGATTTGGAGTCGCCACCTAACTTGATTAAGGTGAGTTAGGTCACCCAAAAACTAAGAATAATCTGAAGACTACACTTGGGGTTTTTGAAAAATGATTTTGAAAATATCTTCCTCAAGAGAGGGGTTTTAAAAAAAAAAAAAAGTTGTTTGGCAACCTTTGGAAAACATTTAGCCCTTTTTAGAAAATAACTCATTTTGGTCTTTGAAAATAGTGATCTAGGTTCGAAGGTTGGTTACATGTAGGGAAGACGCACTAAGCTATCACCCTACCCCGCCCTTTCGGTGCCTACATGTCAATCTACCCTAGATTCACCTATGAGAGTCTTCGACTAACTATTGTTCAACCCTATTCACTTCGAAAAAGAATGTTTAAAAAAAAAAACCGAAACTAATATGATGCATGATATGCAAGTGCAAGATAAGAGAATTGAAAAATAGATTTGGAAAAAAGATTGATTTGAAATTGATTTGATTTGAAAATAGATTTGAAGAGATAGAATTGAAATTGAAAAGTTTGAAAAGTTGGAAATAGAAATTTGAAATTGGAATTTTGAAAATAGTTAGGAATTTGAGATTTGGAAATATTTTGGAAACCACACCCATAAGGGTGGAATTGAAAGTTTAAAAAGTGTTGTGACTGCACCTATAAAGGTTGCCTACGTATCCCTTTGGGGGAATCAGGTCAGTCGTAGTTCGGACAAGAGTCTGATTGAAAATAGAAAGTTGGATTGGAAGAAAAAGATTGAATTGGAAATTGAATTTGACTTGAAATTAGAAGAGGAGATTGGAAATTGGAATTGAGAAGATTGGATTTGCTTTTGAAAGATTGATTTTGGAAAGACATGGTTTTGGAAAGATGGAGGTTTAGGAAACCTAGACTTAGGAAAGGTAAGAGACCTAGGAAAGACTTGAGATTAAGAAAGATTGGATTGGAATGTTGGATTTGGAAAGATCTTAGAAGATTTGGAAACTTGGAATTTAGGAAAGATTTGGATTAGGAAAGTTTTGAATTAGGAAAATGTCATTTTTGGAAAGTTTTGAAATTAGGAAAGTTTTCATTTTAGGAAAGTTTTGAAATATGAAAGTATTGAATTTAGAAAATTTTGAAATAAGGAAGTCTCAACTTAGGAAAGTTTGAATTTGGAAAGGTTTGAAAAAGGAAAGTTTTCAATTTAGAAAATGTTTGAATTAAAAAAGTTTTGGGTTTAGAAAAGTCTTAGATTTGGAAAGATGTTGAAGTTTTGAAAAGTTTAGAATTTAGAAAGTTTTTAGATTTAGAAAGTCTTAACTTAAGAAAGTTTCAAATTTAGAAAGTTTTGAATTTGGAAAGTTTAGAATTTAGAAAGTTTTTAGATTTAGAAAGTCTTAACTTAAGAAAGTTTCAAATTTAGAAAGTTTTGAATTTGGAAAGATTTGAAATTTGGAAAGTTTAAGATTTAGAAAGTTTTAGAGTTTTAGAAAATCTTGAGATTAGGAAATGTTTGAGTTTAGGAAAAGTTTGAAAACTTCAATTTGGAAAGTTAAGATTTGGAAAGGGGGTTGAATTAGGAAAGGGTTGAATTAGGAACGATTTGAAAGTTGAGTTTTAAAATTTGGGAAAGATTTTTATGTTCAAGTTTTGGAAACTTAAAGTTTAGGAAAGTGGAAGTTTAGGAAGGATTTGATTTAAGAAAAAGTTGGATTAGGAAATGATTGGATTTTATTTTGAAAAGAGAAGGTTTGATTTTGTTTCAAAAAACGGAGGATAGGATCTAGTTTCCTAAATAGGGAGATTGGATTTGGTTTCTTAAAGGGAAGATTTGATTTGACAAGGATTTGGAAAGGGAGATTCTAGAAACTCTAGTTTTGAAAGTGCGGAATTTTAACGTAAAAAAGAGGTTTTGGAAACTTGTATCGTTTGGATGTGAAAACAAGAGATTTTGGAAACCTAGATTTGGGGCAAAGTTTGAAAATCATGTTTTTGGGAAGAAAATTTGGGTTTTCTAATTGTGGGTTCTAGGGCTTGACTTGGGCTCTAAGGAAAGAGTCTTTGGAAAGTGCGTTTTTGGAAACGAGTTTTTTTTGGAAGGAAAATCCTAGGAAGTAGTTTCTAGAGGAAAGATTTTGGAAAGAGAGTTTTTGGAAAGATTTTTGGAAAGAGTCTTTCTAGGAAGATTTTTGGTTGAAGATTGTTAAAGAGAGTTTTTGGAAAGACTTTTGGGGAACGTTTTTAGAAAGTGGATTTTGGGGAGAGGATTTTGGAAAAGGAGTTGAAAAAGGGAGTTTTGAAAAATAGATTTTGGAAGGGAGTTTTTGGAAAATAATTTTGGAGAGGAGAGTTTTAGGAAAGTATGTTGAAAAAGAGATTTTTAGGAAGAGGGATTTGGAAAAAGAGTTTTTAGAAGGTATAAAAACATCTCACTTTCCTAAAGCAATTCTAACCATAAGAGGGCTAGAACCACTTTAGGAAAGCGGTTTTGAAAGCAACAAGATTTGAAAATATGGACCGTATTAGTCACTTTGAATGTAACACTTTCCTAAAGAAACCCTAGCCATGAAAAGGCTAGAATCACCCTAGAATTGTGGTTTTGAAAACAAGTTTTTGAAAAAGCGATTTTGATGCAATTTTGAAAACAAGTTTGAAAACGATCTTGAAGACAACTTTGAAAAACAGTTTTTGGAAGATGCAAGATCATGATATGCACAATGCAGTTTTGGGGTCGTGAACATACAAGGTTAAGGCTTCACCACATAATCAAGGGGGCCGGACCCACGTGGTCTCTGGTTAGACTAGAAGAAAGCCCCCGACACGGTGGCTCTCCAATAGCCCAATCCTACACATGGACTGGGAATCCCCTTGTTTCAAGCATGCAAAGAAAGGGGGAGAAAGAGATGGGGGATTAAAATAGAGAAAACCCAAGTGGGTTAGGAGAGAGAAGAGAGAGGGGGGAAGTGCGGAAATTTAAATGGAGAACCTACCTTGTATCTTGTTTATTTTGCGCGCCGTGCTGTCTTCGGTCTTCGGTCTTTGTCTTGATCTTCACCTTCAGTCTTCAAGAGTTGTCTTCAAGCCTTGGATTGCAGCTTTTCAAGTTTTCAAAGGATGGTTGAAGGCTAGTGTATGAGTGTATGGGGGTGTGCATGAGTGTATAGGAGGCTAGGGTTTGTGTAGGGTGGCTAGGGTTTGGAAAACCTAGGGAAGCTAGGGTTTTTGAGGTGCTCGAGCTCTGTATATCGAATTATATGATTTTGAGGTTGAGTTTACGGATCCTCTTCACGTTGAATGAGGCTCTGTATTTATAGAGGTTGGACAACACCAGCGCCTGTTGCAGTGGCGCCAGGCCAAAGTTTACACTGTTGCCACTAGGAGAGGCGCCAGGCCATTTTTTGGCTTGGCACCACTAGTAGTGGCGCCAGCCATTTAGGAAATGTTTAAGGTCAGCAAGCAACGTATCTTTGACTAGATTTGGGCGCCTGTACTAGGACTACCATGCAATTTTTAGCCCGGCTTCACTAGGAGTGGCTCCAGAAAGTCCAAAAATGATTTGAAAGAGCCGAGAATGACCCGGAAGGCCGGAAAGGAGCAGGAACACTTAAAATAGTGTCCTGAAGGTATTTGACTTAAAAAGTGAGGATAGGATGTGTTGAAAGGGTTGACCGGGCCTTTAGGGGCAAAACCGTCAAACGAACCGGGAAACTGCCGGGACGGACTCGGACTGTCCCGGAAGAAGAATTGGGATTTGGAAACATTATTTAGAATGTTCCCAAAGGTTGCCAGTTTGATTTCCAGAGCCGGCGTGGTCGGAAAAAGAGACCGGCCCACCAGGGGCAAAACGGTCATTTCGCACCGGGTTGGCTGAAACTGACTCGGAATGATCCGGAAAGGTAAAAGGAGGTTGAGAACACTATAAAAAGTAGTCTCAGGAGGTTACCGGTTTGATACCCAGAGCCGGTGTGGTTGAAACAGGAGACTGGCCCGCCAGGGGCAAAACGGTCATTTCGCACCGGGTTGGCCAGAACTGACTCGGAATGATTCGGAAAGGTAAAAGGAGGTTGAGAACACTATAAAAAGTAGTCTCAGGAGTTTACCGTTTTGATACCCAGAGCCGGTGTGCTCGAAACAAGAGACCGACCCACTAGGGGTAAAACGGTCATTTTGCACCGGGTTGGCCGGAACTGACTCGGAATGATCCGGAAAGGTAAAGGAAGGTTGGGAATACTATAAAAAGTATTCTCGGGACATTACCGGTTTGATACCCAGAGCCGGTGTGGTTCCCGGGGCGTTCGGATGCCTAGGGGCAAAATGGTCATCTTAACCGGAAAGTCTCGGAAAAGGTCCAAAGGACAGTTTGGTCATTTTTCACCAAAGTGGGTTAACAGACACTAGTGTTGACCTGGGTTTTGAGTGTTTCCACCACTCTAACGGCGGTCGTCGTGACACAGGGGTTTGTTGCCAATTCCCTATATCGACCTATTTGTGAGTATTTCCGTTACTCTAACGGTTTTGTGAGTAGTTTCGCTACTCGGACCGTCTCGAGGAATAAACTGTCTCGAGAGAGGGATTGGAAAGGGGACTTATCGTCTCCAAAAAGACATGCCTAGGTTGGAACCATCTCGAGGAATAAACTGTCTCGAAAGAGGGATTGGAAAGGGGTCTTACTGTCTCCGAGGAGACGCGCCTGGATTGGAACCGTCTTGAGGAATAAACTGTCTCGAGAGTGGGATTGGAAAGGGGTCTTACCGTCTCCGAGGAGACTTGCCTAGATTGGAACCGTCTCGAGGAATAAACTATCTCGAGAGTGGGATTGGAAAGGGGTCTTACCGTCTCTGAGGAGACGTGCTTGATTGAAACCATCTCGAGGAATAAACTGTCTCGAGAGAGGGATTGGAAAGGGGTCTTACCGTCTCCGAGGAGACCCGCCTAGATTGGAACCGTCTCGAGGAATAAACTGTCTCGAGAGTGGGATTGGAAAGGGGTCTTGCCGTCTCCGAGGAGATGTGCCTGATTGGAACCGTCTCGAGGAATAAACTGTCTCGAGAGTGGGATTGGAATCGGAAAGGAAAGGACAATGCCCCTAAGGGCATTTTGGTCATTTTGCCTCTATTTGGGCCTGATAGGCCCGCGAAGCGATGGACAGACGAGATTTGGACCTAGAGAATTGGTTTCGATAGGAATATGCCCACAATGACTTGAAAACAAGTTTGGACGGAGTGTGGACTGCCGAGCGGTCAAAAATGGGGTGCTTACAATAACATCTCTTTCTTTTCTCTTCTTTTATTTTTTTTCTTTTGTTTGATTCTTTTATTTCTATTCTTTTAATATTCCCTTTTACATTCAATACTTTTAACTTCACAATATGACATATTTTTTTTAGAACTCCCCAATCAATCTCTTTCTTTCCTTTGTTTTCTTTCTTTCTTCAATGCCTTAACATGGTATATTCTTTTCAACATAGACATCACTTTGCAAGTACAAGATATGAAGTAGCATTACTTAGCATTTTAGTAAAAGAATGAAGAAAAGGGATCAAAGAGGGTCATGGGAAATATGGCTTCATAATGGGAAACTCAAGACTATCAAGAAGAATAATGGCCTAGAATCATATCCCAAAGTACTCAACCAAAGCATTTCATAGAGTATAAGTGTCAATATCAAGATCAGTACTCAACTCATGAATCAAATGCAAGCATAATGAAACTATTGAAGAAAATGAGGGTGAATAATTAATTTTTAAGTAAATGTAATCACTCCGAAAGGTGATGAATGCTCTAAAGCTCACAGGATAGAAATCTCCACTAATCTAAGGATGAAAATGCAAAAGATAGTACAAATGATATTATAAAGCATGATTGTGTGCAATGATGTAATCCCCTCTACTAATGCATGAATGAAACAACCCCATAATGTGTTAGGTACAAAGAGTGAATCAACATCAACTTTAGTGAAAGTACATGCAAAATTTTGTATATTCTTATCTCAACTGGCATTTTCATAAGTAGTGTTATGGTACCTCAAAAGTATAGAATCAACATATTCACCACGAATAGCTAGTAATTAATGTGAAAAGTACATGGATAAATGTGCCAAAATAATAAAAAAATGATACTGAGACCATACAATACCCAAATCTCTATCAAAACTATATAAGCGATGAAGATATTACAAGATCGTGTTGCACTAATAGCTGTACAATCCATACCTAAGAGTGAAAGATGATATAACAAAAGATATACAATAAAGCTCAAAATATAACTCCACTATGATGAAAATAGAGTTTTAGATGTAACATGGTATGAAATGATATGACATGCAAGTACAATATGTATCTAAACCCTATACTACTACACATCATCATCATCAGGTGGGGGTGGTTGCATCCCTCGAATAGCCACAAACAATTGCTTTAGAGTAGTCTCCTGCCCATGGAGGAGCCCCTCTAACATTGAAACATGATATGTGTGGGCCTCCCAAGTAGTAGCTTTATGTACTAACGCTCTCTCTATCCTCTCTAGTATAATCGAATGCTGCACCAAGACCATAACCTAAGTAGCTAGCATTTGATCCTATAGTTCAAGCCTCTGAAGGATCATCTAGAGTGCCAAAACTAGTAACTGCTGCTGATCTAGCAAGTCTAGTTGTGCTCCTGGTGCCTGCTGCTAATCCTAAGGCTGCTGCTGGTCCTGAGGCTATTGCTCTGTTGACAGCTCCTCCACTGGTTGCTCCTCATCTGGATGCTCCAAGTGTGCATTAGCACGCCGAATAGTAGATTGGTCAATTGGCTTCTTGGGCTAATAAAGACGTACCAACCCTAAAATCTCCATGGCCAAGACACCCTCTATCAAAACAGTGAGGATGCACCCAAAGGAATAGAGCCTTGAGCTCTCAAGTGCTCGAACTCCTCACACAAAGCCCAAAACATATAAAGGGAAAGATCTATAGTCTTATCCATACCAATGGCCCACAATAGATTCGCCTTGTCATGGTTGGCCTCAATCTGCCTCTTGATAAGGTAGATGGAATGGCAATAATAGACAAAGAATGGACCATTCCTAGTGGTCAACACTATTTTTGGCAACTGCTGTCAAGCAAACCACTAAGTGCCTGGAAGACAGACCTCAACTGACACTACCTCAAAGTCATCGGGTGCCCTTATAATAGGAAAACTAAAATGGGCATTTGGTACCCTGGGAATGCTAACAATTTGAGCAAAAGAATCGAGGGTGACAACGATATCATGAACCCTGACCCAAGACTCTATTCTCTCATGCCCCGGGGTTGTAAGTGACAGCCGAATGTTCACCATGAACTTAGTGATCAGGATAAAAACACTTGTCCCCCCAAAAAGTAGTCAAAGTCGCCACCCCCTATGGTTAAAAATCTCAACCCATCTAAACTCACCCCCCCTCCCCTAAAGTGCTCTAGTGTCATGTGATGCTCAAGGGGGTTACCCCTTCATAAACAAATGTTCGAGTATGCATTAGACGCATCCTCAAAGACAAATCTCTTTACATCATAAGCAGCAGTGGTGGTAAGGCCCCTTTGCCTCTAGCCAACTGGCCACCTTGGCCAACATTACCTGCTATAACAAAATATACTCACGAAGTACAATAGATACACCTCTAAATAATAATAGGAAAGAACACTAGAAGAGCTTTAGAAGGGTACCTACGAAGGCTGGGAAGGGGGGTGAAGAAAGGTGGATCCGTGCTCAAGCTCCGGCAAGGCTTCGCAATCTTAGAAGCTCTCAAAACCTCACAAAAACTCTCTCAGACATCTTTGAAAATGAGTTTGAACTCATTTTCAGATGGATATATATAAACCTGGGCAGACTGTTAGACGGCTGTTTGAACGACTTTCAAATGCTATGCATTTGAACAGCCGTCGAACGGTCTTCTAACGCTATTAATGAGTGTGGAAATTGATGTGGGCTGTTCGAACATTGGGCTTAGCGTTCGAACGCTACCGTTCAACACTATAACAAGCATTTGAACTGTGGACTGAAAAAAACCAAAAAAATTAGAAAAACTAAGAAAAATTGAAGAAATCCTACAACTACCAGAAACAGAGCTCAACTCCCCCAACTAAAAACATTTAATGTCCTCAATGCATAAGAACAAGGCAAGGAAAGAATGAACGGGGCGGGTGGGAAGATAGGGAATACCAAAGGGCAGTCCTGTTAGGGATTTATACTAAAAGACATGTTTTGTATAATGACTTTAGTATTTATTAATAAATTAGTTATTCCATTTTAATGAGAATTTGTGTAAACAATGTTTGCCTTGCGTTATTTATTTAATGATTATGCATGCGTGTCTCT
Organism: Euryodendron excelsum; assembly: GCA_033060915.1. Classification (NCBI taxonomy): domain Eukaryota; kingdom Viridiplantae; phylum Streptophyta; class Magnoliopsida; order Ericales; family Pentaphylacaceae; genus Euryodendron; species Euryodendron excelsum. The sequence goes on along the minus strand of CM065385.1, from coordinate 22,336,698 downwards.
TATTCTATATAGTAGATGATTTGGTGTGCAGAATATGACTTACACACGAAAGTTCAGATCATCGGTTCTTATGGAATATAAGCTTATCGTTCACAGTCTTAGATGGAAGTGGACACACCATTAGTGGGATTGTATCAAAATATTTTAATAGGTTTGTCTTGACTATGGGAAATGGTTTAGTTCCAACTACTTGCACTAGTACACTTTGTGTGTACTAAACAGGACCGTATTTAAATAATTATTTTTATACTAATTATATAAAATAATTAATACCTTATGATTATTATAAGTGTTTATGCTCTTAATCCTAATATAATAAATAGACATGTGCGTGTAATATTTATTATTTTGATTCACAGAAGAATGAGATTCTTTATGGGTCAATAAACTCAGTGAGTTCGATAATAACATTATGTGTATGGTGAATATTAATTATTGATGGAATCCACATCCCAGTATAGAGATTGATAATATTCCATTGAGGAAGTTTATAAGTTTTGATTATATCAAACCCTGCAGGTAAATTATGAGTCCGACATATCAAATAAGTTAAGTGGAAGGTCTCATGCAATTAAATAAGTTTATTAAATTTAATTGTTACTAATTTAATTTAATAGACGAGTATCTATGATCTTAACGTGGGGAGATAAATTAGCATTTAATAATACGGAGCTCAAAATATAATTTCTAATATGCTAGGGAGTGCAATTATAATTCATTAGTGATATAAATTATAATATAAGTAAATAGGGATTAATCCTGGTTGGATTAGGAATCTTTATTTACGTAGGAAGCCCTAGCCATACTAATCCTATGGTTCTTGTTGTAGTATCTATATATATGCACTCTAAGAGCAGTTAGGGTGACACTTATTTATAATTGAGAAATACATGTTTTTGTAAGAGAAAGAAACCCTAGTAGCTACGAGTTCACTCTCTCTGGAGTAAGATGTGTACGAGGGATACAACAGAAGTCCATCGGTTGAGTTTGAGCAGTTGATTCGTGCTTGTTGTTGTTGCTTGCTATTTAAAAAAGAAGGTTTTCGAAGACCATACATGTTGGTATTCAGGATCAAACCAGATAGATCTCCAAGGTATAATACTAATCACATAGATTAGTTTCTATTAATCATATTAGAATTTTTGGTATTATGCATATGCACTATAGCCGGATCATGAGAAATTTAGAAATCCCTATCAACTCCCCCCCTCTCCCCCACCGAAAAGACATGACATCCTCTATGATCAATATAGTGGATAATACAATCAAGAGCATGATTCACTTGAACACAAGAGTATCAACACTCGACCTCTCACTAGAAGATGTCATGATAAAAAAAAAATCCAAAGGTAAAAGAGATGAAAAGGGTAAACCCAAGAGCAGATCTAGGATAAAGAGCATTAACACATCCCTTAAAGTAAGCAAAGTAGTGGAAAAGAGATACAAGGCTAGAAATGCGAATAGAAAGTGAAAGGAGAAAATGGCATGAATAGCAGAGATTTAGATATACCAAATGATACAAACATAGACAACCGGATGGTATCTAAACCCTGCCTTTACTACCAATTGCCCATAGCCATCTCAGACTACTTTTGTCTCCCAGAAGTGCAGCACACGTCCTTCGCAGCCTGCCTAGGAAGAGAGCGAGTAGCTGCGTCAACGAAATAAGGTGTAACCAAGGTTGAGATTACCACAATATCCTTATCCTTCAAATCTATTGAGGCAAGACGGGCATACGTCTTCAAGAATGGTATATAGTCAGGGTCAACTAGGTTTGTATACTTTGACTTGCCAATAACATTTGTGCTTTCCTTCGTACCACCGTTCTCTGATGCCATAAGAACTGAGAAAGATGGGGTAAAAAAGAAAAACAATTACTAAGGAGTGTAGAAGGAGGGTGGGGGTAAATCCCAACATATCATGGGTACATAGGATGTTACGGATGCAAGCAATGAGCACAGAACGTCACTGATGACATCAAAAGATGTACACTGTTTGAACATTAGGAGCACCGTTTAGTTGAATAACCATTTGGACGATGTATTAGAGAAAATAGTCCCACAAACTGCCACCAACTAGGTTCTCATAAAACAACTCTAAACTAACTGCACTACCCTAACTACAAAGTAGATGTAAGCACCCCATTTTTGCCCGCTCAGCAATCTCTGGCCCGGCCGGATTCGGTTTCCAACATCACAACACATGCAGGCTCAAGAAGAGCCTTTCAATCTCCAATCCAACCAGCTGGTCGCTTCTCGGGCCCACAAGGATCCACTGAAGCCTTAAGCACCATTGTTCCAGGCAGTTTTTCGGACTAGGCGGTCCCTGAAACCAACGCCATCCAGGTGGCTTCCCAGGATCGGGCGATCTCGGGGAGCAACACCTCATCAAAGATTCCAGAAGGTTCACTTCTGGTGCCTGCTAGCCCGCCAATGTAGAATGTCCATCATTCGGTAGTTCTCCGGGATCAGGCGTTCTCGGAGACTAACACCACACTTCCAGGTAGCTTTCTGGGACCAGGCGTTCCTAGGAACCAACGCCACCCCTACAAGTAGCTCTCTAAGACCAGGTGTTCTTAGAGACCAACACTGCACAGGTAGTTTTTCGAGACCGGGGGGTCTCGGGAACCAACACCTAGGTCAACACTGGCGCCTGCTAGCCCGACTCGGTGAAAAATGACCAAACTTGCCCTTTGGGCTTCCAGGCACATTTTGGGAAAGTTCAAAATCCCTCAAAACGATAAGTCCATCCTTCCACAATGTTGTCAAACCATCAAGCGTCCCCCGCACGCCATTTGGTCCAAATCTGGTCCTATTCCGACTCATTCTGGTCAAAATGACTATTTTGCCCCTGAACGACTCAGCACAACACGAACCCCACTGAACGGCGACAGACTCTCTCAAAACCATCCCGGAATAGCCCTACACGCCTAACATAATATACCAGACCATTCCTGACCATTTCCAGCCAACTCCGGTCAAAATGACCGTTTTGCCCTAGGGAGCCAAAAACGCCCCGAAACAGCACCGGCCTTGGGGTTTCGAGCAAAGGATTTCACCGCACACCTTTGTTTAACGCAAGGAGCACCTTATGACACTAAACTCACACGACTCGATAAAAGTCCCTGGAGCGTCTCACAGACGCTCCGCTTAAATTGTCTTTTCTCCCGATTCCTTGATCATATCGCACCATCAACCGACTTGAGAAACGCGTAAATCAAAGAATTCTCAATAGCTCGTCCATAGATCTTTCCATCGATATGGTTCGATCAAATAGATCACTTCCCAAAGCCCCCCATCGTACGGTGCGAAAACTATAACTTTCAACAACCCTTGGAGCGTCTCGCAGACACTCCGCCAAGGTTGACTTTTTCTCTGATTCCCTAATCAAAACGCACCATCAAATGACTTGAGAAATGCGTAAATTTGGGAATTCTAGAAAGTATTTCCAGAGTACTTTCCATCGGAACGGTCTGATAGAATAGATCGCTTCTTGAAGGCCTCGATCACATCAAACGAAAACAGCCACTTTCGAACACCCACGGAGCATATCACAGACGCTCCACAAAAGTATCTTTTTTGGCACACTTCTCGAGACAATATCACGCATCTCCAAACGTAATTCAAACTTTTCAAAAACATAAAAATTCATCGGATGCACTAGGAAAACATCCTGAGCGCGACCGATTCCCTCGGAACCTTCCCGGTTGGCCCAATTGTCGAGGCAAAGTTTGGAAAAACCTTCCCAGTGATGGAGCGTATGCTACATGCGCTCAAATTTTGATCAGATTGACTGACTTTCGATTAATGATCGAGATTTAACCAGTACACAGGGTGCCACGTGTTATTCTGGCAATGGAACAGTACCTGCATATGTCCTACATGCGCGAGGCCAAATTTTGGCCATGCGCATGTAGCACATGCGCATGGTCTGTTCCAGATTGCCTATAAATAGAGGCCTCCCCCCTTGCATATTCCAGGTCCGAAATTGATACGAAACTCTGTAGAAATCACTCCAGAACCTTGAATCTCTATATATATTCTCCCCTTTCAACACTTAGGCTAGATTCCACCCCTCCTAAGCCCATACACTCCACATATAAGGCCCTATACACACTTACACACTCTACTCTAGCCTCTCAAGCCTTCTTGAACTCACTTAAGCTCTAATCAAGACATCTACTAAAGATTACATGAGTGTTTAAGGCAAAAGGTGGTATCTCTTTTACTTTTATGCTCTCCCTCACTCTTCTCTTCTCCCTCCTAGCCTACTTAGGCTATTCTCTATTTTAAACCCTCATCTTCAACTCCCCTTTCTTGCATGCTTGAGCCAAGAGGGCTCCTAGATCATGCCTAGAGGAAAGCAAGTGAGAGCCACCGTGTAGGGGGACCTCTCACTAGCCTACTTTAAGATGGTATGACCTAGGAGCCCCTTGTTTATGTGGTGAAGCCTAAAAACCTTGTATGTGAATCATGACCCCTTGCATATTAATATTTTGATCATGTCTTGTATGCTTGGCTTCATTTTATGATTATTTTCATATTCCACAATGCTTGTATTGCTCTTAATTTTATGACATTTCCAAGTTCTATATGTCCTTCAAAAATTGTTCCAAGAGTTGGCCCCTTGAAGTTTAGGATGAGACCTTAGGAGTCATGCCTTAGAAAATTCTTCTCTACCCCCTAATTCACACTTTTGCATCATTGCATTTCAACTTGCATAAAAGTTGCTTTCAAACTCCTTAATTTTCAAGGTTTCCATTCTCTCAAATTTAGTGGCTAAAATGGCCCCATGGAACCCTCTCTTGAGTGGTCTCCCTTTATATTGGCCATAGGAGCCCAAAATTGTTAGAATGGTTCCCTTTTCTCTTTATGATCACCTAAGGATGATGTTCAAACTCTTTGAATTCTATGGTTTCTATTCTCTCAAGTTTAGTGGTTGGAATGGCCCCATGGAACTCTCTCTTGAGTGGTCTCTCTCTTATTGGCCATATGAACCCTTTCTTGATGGAATGGTTTCCTTGAAAAATGGTTTTCAAAATCCTTCTCCAAAGATGATTTCAAAAATGCATTCTCTCCATCTTTGCGTCAAAAATGATTTTTCAAAAATTGTCATCATCATGTTGAATTTTAATCCCTCCACTCTTGTCAAGATAAGGGTTATAATGGCCATGAGAAAACCTTCCTTGGAATGGTCTCCAAGCACCACCCATACAAACCATACTTTTGACTAGAGTCAAAATTTTCATGGAAATGATCTTCAAAGAGATGGCATACTAAAGTCCATTGCATAACATGTTTTATTTTCCAAAACTCCTCCTGAAAATGCACCAAACCATACTTCAAAATCATCTTTCAATCCAATCCTAGGTTAACTTGACCCTAGTTACCAAACCCTAGGTTAACTTGACCCTAGTTAAACAACCTTAGGTTAACTTGACCCTAGTTACCAAACCCTAGGTTAACTTGACCCTAGTTAACCAACCCTAGGTTAACTTGACCCTAGTTGTCCAACCTTAGGTTAACTTGACCCAAGTTCACTCACCTTAGGTTAACTTAACCCTAGCTGGTTAACCCTAAGTCTTCTTAATCTTAGGTCAACCTAACCCAAGTTAGTTAACCTTAGGTTCCCCCTAACCCTAGGCTAACCCAACCAAGGTTAATACACTTCAAGGTTCCAACTCTTGAACCCTTTTTCAAATGATCATTTAAATTTTCAAATTATCCTCATAACCTATTCCTCCAAAACCGCCTACCCCATGACTTCAACCCAACTCCATAAACTCTTCAAATGATCTTACATTCCCTCTTCAAGGCCTTTCCAAAAATGTTTTCAAAGGGTCACAAACTAAGGTGTCCCTACCCCTCTCATGGTTAGGGATTCCAAGGACACGTGATAAATCAAGAACAACCTCTAAGGTTGTCCATGTTACGATTCCAAACACTTAGCCATTTTCAAAAACCACTTTCAAAAACTAATTCATCAAAACATTCTAAAGTCATGCCTCCATGGTTTTCAAAACAAGACTTCAGAAAAACTTTCAAGTTCTCTTGAGTCATGCCAAAGTATTTTTCCAAAACTCCCTTAAAGTCAATCCAAAAGCATTTTCAAAGCACTTCACTTCCAATTTCAAGTCAAAGCTTCCAAGGCCACAAAGAGTCTTCAACTTCTAAAGACCTCAAAGTGTCTTAAACTTTTCCAAAGACCTCAAAGTGTCTTAAACTTTTCCAAAGACCTCAAAGTGTCATAAACCTTTCCAAAGACCTCAAAGTGTCATAAACTCTTCTAAGGACCCCAAAGTGTCTTCAAACCTTTCAAAGGCCCTAATGCGCCTATTTTCCCCTCGGGCTCTTGCCCGAACTACGAATGACCTGATTCTCACCAAATGAGATACGTAGGCAACCTAAAATGGTGCGATCATAACTTTTATGTCAACCCCAATTCCTTTTTCAAAAATTCCAATCAATTCAAAATTTCTATTCCGAACTCTTTCAAAACCTCTGTTATTTTCAAAATCTTTCCAAAAACTTGCATTATGCATCATCCATCCACAAAGTGATGACTAAACCCCGTTTTCAAAAATTCTAAAGTGGATATAAAGTGAACCATGGTAACCAGTTATTTTGGTGAGTGAACAAAAGGTGATTAGACATGTAGGTACTGAAAGGGCGGGGTATGGTGATGATCTTAGGATATCTTCCCTACACGTAACCAACCCCCGAACCTAAGATTTCTGTTTTCGAAAGACCAAAATGGAATTATTTTCAAAAAGGGCTTAAACATTTCAAAAGGTACCCAAACAACCTATTTTCCTAAAAACCCTCTCTTGAGGGAGTTTTCAAAAACCTTTTTAAAAAACTCTAGTTTTAATCTTCGGATTAATGCTTAGTGTTAGGTGACCTAACTCACCTTTATTAAGTTAGGTGGCAACTCCTATTTTTCTAAAAAGCCCTTAGTCAAATCAATTCTCAAATCTAGTCGCACTTGTCCTTCTAGGTGTAAGCACCCCATTTTTGACCGCTCGACAGTCTACACTTCGTCTAGACTTGTTTTCAAGTTGTTGTGGGCGTATTTCAATCAAAACTGACTCTCTAAGTCCAAATCCCGTCTGTCCATCGCTTCGCGGGCCGCCAGGCCCAAATAGAGGTAAAATGACCAAAATGCCCTTAGGGGCATTGTCCTTTCCTTTCCCCTTCTACTCCCTCTCTCGGGACAGTTTATTCCTCGAGACGGTTCCAATTCAGGCACGTCTTTTCAGAGATGATAAGACCCCTTCCCAATCCCTCTCTCGAGACAGTTTATTCCTCGAGACGGTTCTAATCTAGGCACGTCTTTTCGAAGATGATAAGACCCCTTTCCAATCCCTCTCTCAAGATAGTTTATTCCTTGAGACGGTTCCAATCCAGGCACGTCTTTTCGAAGACTATAAAACCCCTTTCCAATCCCTCTCTCTAGACAGTTTATTCCTCAAGACGGTTCCAACCCAGGCACGTCTTTTCGAAGACGATAAGTCCCCTTTCCAACCCCTCTCTCGAGACAGTTTATTCCTCGAGACAGCTCCAACCCAGGCACGTCTTTTCGAAAACAATAAGACCCCTTTCCAATCCCACTCTTGAGATAGTTTATTCCTCGAGACAATTCTAACCCAGGCACATCTTTTCGAAGACGGTAAGACCCCTTTCCAATCCCTCTCTCGGGACAATTTATTCCTTGAGACAGTTCCAATCTAGGCACGTCTTTTTTAAGACGATAAGACCCCTTTCCAACCCCTCTCTCGAGATAGTTTATTCCTCGAGATGGTTTCATTCCAGGCACATCTTTTCGAAGACGATAAGTCCCCTTTCCAATCCCTCTTTCGAGACAGTTTATTCCTCGAGACGGTCCGAGTAGCGAAACTACTCACAAAACGGTTAGAGTAGCGGAAATACTTACAAATAGGTCGACATAGGGAATTGCCAACAGACCCCTGTGTCATGACGATCACCGTCAGAGTGGCAGAAACACTCAAAACCCAGGTCAACACCAGTGTCTGTTAGCCCACTTCGGTGAAAAAAATGACCAAACTACCCCTTGGACCTTTTCTGAAACTTTTCGGTCAAGATGACCATTTTGCCCTAGGCATCCGAATGCCCCGGGAACCACACCAGCTCTGGGTATCAAACCGGTAACCCTCTGAGATTACTTCTTATAGTATTCTCAACCTTCTTTTACCTTTCCGGATCATTCCGAGTCAGTTCCGGCCAACCCGGTACAAAATGACCGTTTTGCCCTTAGTGGGTCGGTGTCCTTTTTCGGCCACACTGGCTCTCAGTATCAAACCGGTAATCTCCTGAGATTGCTTCTTATAGTATTCTCAACTTTTCCTTATCTCTCCGGATCATTCCGAGTCAGTTCCGGTAAATCCGGTACAAAATGACCGTTTTAACCCTGGTGGGCCGGTCACCGTTTCCGACCACGCCGGCTCTGGGAATCAAACCAGCAACCTTTGGGAACATTCTGAATAATGTTTCTACATCCCAAGTCTTCTTCCGGGACAGTCTGAGTCTGTCCTGGTAGTTTCTCGGTCCGATTGACTGTTTTGCCCCTAAAGGCCCGGTCAACCTTTCCGACCCATCTTATTCTCATTTTTCAAGTCAAATATCTCCGGGACACTATTCTAAATGTTTCTGCTCTTTTCCGGCCTTCCAGGTCATTCCCAGCCTCTTCAAATCATTCCCGGACTTTTCGGAGTCACTCCTAGTGAAGCCAGGCTAAAAATTACATGGTAGTCACTAGTACAGGCGCCCAAATCTAGTCAAAGATACGTTGCTTACTGACCTTAAACATTTCCTAAATGGCTGGCGCCACTAGTAGTGGCACCAAGCCAAAAAATGGCTTGGCACCACTCCTAGTGGCGCTAGTGTAAAGTTTGGTCTGGCGCTACTGCAACAGGCGCCAGTGTTGTCCAACCTCTATAAATACAGAGCCTCCTCCAACGTGAAAAGGGATCCCTAAACTCAATCTAAAAACCCTATATTTTGATATACTAAGCTCGAGCACTTTCAAAACCCTAGCTTCCCTAAGTTTTCCAAACCCTAGCCACCATACACAAACCCTAGCCTCCTATACACTCCTATACACCCCCATACACTCATATACTAACCTTCAACCCTCCTTCGAAGACTTGAGGAGTTGCAATCTGAAGTTTGAAGATTGAAGGCGGCTCTTGAAGATTGAAGACGAAGATCAAGACGAAGACCGAAGACCGAAGAAAGCAAGGCGCGCAAAATAAACAAGATACAAGGTAGGTTCTTTATTTAAATTTCCGCACTTCCCCCTCTCTCTTCTCTCTCTTAACCCACTTAGGTTTTCTCTATTTTAATTCCCCATCTCTTTCCCTCCCCTTTCTTTGCATGCTTGAAACAAGGGGATTCCCGGTCCATGTGTAGGATTGGGCTATTGGAGAGTCATCGTGTCGGGGGCTTTCTTCTAGTCTAACCAGAGACCACGTGGGTCCGGCCCCTTTGATTATGTGGTAAAGCCTTAGCCTTGTATGTTCACGACCCCAAATTGCATTGCGCATATCATGATCTTGCATCTTCCAAAATTCGTTTTCAAACTCGTTTTCAAAATCGTTTTCAAACTCGTCTTCAAAATTGCATCAAAATCTCTTTTTCAAAAACTTGTTTTCAAAACCAAAATTCTAGGGTGATTCTAGCCTATCCATGGCTAGGGTTGCTTTAGAAAAGTGTTACATTAAAAGTGACTTTTATGGTTTATATTTTCAAATCTTATTATTTTTCAAAACTACTTTCTTAAAGTGGTTCTAGCCTTCTTATTGCTAGAATCGTTTTAGGGAAGTAAGACGTTTTTATACCTTCTAAAAATTCTATTTTCAAATCCTTCCTCCTATAAATCTTTTTTTCAACATACTTTCTTAAAACTCTCATCTTCAAAGTAGTCTTCAAAAACTCCCTCCAAAATCTATTTTTGAAAGCTTCCTTTTTCAACTCCTTTCCAAAAACTATTTCTCCTCAAAATTCACTTTTTAAAAACACTCGCTAAAGATCTTTCTAAAAACTCTCTTCCCAAAGTCTTCCTTAGAGAAACTCCCCTCTAGGATTTTTCTTCCAAAAACTTGTTTCCAAAAACATACTTTCCAAAAACTCCTTCTCTTTAAAAATCTCTTTCCAAAAACTCTCTCTTCGAATTTACTTTCTAAAATCTCCCTTCTAGAAACTCCTCCCTAGGATTCGCTTCTAGAAAACCTTCGTTTCCAAAAATGCACTTTCCAAAAATCTTCTTTCCTTAGAGCCCAGTCAAGCCCTAGAACCCACAATTAGGAAACCCTAATTTTCTTCCCAAAAACATGGTTTTCAAACTTTGCCCCAAACCTAGGTTTCCAAAACCTCTTGTTTTCACATCCAAACTATACACATTTTCAAAACCTATTTTCTACGTCAAAACTATAGTTTTCCAAATCTAGGGTTTCTAGAATCCCCTTTCCAAATCCTTGCCAAATCCTACCTTCCCTTTCAGAAACCAAATCCAATCTCACCGTTTAGGAAACTAGATCCCGTCCTCCGTTTTTGGAAACAAAATCAAATCTTTTCTTTTAGAAACCAAATCCAATCCCTTCCTAATCCAAACATTTCTTAATTCAATTCCTTCCTAAACCATAAGTTTCCTAAACCTAAACCTTAAATCTTCCCTTAAATTCCAAAATCCGAATCTTTCCTAATTCGAATCCTTCCTAAGCTCCTCCTTTCCTAAATCTTAAGTTACCAAAACTTGAAAATAAAAATCTTTCCTAAATTTTAAAACTTAATTTTCACATCTTTCCTAACTCCACTCTTTCCTAATTCTACCCCTTTCCAAATCTTAACTTTTTAAACCTAAGTTTTCAAACCCTTCCTAAATTCAAACCCTTCTTAATTTCAAGACTTTCTAAAATTCAAACTCTAAAACTTTCTAAATCCTAGACTTTCTAAATTTCAAATCTTTCCAAATTCAAAAATTTCTAAATTCAAAACTTTCTTAAATTAAATCTTTCTAAACCCAAATCTTTCTAAATTCTAAAACTTTCTTAAAATTTCAACTCTTTCCAATTTCAAAATTTCCTTGTTCTCAATGCTTTCTTATTTTCAAAACTTTCTTGTTTTCTAAATATTCCCACTTTCAAAACTTCCCTTTTTCGAAACATTCCAAAATTCAAAACTTTCTTAATTTGAAACTTTCTAAATTCTAAGCCTTTCTTAAACTAAACTTTTCTTAATTCAAAACATTTCTAAATTCAATACTTTCCAAATTCAAAACTTTCCTAAGTTGAAACTTTCTAATTTCAAAACTTTCCTTATTCCAAAACTTTTCAAAAATGAAACTTTCCTAATTCGAAACTTTCCTAAATTGGACCTTTCCTAATTCAAACATTTCCTAAAATCCAATCTTTCCAAATCTTCCAAGTCTAACATTCGAGTCAAATCTTTCTAAATCTCAAGTCTTTCCTAGGTCTCCTATCTTTCCTAAGTCTAGGTTTCCTAAACCTCCATCTTTCCAAAACAAGTCTAAATCTTTCTTCCAAGTTCTATATTTTCAAATCAAAGTCCAATCTTTTCCAAAATTTCAAATTCCAATCTCCTCTTCCAATTTCAAATCAAATCCAATTTCCAATTCAATCTCCTTCTTCAAATCAACTCTTCTATTTTCAATCGGACTCCGGTCCGAACTACGACTGACCTGATTCTTCCAAAAGGATACGTAGGCAACCTTCATAGGTGCGGTCACAACTTCTTTCAAATTTCAAATTCCAAAATCTTTCCAAATCTCCAATCTATTTGCAAATTTCCAATTTCAAATTTCTATTTTCAATCTTCAATTTCAATTTCCAAAATCTTGTTTCCAAATTCAAATTTCTATCTCTTTCTTTTCAAATCAAATCAAATCAATTTCCTTCCAAATCTATATTTCAATTTTCTTATCTTGCATTTGCATCTCATGCATCATGTCTTTTAAACATTGTTTTTTTCAAAGCGGATAGGATTGGTCAATAGTTAGTTAAAGACTCTCATAGGTGAATCTAGGGTAGATTGACAAGTAGGTACCGAAAGGGCGGGGTAGGGTGATAGCTTAGTGCGTCTTCCCTACACGTAACCAACCTCCGAACCTAGATCACTGATTTCAAAGACCAAAAAGGAGTTATTTTCAAAAAAGGGCTAAATGTTTTTCAAAAGTTGCCAAACAACCTGTTTTTCTTAAAAACCCTATCTTGAGGAGATATTTTCAAAATCCTTTTTCAAAAACACTAAGTGTAGTCTTCGGATTATTCTTAGTTTTTAGGTGACCTAACTCACCTTAATCAAGTTAGGTGGCGACTCCGAATCTTTTTCAAAGCCCTTTATTCAAATCAATTTTCAATTCAAACCTAGTCGCGCTCATTCTTCTAGGAGGGTGAGTTCTAATGAGAGAATACAACATTTTTCCTGCTTGTGTGAGTATTCCTCGAGTGCGAAAAATCTGGGTTCGACACTAGGGGGACAAGTTCTAATGATAGAGTTCCGTGCTTTAGGGTCTCCGAACCGAAAGGACCTTGGACACCCAAAAACCGGGGCGCGACAGTAGAGGAGGAAGAAAAAGAACAAAACTACTACTCCTAAACTAAACATCACCACCAGGCCAAAATTAAACCCAAATCGGTAGATCAATGAGATCCACAGAGTCAATCTAACCCCGAAAGTCTTTGTAAGCACCTCATTTTTGCTCGCTTGGCAATCTCTGGCCTGATCAAACTCACATTCAAATTGACACAAACACATTCAAATCCAAACCAATTTTCTAGACTCAATCCAATCAATCAATCGCTTCGCAGGCCCGCCGGGCCTAATAGAGGCAAAATGACCAAAATGCTCATGGGGCATTTCTCGGTCCAATTCTAGTTGGCACATCTTCCTAAGATGGTAAGCCCATATTTCAACCTTAATTCTAGTTTCAATTCCAATCCAGACCAATCAAACTCAATCCGACACTTCTTTCGAGAAAACTGATCTCTAAAACGGTAAGTCCATCCAGTCTGACATGTTTATCGAGAAAACTCCTCAAAACAATAAGTCCCTATTGACTTGTTAACCGAGACGGAACCCAAGTTCCTGAGATGGTAGGATGATTCATTTCTGACGCCTGCTAGCTTGTAGAATGTCTATTATTCAGCATGTCTTTTGAGAAAGTTAATCCCTCAGACGAAAAGACCATATAGTTGCTTTACAAAATTAGGCAGTCTCCAGAATGAACACACATCGTCAGAGTGATGAAAACACTCGTAAACATCGTAATTGTTAGAGTGCAGAAACACTTGCAAACAGGTCGATATTGTGAATTGCCAACAAAACCCTTATGTCACGAGACCGAACACGCCTCTTGACCATGACACATTTACCGAAGGTTGGGATAACTTTGGAAACAAAATCGTCACACACCATTAGAGTTACAGAAACACTCAAAACTTGAGTTAACACCAATGCCTGCAAGCCCAATCCGATGAAAAATGACCAAACTGCCCCTTGGGCACTTTTGACACGCTTCTCGAGAAAGCACCTAAGTTCTTATAGTGGTAATTCTGTAAGCACCCCATTTTTTACCGCTCGGCAGTCTACACTCCGTCCAGACTTGTTTTCAAGTCATTTTGGGCATATTCCAATCGAAACCAATTCCCTAGGTCCAAATTCCGTCTTTCCATCGCTTCGCGGGCCTGTCAGGCCCAAATAGAGGCAAAATAACCAAAATGCCCTTAGGGGCATTGTCCTTTCTTATTTCAATTCCAATCCCTCTCTCGAGACAGTTTATTCCTCGAGACGGTCCGAGTAGCAAAACTACTCACAGAACCGTTAGAGTAGCGGAAATACTCACAAAACCGTTAGAGTAGCGGAAATACTCACAAAACCGTTAGAGTGGCGGAAACACTCAAAACCCAGGCACGTCTCTTCGGAGACGGTAAGACCCCTTTCCAATCCCTCTCTCGAGACAGTTTATTCCTCGAGACAGTTCCAATCCAGGCACGTCTCTTCGGAGACAGTAAGACCCCTTTCCAATCCCTCTCTCGAGACAGTTTATTCCTCAAGACGGTTCCAATCCAGGCACGTCTCTTCGGAGACGGTAAGACCCCTTTCCAATCCCTCTCTCGAGACAGTTTATTCCTTGAGACGATCCGAGTAGCAAAACTACTCACAAAACCATTAGAGTGGCGGAAACACTCACAAAACCGTTAGAGTGGCGGAAACACTCACAATTCAGGCACCTCACTTTGGAGACGGTAAGACCCCTTTCTAATCCCACTCTCGAGACAGTTTATTCCTCGAGACGACTCCAATCCAGGCATGTCTCTTCGGAGACGGTAAGACCCCTTTCCATTCCCTCTCTCGAGACAGCTTATTCCTCGAGACGGTCCGAGTAGCAAAAATACTCACAGAACCGTTAGAGTAGTGGAAATACTCACAAAACCGTTAGAGTAGCGGAAGTACTCACAAAACCGTTAGAGTAGCGGAAGTACTCACAAAACCGTTAGAGTAGCGGAAATACTCACAAAACCGTTAGAGTAGCGAAAATACTCACAAAACCGTTAGAGTAGCGGAAATACTCACAAATCATCAACTCCGTCCGAGTAGCGGAAATACTCACAAATCATCAACCCCGTCCGAGTAGCGGAAATACTCCCAAATCATCAACCCCGTCCGAGTAGCGGAAATACTCACACCGTGAGAGTGGCGGAAACACTCAAAGCCTAGGTCAACACCAGTGGCTGTTAGCCCACTTCGGTGGAAAATGACCAAACTACCCTTAGGACCTTTTCCGAGACTTTCCGGTCAAGATAACCATTTTGCCCCTAAGCATCCGAATGCCCCAGGAACCACACCGGCTCTGGGTATCAAACCGATAACCTCCTGAGAATACTTTTTATAGTGTTCTCGACCTTCCTTTACCTTTCCAGATCATTCCGAGTCAGGTCCGGCCAACCCGGTACAAAATAACCGTTTTGCCCCTAGTGGGCCAGTTTCCTTTTCCGACCACACCGGCTCTGGGTATCAAACCAGTAACCTCCCGAGAATGCTTCTTGTAGTATGCTCAGTCTTTCCTTATCTTCCCGGATCATTCCGAGTCAGTTCTGGCCAACCTGGTGCAAAATGACCGTTTTGCCCCTGGTGGGCCGGTCTCTTTTTCCGACCATGCCGGCTCTGGAAATCAAACCGGAAACCTCTGGGAACATTCTAAATAATGTTTCCAGATCCCAAGTCTTTTTCCGGGACAATCCGAGTTCGCCCGGGCAGTTTTCCGGCCCGATTGACCGTTTTGCCCCTAAAGGCCCGGTCAACCTTTCCGACCCACCTTATCCTCACTTTCCAAGTCAAATACCTCCAGGACACTGTTTAAAGTGTTCCTGCTCCCTTTCGGCCTTCCAGGTCATTCCCGGCTCCTTCAAATCATTCCCGGACTTTCCGAAGTCACTCCTAGTGAAACTAGGCTAAAGTTTACATGGTAGTCACTAGTACAGGCACCCAAATCTAGTCAAAGATACGTTGCTTGCCGACCTTAAATCTTTCCTAATTGACTGGCGCCACTAGGAGTGGCGCCAGTGTAAATTTTGCCCTGGCGCCACTACAACAGGCGCTAGGCTTGTCCAACTTCTATAAATACAGAGCCTCGTTCAACGTGAAAAGGGTCTACAAACTTAACCTAAAAATCCTATATTTCGATATACAGAGCTCGAGCATCTCCAAAACCCTAGCCTCCCTAGGTTTTCCCAAACCCTAGCCACTATACATAAACCCTAGCCTCCTGTACACTCATACACTCCCCCATATACTCATACAATAGCCTTCAACTACTCTCTGAAGACTTGAAGAGCAGCCATCCAGAGCTTGAAGACAATCTTTGAAGACTGAAGGTGAAGATCAAGACCGAAGACCGAAGATCGAAGACTGCATGGTGCGCAAAATAAACAAGAAACAAGGTAGGCTTTCTCTTTAATTTTCTGCACTTCCCCCCTCTCTCTTCTCTCTCCAACCCACTTGAGTTTTCTCTATTTTAATCCCCCATCTCTTTCCCGCCCTTTCTTTGCATGCTTGAAACAAGGGGATTCCCGGTCCATGTGTAGGATTGGACTATTAGAGAGTCACCGTGTCGGGGGCTTTCTTCTAGTCTAACCAAAGACCACGTGGGTCCGGCCCCTTTGATTATGTGGTGAAGCCTTAACCTTGTATGTTCACGATCCCAAATTGCATTGTGCATATCATAATCTTGCATCTTCCAAAATTTGTTTTCAAAGTTGTTTTCAAAACTGTTTTCAAACTTTGTTTTTCAAAATTGCATCAAAATATCTTTTTCAAAACTTGTTTTCAAAACCACAATTCTAGGGTGATTCTAGCCTTTCCATGGCTAGGGTTGCTTTAGGAAAGTGTCATATTAAAAGTGACATTTTGGTCTATATTTTCAAACCTTATTTTCAAAACCGCTTTCCTAAAGTGGTTCTAGCCCTCTTATGGTTAGAATCGCTTTAAGAAAGTGAGACGTTTTTATACTTTCCAAAAACTCTCTTTTCAGAAATCTCTTCCTAAAAATCTCTTTTTCAGCATACTTTCCTAAAGCTCTTCTTTCCAAAATTGTTTTCAAAAACTCCCTTCCAAAATCTATTTTTCAAAATCTCATTTTTCAACTCCTTTCCAAAACGCTCTCTTCAAAATTCACTTTCTAAAAACGCTCCCTAAAAATCTTTCCAAAAACTTTCTTTTTCAAAATCTTCCTTCTAGAAATTTCCTCTTTAGGATTTTCCTTTTAAAATCTACGTTTCTAGAAACACACTTTCCAAAACTCCTCTTCAAAAATCTTTCCAAAAACTCTCTTTCCAAATTCACTTTCTAAAAACTCCTCCCTAGGATTTTCCTTCTAGAAAACCTTCGTTTCCAAAAACGCAATTTCCAAAAACTCTTTCCTTAGAGCCTAAGTCAAGCCCTAGAACCAACAATTAGGAAACCCTAATTTTCTTTCCAAAAATATGATTTTCAAACTTTGCCCTAAACCTAGGTTTCTAAAACCTCTTGTTTTCTACATCAAAACTATACATGTTTCCAAAACCTATTTTTTACGTTAGAATTCTACACTTTCAAAACTAGGGTTTCTAGAATCTCCCTTTCCAAATCCTTGCCAAATCCTATCTTCCCTTTAGGAAACCGAATCAAATCTCTCCGTTTAGGAAACTAGATCCCGTCCTCCGTTTTTTGAAACAAAATCAAATCTTTTCTTTTAAAGACCAAATCCAATCCCTTCCCAAATCCAAATCTTTCCTAATTCAAATCCTTCCTAAACTTCCACTTTCCTAAACCATAAGTTTCCTAAAACTTTCAACTTCAACCCTTTCCTAATTCTACCCCTTTCCAAATCTTAACTTTCCAAATCCAAGTTTTCAAAACCTTTCCTAAATTCAAGCCTTTCCTAATTTCAAGACTTTCCAAAAATTCAAACTCTAAAACTTTCTAAATTCTAAACTTTCCAAATTTCAAATTTTTCTAAATTCAAAGTTCCCTAAATTCAAAACTTTCTTAAGATAAATTTTCCTAAACTTCCAAACTTTCTAAATTCTAAACTTTCCAAAACTTCAAAATCTTTTCAAATCTAAGACTTTTCTAAACTCAAAACTTTCTTAATTCAAACATTTCCTAAACTAAAAACTTTCCTTTTTCAAACCTTTCTTAAAACGGAACTTTCTTATTTTCAAAACTTCCTTGTTTTCAAAACTTTCCAAATTCAAAACTTTCCAAAATAAAACTTTCCTAATTCGAAACTTTCCTAAATTGGACCTTTCCTAATTTGAACATCTCCTAAAATCCAATCTTTCCAAATCTTCCAAGCCAAGTCAAATCTTTCCTAAGTCTCTTCTCTTTCCTAAGTCTAGGTTTTCTTAAACCTTCTTATTCCAAAACAAGTCCAAATCTATCTTTTCAAATCAAAGTCCTCAATTTCCAATTTCCAATCTCCTCTTCTAATTTCAAATCCAATTCAATTTCCAATTCAATTTCCTTCTTCAATCCAACCTTCTATTTTCAATCGGACTCCGGTCCGAACTACGACTAACCTGATTCCCCCAAAGGGATACGTAGGCAACCTTCATAGGTGCGGTCACAATACTTTTCAAACTTTCAATTCCACCCTCATGGGTGCGGTTTCAAAATTCTTTTCAAATCTCAAATTCCAATTTTTCAATTTCAAATTTTCTATTTTCAAATTCCTATTTCCAAAATTTCAAACTTTTCAAATTCAATTCCATCTCTTCAAATCTATTTTCAAATCAAAGCAATTTCTTTTTAAATCTATTTTTCAATTCTTTTCTATTGCACTTGCATATCATGCATCATATTTTTCAAACATTGTTTTTCAAAGTAAATAGGGTTGAATTATAGTTAGTCAAAGACTCTCATAGGTGAACCTAGGGTAGATTGACATGTAGGTACCGAAAGGGCGGGGTAGGGTGATAGCTTAGTGCGTCTTCCCTACACGTAACCAACCTCCGAACCTAGATCACTGATTTCAAAGACCAAAAAGGAGTTATTTTTCTAAAATGGGCTAAATGTTTGCCAAAGGTTGCCAAACAACCTGTTTTCTTATAAACCCTCTCTCGAGGAGATATTTTCAAATCGTTTTCCAAAAACCCTAAGTGTAGTTTTCGGATTATGCTTAGTTTTTAGGTGACCTAACTCACCTTAATCAAGTTAGGTGGCGACTCCGAATCTTTTTCCAAAGCCCTTTATTCAAACCTGTTTTCAATTCAAACCTAGTCGCACTCATTCTTCTAGGAGGGTGAGTTCTAACGAGAGAGTACAGCATTTTTCCTGCTTGGGTGAGTATTCCTCGAGTGCGAAAAATCTGGGCGCGACAAATTCCACCCTTCTAAGATTGTCCCAAAGGCAATTCGGCATGTCCAAGTGCCTTCCAGTCGGTTTTAGACCAATTTCGAGGCCATCCGGTCAAAATGACCATTTTGCCCTTAAGCATCCGACCACATTAGGGGAACCACACTGGCTTCGCTTGTCAAACCTGTTATCTTCCAAGGATGCTTCTAATAGTATTCTCAACCTTCTAACCCATTTTCAGATCATTCTGAGTCTATTCTGGTAAGCCTAGTGTAATAGTATTCTCAACCTTCCAACACATTTTCAATCACATCGGCTCTAGGTATCAAAATAGAAAGCCCTTGGAACATTCTCAATAGTGTTTCCAACCTTTAAGCCTTCTTACGGGTCACTTCAATTCAATTCCGGTGTTTTTCCTGTTTAATTGACCGTTTTATGCCTGTTGGGCCAGTCAACCTTTTTAACTATCTAGGCGCTGTCTCTCAAGTCCGTTACTTCTGGGATACTCTTTCGAGAGTTCCTGTTGATCCCCAGCATCTTGGATCATTCTCAGACCTCCGGAGTCACTCCTAGTGGTGCCAAGCCAAACATTGTATGGTAATCATTAGGACAAGCGCCCAAATCCTTTGTCTTTCATCTTAAGGGTCAAAAGATACATTTCTTACTATCTTAAAACTTTCCTAAGTGGCTAGCGCCACTAGTAGTGGCACCAAACCAATAAATGGCTTGGCGCAGCTAAGAGTGGCACCAAAGAGAATTTTGCCCTAGTGCCAAGGTTGTTTTAATTGTCTATAAATACAGACCCTCCCCCTGTGTAAAAAGGATTCGCAAACTGAGTCAAACTCTGTCTCTCTGAAAAAGAGCTTGAAATCTCTCCAAACCCTAATTCTCTCAAGCTTCTTTAGGCTTTAGCCTCCATACACTCAAACCTTAGCCTCTATACACTTTATACACTCAAACACAATCCTCCAAACATCTATTGAAGACTTAAGTGCTGTAACTTCAAAGCTCTTAAAGTTCAAGTCAAGTAAAGCAAACCAAGCAATCAAAGCAAGAAAAAGACGAGATTGGTTTTCTATTTTCTTTTATATAATCCCCCCTCTCTCTTCTCCTTCCTATTCCACTTGGGTTTTCTTCTATTTTAATCCCATCTTCTACCTCCTCTTCTTGCATGCTTGAAACAAGGGACTTCCCGATTCATGCCTAGGAAGAATTGGTTGAAGGTCACCATGCTGGGGACTTTCTTCAAATTCAACCTTTGATGCTGTGAGTTCGGCTCCCTTGATTATGTGGTGAAACTTAGTTTTGTATGTTCACGACCCTATTGCATTGTAGTTATCATATTTATGCATTGCACTCAAAATTATTTTCAAACTTGTATCAAAATTGTTTTCAAACTTGTATCGAAATTCTCTTTCAAAATCTATATTCAAAATCTTCTTTCTTTCAAACTTATTTTCAAAATCATAATCCTAAAGTGATTCTAGCTATTCTATGGTTACGGTTGTTTTACAAAAGTGATATATTCAATGTCGCTATCAAGGTCCAAATTTTGGGTGTAAACCCTAAATTGGTTTCATTAGAACCACAATCTTAAGATGTTTTTAGTCATTCCATGGTTAGGGTTGTTTTAGGAAAGTGTGATATTCAATGTGATTATTATGATCCATATTTCAAATCCTTGTTATTTTTAAAATCACAACCTTAGAATGGTTCTAATCTTTTCATGGTTAGAATCATTTTAGAAAAGTGAAATAGTTAAGAGGCTTGCAAAAGTCCATATTTAAACCTCTTTCCAAATTATTTTGCAAATCTACTTTCTAAAAACTCTTTGTCTTGGAGTCCAAGTCAAGCCCTAGAATCCATGGTTAGGAAACTTTAATTCCTTTCATAAAATCATGACTTCCTATTTTGCCTCAAATCATAGGTTCCAAAACTATTTTTTTGCCTCAAATCATAGATTTCCAAATCCGAGATTTTCAAAACTCAACATCTCCAATTCCATGTCAAATCAAATCTTCTAATTTAGAAAACCAAATCCAATCTTTCAATTTTAAAAATAAAATCAAATCATCTATTTTTTAAAATAAAATACAATCTTCCACTTTAGGAAATAGGACTCAAATTTTTCCTAATTTCAAACATTTCCAAATCTCAACTTTCTAAATTTCAACTTATCAAATCTTTTCAATTTTCAAATCTTTCCTAAATCCAAGTTTTTGAATCTTTGTTAAATTCAAACTTCCAAATCTTTTCAAAGTTCAAATCTTTCCACAATCAACTCTTTCCTAATTTGAAAATTTTCCAAATTCAAATATTTCTAAAATTAACTCTTTCCTAATTTGAAAATTTTCCTAAATTAGAAACTTTCCTAAAATGAAACTTTGTTAATTTGGCACTTTTTGAAAATTAGAAATTTCCTAAAATGAAACTTTTCTAATTTGGCATTTTTCTAAAATGGAACTTTCTTATTTTGAAACTTTTCTAATTCAAAACTTTCCAAAATCTAATATTTCCTAAACTCTAACTTTCTAAATTTTTTCAAATCAAATATTCAAGTCAAATGTTTACAAGTCTTTTCAAGTCAAGTGTTTCTAAATCAAATCAAACCGTTTTCAATCTTTTCTAAATCCCATCTTTCCTAATTCTAAGTTTCTAAAATCAAAACTTTCCTTAATCCAACTTTTCAAGGCTAAATCAAACCATCTTATTTCAAGTACATGCTTTAACCCTAGGTTACCTAAGTCATAGGATACCTAAACTCTAGTTCAACGCTAACCCTAAAATTAGGAAGCTTCAACTCGCTTCTAAACCAAGATGGTTTTCAAACTTCAATCTAAGTCAAGATAATTTCAAAGCTTAACTCAATCTTTCCTAAATCAAGTACAAGTTCTCATTCAAAGTTTAATTTTTTCAAATCAAAATCAATTTCAAATTCTCAAGTTTAATTTTAAATCAAAGTCACTTCCAAGTTTAATTTCGAATCAAAGCTAATTTTAAATCAAAGTTCAAAGTTCAATTTCAAATCTTCTATTCAAAGTTCAAATCAAAACATTTTTAAACTAAACTTTTCAAAGATCCCAAAGTGTTTAGTTTCAATCGAACCTCAAGTTTGAACTACGACTAACCTGATTCCCAACAAAATGATAAGTAGGCAACCCTCATGGGTGCAGTCACAACTTTTTACTACGATTGACCTGATTCCCAACAAAGAGATACGTAGGCAACCCTCATGAGTGTGATCACCACCTTTTTCAAATTTTCAATTCCACAACCTTTTTCAAATTTTTAATTCCACAACCATTTTCAAATTTTTAATTCCATAATCTATTTCAAGTTTTCAATTTATATAACCTCTTTTGAACCTTAAATCTTTTCTTCAAATATATTTTAAAATCAAATCTTTTTCTTGCACTTGCATATCATGCATCATATCAAACCTCTTTCTAAAAATTTCAAAGTGGATATAATTAGACATTAGATAATTGAAGATTCTAAATTGAGTGAATCTAGGGTGAATAGACATGTAGCTACCGTAAGGGCAGAATATGATGATGATTTTAGGATATCTTTCCTATATGTAATCAACCTTTAAACCTAGAATCGCTATTTTCAAAGACAAAAAATAGAGTTATTTTTCAACAATGGCTTAAATCTTTCCAGAGGTTACCAAACAACCTATTCCAAAAACCCTCTCTTGAGAGAGTTTTCAAAACTTTTTTCAAAAACCCCAAGTTTAATCTTCAGATTGCACTTAGTTTTAGGTGACCTGACTTACCTTAACAAAGTTAGGGGGCGACTCCAAATATTTTCCGAAAGTCCTTATTCAAATCAATTTCTAGTTCAAACCTAGTTTCACTAGTCCTTCTAGCAAGATCAGTTTTAACAAGAGAGTACTACGGTTTTCTCGCCTGTGTGTTTTCTTGAGTGCAAAAAATCAAGGCACAACAACTGGTGACTCCACTAGGGATGGTTAGAGGGTTCGGCCATTGTCATGTCTTTTCACCCCTCACTCATTTAGAGTCTTTGATTAATTTATCTAATTCTGTCCACCTGAAATTTTTCAAAATCAAACTTCTTAAAGCGTTTTTAAAAAACATGTCATTGTTTGCATTCAATTCATATTCAATCATTCTATCTTGCATTAAGTTTGTCATTCAAGTATTGACTTTTTGCATATTTATTTTTGTAGGTGGACCTTTGTTCACATTTTTATTTTATATTATATTAACTGCCATGTATATCATGAATGAATAGGATGGAATGGATAGGATGGATGAGAGTTGTTGGGCCCCTTCCTCTGTTTTTCAAAATTCTACACACACATTGTACATGCACTTGCATTTGCATACTTATATTATTTACCTGGTTATGTCCCTTTTAGTTAGAAGGGAAAACAGTATATTGGTTGTGGGTGGATGTTGTGTCAGTTTCTTAGCCTACAGCCTCTTAATGGTTCCCCCGCTCAAATCCCCAACCTATAGTAGCACCACCTCATGTAATGGGCCTAGATTTAAAGATCTCAAAACCGAGCCTTTTTAGGAAGCATTAGTAAACCCTCAACCTCATGCTCATGTAGAAACCATGCATAGCCGAACCTCTGCCGGATTTAAGACATGCACGTCAATTTCAAAAATCATGGATAAAGGGGCGACTGCTTTACTTTCCTTTACCACTGTCTAATTCTTGCTATTATAATGCTTGTATAAATGCCCATGCATACATATTTACTTTACAATTGCTTTCTCTCTTTCTCTATATTCTTAGCAAACATATAAATGCATTCAATACCTCATTTCAAGACAAGAGTTTCAATGTGACTCAAGTCACTGCATTCTCATGTATATGATCAACCCGTAGAGAGTGATTCCAAGATCACTCTCCCTTACATAAAACCTACCAAAACCCTAAGGGTTCCCATGTAACCCTAAGGACTTATGGCATACATTTCAAGTCATTCCATGAAGAGGGGCCCCAATTCCTCTATGCTTACAAAGATAAGGTTGCCAAGAAAACAGGGGGCAATCAAATAGTAAGGTCTCTCAAGGACCTCATCAACATCAAACTCAAAGAAGGTGAATCCAAAGACTCAAGAGTAGTTTAGGATCTCAAATGTAAACGTAGATAGGTGGAAGTCTCAAGAAAAATGTTCCTGATCCCCTTATTAAAATGTACTTCGATTCTTTTGTATTTTAAACTCAAAGTTCAATGTACTCTTTTACTTTTTGCAAGTGAATGAATGAGTGAATGTATGCTCTCAAATTGACAGTAAAGTACCTACATACAAGGGTAGACCCCCTATCTCCAAAAAGTGAGCCAACTCATTGTTGTGTCCCGATTTTTTGCACTTGAGAAAAAATACGCACAAGTGAAAAAAAACACGGTACTCTCTCGTTAGAACTCATCCTCCTAAAATGATGAGTGCGACTAGGTTTGAATTAGAATTTGATTTAATTAAGGGCTTTTGCAAAAAAGATTTGGAGTCACCACCTAACTTGATTAAGGTGAGTTAGTGTCGCGCCCAGATTTTTCGCACTTGAGGAACACTCACATAAGTGGAAAAAATGCTGTACTCTCTCGTTAGAACTCACCCTCTTAGAAGAATGAGTGCGACTAGGTTTGAATTGAAAATTGAATTGAATAAAGGGCTTTTGAAAAAGATTCGGAGTCACCACCTAACTTGATTAAGGTGAGTTAGGTCACCTAAAAACTAAGAATAATCCGAAGATTACACTTAGGGTTTTGGAAAATGATTTTTGAAAATATCTCCTCGAGAGAGGGTTTTTAAGAAAAATAGGTTGTTTGGCAACCTTTGAAAAACATTTAGCCCTTTTTGAAAAATAACTCCTTTTTGGTCTTTCGAAAACAGTGATCTAGGTTCGGAGGTTGGTTACGTGTAGGGAAGACGCACTAAGCCATCACCCTACCCCGCCCTTTCGGTATCTACATGTCAATCTACCCTAAATTCACCTATAAGAGTCTTTAACTAACTGTAGTTCAATCCTACCCACTTTGAAAAACAATGCTTGAAAACTAACATGATGCATGATATGCAAGTGCAAGTTAAGAGAATTGAAAAATAGATTTGAAAAGAAATTGATTTGATTTGAAAATAGATTTGAAGAGATGGAATTGAAATTGGAAAGTTTGAAAATTGAAAGTAGAAATTTTGAAATTGGAATTTTGAAAAATGTGGAGATCGCACCCATGAGGGTGGAATTGAAAGTTTGAAAAGTGTTGTGACCGCACCTATGAAGGTTGCCTACGTATTCCTTTGGGGGAATCTGGTCAGTCGTAGTTCGGACCGGAGTCCGATTGAAAAGAGATTGATTTGAAGCGAGAGATTGGATTGGAAATTGGATTTGATTTATTAGAATAGGAGATTGGAAATTGAAATTGAGAAGATTGGACTTGCTTTGGAAAGATTGATTTTGGAAAGACTTGGTTTTGGAAAGATGGTGGTTTAGGAAACCTAGACTTAGGAAAGGTAGGAGACCTAAGAAAGACTTGAGATTAAGGAAGATTGGATTTAGGAAAGGTTCGAATTAGGAAAGGTCCGATTTAGGAAAGTTTCATTTTTGAAAAATTTCAAATTAAGCAAGTTTTGAATTAGGAAAGTTTTAGGTTTAAGAAAGTTTTCACTTTAGGAAAGTTTTGAAATTGGAAAGCTTCGAGTTTAGAAAGTATTCAAAAAAGAAAAGGTTTTAAGATTAGGAAAGTTCCCAAATTAGGAAAGTTTTGAAAATCGAAAAGTTTTGTTTCAAGAAAGGTTTTGAAATAGGAAAGTGTTGAGTTTGGAAATATTTTGAATTAAGAAAGTTTAGTTTAAGAAAGACTTAGAATTTAGAAAGTTTCAAGTTAAGAAAGTTTTGAATTTTGGAAGCTTAGAATTTGGAAAGACTTAAAATTTGGAAAGTTTAAGATTTGGAGAGTTTTAGAGTTTGAATTTTAGAAAATCTTGAAATTGGAAAACGTTTGAATTTAGGAAAGGTTTGAAAACTTAGGTTTGAAAAGTTAAGATTTGAAAAGAGGGTAGAATTAGGAAAGGGTTGAATTTTAGAATTTTAGGAAAGATTTTTATGTTCAAGTTTTGGAAACTTAAGATTTGGGAAAGTGAAAGATTAGGAAGGATTTGAATTAGGAAAGAGTTGGATTTTAAAATTTAAGGAAAGATTTAAAGTTTAAGTTTATGAAACTTATGGTTTAGGAAGGAATTGAATTAAGAAAGGTTTGGATTAGGAAGGGATTGGATTTGGTTTCTAAAAGCAAATGTTTGATTTTGTTTCCAAAAACGGAGGATTGGATTCGGTTTCCTAAACGGAAAGATTTGATTTGGTTTCCTAAAGGGAAGATAGGATTTGGCAAGGATTTGGAAAGGGAGATTCTAGAAACCCTAGATTTGGAAAATTATAGTTTCGACGTAGAAAAGAGGTTTTGGAAACGCGTATAGTTTGGATGTGAAAACAAGAAATTTTGGCAACCTAGGTTTGGGGCAAAGTTTGAAAATCATGTTTTTGGAAAGAAAATTAGGGTTTCCTAATTGCGAGTTCTAGGGCTTGATTTGGGCTCCAAGGAAAGGGTTTTTAGAAAGTGCGTTTTTGAAAACGAAGGTTGTCTAGAAGGGAATCCTAGGGAGGAGTTTTTGGAAAGTAAATTTGAAGATGGAGTTTTTGGAAAGAGATTTTAAAGAAGAGGAGTTTTTGGAAAGTGTGTTTTTGGAAATGAAGATTTTAGAAGAAAAATCCTAGAGGGGAGTTTCTAGAAGGAAGAATTTGGAAGGAGAGTTTTAGGAAGGTATGTTGAAAAAAAAATTTTTAGGAAGAAAGACTTTTTGAAAAGAGAATTTTTAGAAGGTGTAAAAACATCTCACTTTCCTAAAGCAATTCTAACCATGAAAGGGCTAGAACCACTTTAGAAAAGCGGTTTTGAAAACAACAAGATTTGAAAATATGGACTGTATTGGTCACTTTAAATGTAACACTTTCCTAAAGCAATCCTAACCATGGAAAAGCTAGAATCACCCTAGGATTGTGATTTTGAAAACATATTTTGAAAAGAGATTTTGATGCAATTTTGAAAACAAGTTTGAAAACGGTTTGAAAACGGTTTTTTGGAAGATGCAAGATCATGATATGCACAATGCAATTTTAAGGTCGTGAACATACAAGGCTAAGGCTTCACCATATAATCAAGGGGGCCAGACCCACGTGGTCTCTGGTTGGACTAGAAGAAAGCCCCCGACACAGTGACTCTCCAATAGCCCAATCCTACACATGGACCGGGAATCTCCTTGTTTCAAGCATGCAAAGAAAGGAGGGGGAAAGATATGGGGGATTAAAATAGAGAAAATCCAAGTGGGTTAGGAGAGAGAAGAGAGAGGGGGAGAGTGCAAAAATTTAAATGGAGAACCTACCTTATATCTTGTTTATTTTGCGCGCTGTGATGTCTTCGGTCTTTGGTCTTTGTCTTGATCTTCTTCTTCAAACTTCAAGGGTTGTCTTCAAGCTTTAGATGGCAACTCTTTAAGTCTTCAAAGGATGGTTGAAGGCTAGTGTATGAGTGTATGGGGATGTATAGGAGTGTATATGAGGCTAGGGTTTAGGAAACTTAAGGAAACTAGGGTTTTGGAGGTGCTCGAACTCTGTCTATCAAAATATAGGATTTTTAGGTTGAGTTTGTGGATCCTCTCCACGTTGAATGAGGCTCTGTATTTATAGAGGGAGGAATACACTGGCGCCTGTTGCAGTGGCGCTAGGCCAAAGTTTACACTGGCGCCACTTAGGAAACATTTAAGGTCGGCAAGCAACGTATCTTTGACTAGATTTGGGCGCCTGTACTAGTGACTACCATGCAATTTTTAGCCTGGCTTCACTAGGAGTGACTCCGGACAGTCCAGGAATGATTTGAAGGAGCCGGGAATGACCCGGAAGGCCGGAAAGGAGCAGGAACACTTAAAATAGTGTCCTGGAGGTATTTGACTTGAAAAGTGAGGATAAGATGTGTCGGAAAGGTTGACCCGGCCCTTAGGGGCAAAACGGTTAATCAGAACGGGAAACTGCCGGGGCGAACTCGAACTGTCCCGGAAGAAGACTTGGGATCTGGAAACATTATTTAGAATGTTCCTAGAGGTTGTTGGTTTGATTTCCAGAGCCGGCGTGGTCGGAAAAGGAGACCGGCTCACCAGGGGCAAAATGGTCATTTCGTACCGGGTTGGCCGGAACTAACTCGGAAAGATCCAGAAAGGTAAAAGGAGGTTGAGAACACTATAAAAAGTAGTCTCAGGAGGTTACCGGTTTGATACCTAGAGCCGGTGTGGTCGAAAAAGGAGACCGGCCCACCAGGGGCAAAACGGTCATTTTGTACCGGGTTGGCCGGAACTGACTCAGAATGATCCGGAAAGGTAAAGGAAGGTTGAGAATACTATAAAAAGTAATCTCGGGACATTACCGGTTTGATACCCAGGGCCGGTGTGGTTCCCGGGGCATTCAGATGCCTAAGGGCAAAATGGTCATCTTGACCGGAAAGTCTCAGAAAAGGTCCAAAGGACAGTTTGGTCATTTTTCACCAAAGTGGGTTAACAGACACTGGTGTTGACCTGGGTTTTGAGTGTTTCCGCCACTCTAACGGCGATCGTCGTGACACAGGGGTTTGTTGCCAATTCCCTATATCGACCTATTTGTGAGTATTTTCGCTACTCTAACGGCTTTGTGAGTAGTTTCGCTACTCGGACCGTCTCGAGAAATAAACTGCCTCGAGGGAGGGATTGGAAAGGGGACTTATCGTCTCCAAAGAGACATGCCTGAGTTGGAACCGTCTTGAGGAATAAATTGTCTCGAGAGTGGGATTGGAAAGGGGTCTTACCGTTTCCGAAAAGACGTGCCTGGATTGGAACCGTCTCGAGGAATAAATTGCGTCGAGAGTGGGATTGGAAAGGGGTCTTACCGTCTTCGAAAGGACGTTCCTGGGTTGGAACCGTCTCGAGGAATAAACTGTCTCGAGAGAGGGATTGGAAGGGGGTCTTACCGTCTCTAAAAAGACGTGCCTGGATTGGAACCGTCTCGAGGAATAAACTATCTCGAGAGAGGGATTGGAAAGGGGTCTTACCGTCTTCGAAAAGACGTGCCTGGATTGGAACCGTCTCGAGGAATAAACTGTCTCGAGAGTGGGATTGGAATCGAAAAGGAAAAGACAATGCCCCTAAGGGCATTTTGGTCATTTTGCCTCTATTTGAGCCTGACAAGCCTGCGAAGCGATGGAAAGACGGAATTTGGACCTAGAGAATTGGTTTCGATTGGAATATGCCCACAATGACTTGAAAACAAGTCTGGACGGAGTGTAAACTGCCGAGCGGTCAAAAATGGAGTGCTTACAGTTAGGTCACCCAAAACTAAGCACAATCTGAAGATTACACTTAGGGTTTTTGAAAAGATTTTGAAAACTTTCTCAAGAGAGGGTTGTCAAGAAAATAGAATATTTGGCAACCTTTAGAAAGATTAAAGCCATTTTTGAAAATAACTCCATTTGGGTCTTTGAAATCAGTGATTCTAGGATCGAAGGTTGGTTATGTGTAGGGAAGACGCACTAACCCATCACCCTACCCCATCCTTGCGGTACATACATGTCTATACACCCTAGGTTCACTCATTAGAATCTTTCATTAATAAATATCCAATTATATCCACTTTGAAAAGAATTTTAAAAAGAAGTTTGATATGATGCATGACATGCAAGTGCAAGAAAATGTTTAATTTGGAAAATAGTCTTGAAAGAAAGATTTGATTTTGAAAATAGATTTGAAAAGACTTGGTTTGAAATTGGAAAGAAGGTTTTAGAAATTGAAAACTTGAAATAGATTGTGGAATTGGAGGTTTGAAAAAGGTTGTGGAATTAGAAAATTGAAAAAGATTGTAGAATTGAAAATTTAGAAAAGGTTGAGATCGTACTCATGAGGGTTGCCTACGTATCCCTTTTTGGGAACTAGGTCAATCGTAGTTCGGACAAGAGTCCGATTGAAAATAGTCATTTTGAGATTTTTTTTAAAAGTTCAATTTGAAAAGGTTGGATTGGAAAATAGTTGATTTGAAAAGGGTTTGATTTGAACTTGGAATAAATGATTTGAAATTGAAGTTGAACTTAAACTTAGAATTGAACTTGAAAAAGGGGTTTGAACCTTGAAAGAAAACTTGGACTTGAATTAGGAAAGAAGGAGTTGAGCTGTAAAAACGTTTTGAACTTCAATTAAAGTTGAAAAACTATCTTGGTTTAGAAAGGAGTTTTAGAAAAGAGTGGGAGCTTCCTAACTTAAGATTAGGGTTGAACTAGGGTTTAGGTATCCTAGGGTTTAGGTAACCTAAGATTGGAACATGTATTTGAATTAGAACGGTTTGTTTTAGACTTGAGAGGTTTGATTTTAGAAAGTTGGATTTAGGGAAGGTTCAAATTAGGAAAAGTTTGAATTAAGAAAGTTGGATTTAAGAAAGGTTTGGAAAGAGATTTCATTTGATTTGAAAAAAAGGTTTGACTTGATTATTTGATTTGAATGAATTTAGAAAGCTAGGTCTAGGAAAGATGAGAGTTTAGAAATCTTTGAATTAGGAAAGTTTTCAAATTAGGAAAGTTTCATTTTAGGAAAGTGTTAAAACTAGGAAAGATTTCAATTTAAGAAAGCATCAAATTAGGAAAGTGTTGATTGTAGGAAAGATTTGAGTTTAGAAAGTTTTGAATTTAGAAAGTTTTGAGTTTAGGAAAGTTTTAAAATTTTGAAAGATTTGATAAGTTGAGATTAGAAAATTGAGATTTAGAAAGATTTGAAATTAAGGAAGTTTGGAATTGGGAAAGGTTTGAATTAAGAAAGATTTAATTCCTATTTCCTAAAATAGAAGATTAGATATTATTTCCAAAAATTGATGATTTGATTTAATTTGATTTCTAAAATTGGAGGATTTGATCTAGTTTCTTAAATTGAAAGATTGGATTTGACATGGAATTGGAAAGGTTGAATTTTGAAAATCTTGAATTTGGAAAGCTATGATTTGGTATAGAAAAAGATATTTTGAAAATATAAGATTTGATGTAGAAGATAGCTTTTGGAAACCTATGATTTGATATTGAAAAAGAGGTTTTAGAAACCTATGATTTGATATAGGAAAAGAGGTCATGATTTTAGGAAAGAGAACTAGGATTTCCCTAACATTGATTCTAGGGCTTGACTTAGACTTCAAGAAAAAGAGTTTTTAGAAAGGAGATCTTTGAAAAGAGTTTTTAGGAAAGAAGTTTGAAGAGAGTTTATTTTAGAAAGTAGATTTTTGGAAGAAAGTTTAAAAAGAGTTTTCAGAAAGAAGTTTGAAAAGTAATTTGGAAAATGGCTTAAATTCGAACTTTTAAAATCTTTTGAATATCTGACTTTCCTAAAACGATTCTAACAATAAAAAGATTGGAACCATTCTACGTTGGTGATTTTGAAAACAACATGGATTTGAAATATAGACCAATATGATCACATTGAATATCACACTTTTCTAAAACAACCCTAACCATGGAATGACTAGAATCATCTTAAGATTGTGGTTTTGATAAAAACAATTTAGGGTTTATACCCAACATATGGACCTTGATGGTCACAATAAATATAACACTTTCCTAAAGCAACCTTAACCATGGAATGACTAGAATCACTTTAAGATTGTAATTTCGAAAAACAAGTTTTGAAAGAAGAAGATTTTTAATGCAAGCTTTGAAAGATGATTTTGATGCAAGCTTTGAAAACCATTTTCAAAAATAGTTTTGAACGGATGTATGAATATGATATGCACAATGCAAAAGGGTCGTGAACATACAAGGCTAAGCTTCACCACATAATCAAGGGGGCCAAATCCACATGGTCTAAGGTTGAACTCGAAGAAAGCCCCCGACACAGTTGACTTTCAATAGTCTCTCCTATGCATGAATTGGGGAGTCCCTTATTTCAAGCATGCAAGAAAGGGAGGTAGAAGACGAGGGATTAAAATAGAAGAAAACCCAAGGGGTTAGGAGAGAGAAGAGAGAGGGGGGAAAGTACGTAAACATAAATCAATAGCCTACCTTGTCTTCTTTGTGCTTTGCTTGTTTTATTTGCCTTGCTTTACTTGATCTTTGAGAGCTTCCAAGTTGCAGCACTTTGAGTCTTCAATGGAGGCTTTGGAGACTTGTGTTTAAGTGGATAGAGTGTATGGATATTAGGGTTTGAGGAGACTAGAGAGGGCTGGGGTTTGGAGAGACTTCGAGCTCTATATTTCGAAAAATAGAGTTTTTGGGTTGAGTTTGCGGACCCTTTTCATGTAAGGAGTGAGTTTGTATTTATAGACACAAAAATAGCCTACGCCTGTTACAGTGGCGCTAGGGCAAAAAACCTACTAGCACCACTAGAAGTGGCAGCAGCCACTTAGGAAAGTCTTTAGGGCGGTAAGAAACGTATCTTTTGACCCTTGATACACATGGTAAAGGTTTTAGGTGTTTGTCCTAGTGACTACCATGCAATTTTTGGCTTAGCTTCACTAAGAGTGACTCCAGAAGGTCCGAGAATGTTCCAGGAGGCCGAGAATGATTCAGGAGGCCATAAATGGGTAGAAACCCTTGAAATAATGTTCCAGGGGTAACAGGCTTGAAAAACAATGTCAAGATTGTTGAAATGGTCGACCGAGCCATCAGGGGCAAAACAATCAACTAGATCAGGAAACCACCGGAATGGACTTAGAATATCCCATAAGAAGGCTTGAAGGTTGGAAACACTATCTAAAATGTTCCGAGTGATTGCCAGATTGTAACCTAGAGTCGGCGTGGTTGGAAAAGGCGACCGGCCCACCAGGGGCAAACGATCATTTTGTAGTGGGCTTGTCAAAATAGACTCGGAATGACCCAAAAAGGTGCTAGAAGATCGGGAATACTATTAGAAGCATCCCCGACAGATTACCGGTTTGATACTTAGAACCGGTGTGGTTCTTAGAGGCAATCGGTTGCCTGGGGGCACAATGGTAATTTTGACCGAATGGTCTCGAAATTGATCCGAAATCGACTAGAAGGCACTTGAACATGCCAAATTGTCCTTGGGCGCTAGATAGACTTTGATTTAAATTTTTTTTGAGATTTGATTTTTGAAAATGAACTTTTGATTTTGAATTAGAAAATATTTTGATTCGAAACCTGGACAAAACGTGTAGAAAATTCGTTTTGACTTGAAATTGGAAATTTTGAAGACAAAATTTGTAGAAAATTTATTTTGACTCAAGACTGAAAATCTTTTGAAAGCAAAATGTATAGAAAATTCATTTTGACTCAAAATTTGAAATCTTTTCACTTCTTCCTTCTTTTCTTTTTTTTTTTTTTATCTCTTACCGTTTTGAATTGTATGTACCATATGTCGACGTTCTTACCTTGATTTTGGCTTTCAGGATGGCTGACGTAAGTGATGACGGTGCTGAGAGGAGACGTCTCTTCGGGAAGGGGGCTTGTATAGATTCGGTGGGCAACTCCAGTCATTCTCGAGGTAGCCAGAGATCCGCTAGCCAGGCATCCTCTAGCTAGAGCGGGAGGGGGAGTTGACCTCCAGTCGACCCCTTCCCTCCAGTCGAGCCAGCCTTTGAGGAAGAGCTGGATGCTGAGGATGAGACACTGGGCCTTGGAGATCAGGTGACAAGTTACGAGCGGGCTTCCACTAGACACAGGCAGACGGAGGCAAATCTTGGTGACTTGGAGGTACCAAATATTCCTCCACTAGAGGATTTAGCCTATCATCCTAGCGTGCACTCCCAACAGCACTTGCTTCCTCCCTGTGTACATGCATTGTTTAGAGGGGCCGTCCATCTTGTTTTCAGCACTGCGCAGCAGGCGAATCCATCTTACTGGACCTTCTTGTTAAAGATTGGGTTCGGTACATTTATGGGTGTAAGCACCCCATTTTTGCCCGCTCGGTAATCTCCGGCCCGACTGAGTTCGGTTTCCAACATCACAACACATGCAAGCTCAAGATGAACCTTTCAATCTCTAATTCAACCAACTGGTCGCTTCTCGGGTCCACAAGGATCCGCTGGAGCCTTAAGCACCATTATTCTAGGTAGTTTTCTGGACCGGGCAGTCCCGAAAACTAACGCCATCCAGGTAGCTTCCCGAGATCGGGCGATCTCGGGGACTTACACCTCATCAAATTCCAGACGGTTCACTTCTGGCGCCTGCTAGCCCGCCAACGTAGAATGTCCGTCATTTGATAGTTCTCCGAGACCGAGCATTCTTGGAGACCAACACTACACTTCTAGATAGCTTTCTGGGATCAGGCGTTCTCAGGAAAAAACTTGCCAAATCTCATGCTAATCTTAAGTATTCACACATATTGACTGTTAAGAGAGTTGTACATATGTAATCCTTTAATTTGGTTGATTTTAATGATATATATATATGCTATGTATTTCATGTTGAGCATGTGTAAGCCATTATCTTGAGTACATAAGTTGCTATATACATTTGTTAATGCATATGAATCTTTTAAAATCAATTATATGTCTATTTGTTGCATTTCATGGCATTCAAAAATTATTTCTGCATTTTATGAGAAAAAAAAGTTGACTCATGCCTTCAAGGAGTCGACCCCTAGATTTTGGAATTAGCCCTAGAAGTCCTCTGTTAAAAGAGCCAACTCCTCTTGTCGAAAGAGTCAACCCCTATTGACAGATGGCTCAGAAAGCTTTTCACGCAGAAAATGAGTCAACCTCTTGAAGACAGGATTCGAGCCCTGGGAATATTCATAAATGTTTTTAATCTTATTGGCATTAATCATGCACATATATTATGCATGGATTTCAATCCCCATTGTTAACCAATCTTCATCAGTTGCATTTCCAAACACTAAGAATGATTTTTGCCTCTCATTCTACCTATTCAAAATTTTCAAATCAATCTTTGCCTACCCAAACCTCTTACAAAGAAGAAAAGAGTCAAGGAAAAAGTTTTCAATAAGGAATTATGAGATATGATACACTAGAAAGGAGAAGCAAAGAAGGAAGTGATGTCAAAGACTGATGAATATAATCAATTTACTCTAAACAGAATGAGATACTAGTTGAATGAAGGAACAAATGTTTGGTTTTTGAAGCAATAACTGAATATCATTCTAAGGGGGAGGATACTCCTATTAAGAGGAACTTCTGAAGCATGAAAAAGAAATTTCAAGAGCTATAAAGCATAGTCTTTTCAAGATAAAATATTTTGAAAATTGATAAATAGATGTCCTAATGGGCATGATGATGGAGATGAAGGAATATCAAGAGAATATGTTTACTCAACTGAATAACAAAGTGGATTATGGAATTACAAGGCTTATGATTGTGAAGAACAAAAAGATTATGGCTGTAAGCAACACAATAAAAGAGGAGATTGGAAGAGTTTACACTATGGACTACACTCCAACAAGAAGGGACTCAAACAGTAGTTCATTTCTAGAAGAATATGAAAAAGAAAGCACTTCTTTCTCTGAAAAAGAAGAGATTGTTTCTGATGAGGAACCACCTGCAAAAATTCAGTCAGTCATTCCCGCTCAAACCTGACAAACTTTTACTACTAAAAACATCCTCAAAGCCAAAGCCATACTATCTTAAACCAATAATCTTAACTTCCAAACTCTCCAAAGATCCAATTGATATGACCTAATCCCCACTTACACGATTTTGCATTAGCATTACATTGCTGCATTTTAATTTTCTGATTACATAGGTTCTAATCTTAAGAAAATATTTAAAATGTAATATTTTGTGAATGCTAAATGATTATAACTTGTTTTGGATATTTTGGATGCTTGCTAGAATAGTTTGGATAACTATCATTCTTCTTAATTTTGATGGATTAATATCTTAAGTGAACTTTCTATGTTATTGTAAGCATCCCATTTTTGACCGCTCGGCAGTCTATAGTCCGTCCAGACTTGTATTCAAGTCAATGTAGACATATTTTGAGTCAAATCAACTTTCCAAGTATAATCCTATCTATTCATCGTTTCGTGGGCCCACCAGGCCCAAATAGAGGCAAAATGACCAAAATACCCTTGGGGGCATTGTTCGGTCCAATCCCATAGGCACGTCTTTTTAAAGACGGTAAGTCCTCTTTTCAATTCCAAATCAGGCACGTCTTTTCGAAGACGGTAAGTGCCCTTTCTAATTCCAATATGCACGTCTTTTCGAAGACGGTAAGTCTCCTTTCCTATTCCCACAGGCACGTCTTTCCGAAGACATCTTTCCGAAGACAGTAAGTCCAATTTCTAATTCCAATAGGCGCGTCTTTCTGAAGATAGTAAGTCCTCTTTCCAATTCCAATTCCATTCCCTCTCTCGAGAAAGTTGATTCCTCGATACGGTAAGTCTATCCAATTCGGCACGTTTTCTAGAGAAAGTTTCTTCGGAATGGTAAGTCCTTTTAAACTTGTCGGCCGGGATGAGACCCCAAGTCCCTAGATGGTAGAATGGTCCACCTTTGGCGCTTACTAGCCCGCTAATGCAAAAAATGTCTGTTTCGGCACGTCTTTCGAGAAAGTTGACTTCTCAGGCGCTAAGTCCCTTTAGCAGCTTCTCGAGATTAGGTAGTCTCAAGAATGATCGCGAACCGTCAGAGTAGCGAAAGTACTCGCAAACATCGCAACCGCCAGAGTAGTAAAAATACTTGTAGATAGGTCCATATAGGGAATTGCCAACAAACCCCTGTATCATAGGACATCCATTAGAGTAGCAGAAACACTCAAAACCCAAGTCAACACCAGTGCCTGCTAGTCCACTTCGGTGAAAAATGATCAAACTGCCCCTAGGGCTATTTTCTGCACATTACTCGAGCAAATACCTAAGTCTTCAGAAAGGTAAGTCCACCCTTCTAAGATTGTCTTAAAAGCAATCCGGTATGATTAGGTGCCTTCCAATCAGTTTTGGGCCAATTCTGAGACTTTCTGGTCAATATGACCATTTTGCCCCTAGGCATCCGAACGGTCTGGGGACCACACCTGCTTTGGGCATCAAATCAGTAACCTCTCGAGAATGCTTTTTATAGTAGTCTTGACCTTCCTTTATCTTTTTGGATCATTCCGAGTCAGTTCCGGCAAATTCGGTGCGAAATGACTATTTTGCCCCTTGTGGGCCAATCACCTTTTCCGACCACACCGGCTCTGGGTTGTCACGCCCAGATTCTTCGCACTCGAGAAATATACACACAAGCGGAAAAAATACTGTACTCTCTCGTTAGAACTTACCCTCCAAGAAGAATAAGTGCGACTAGGTTTGAATTAAAAATTGATTTGAATAAAGGGCTTTTAGATAAGATTCGGAGTTGCCACCTAACTTGATTAAGGTGAGTTAGGTCACCTAAAAACTAAGTATAATCCGAAAACTACACTTACGGTTTTGGGAAAACGATTTTTGAAAATATCTCCTTAAGAGAGGGTTTTTAAGAAAAATAGGTTGTTTGGCAACCTTTGGAAAACATTTAAGCCCTTTTTGAAAAATAACTCCTTTTGGTCTTTGAAACCAGTGATTCTAGGTTCAGAGGTTGGTTAAGTGTAGGGAAGACGCACTAAGCCATCACCCTACATGTCAATCTCCCCTAGATTCACCTATGAGAGTCTTCAACTAACCAATGTCCAATCATATTCACTTTGAAAAACAATGTTTGAAAAGAAACTAACATGATGCATGATATGCAAGTGCAATAGAAGAGAGTTGATTTGGAAAAAGATTTGAAAAGAAATTGATTTGATTTGATTTGAAAAGAAAGAGATAGAAGTTTGAATTTGGAAAAAAGATTTTGGAAATTGAAATTGAAGGTTGAAAATAGAAATAGATCATGAAATTGAAAATTTGAAGAAAAACGTAAGATTGGAGATTAGAAAGAAGTTGTACAAATAGAAATTTGAAACATATTGTGGAATTTGAGTTTTGAAAAATGTGGAGGAATTTGAAATTTGAAAGAAATTGTGACCGCACCCATAAAGGTTACCTACGTATTCTTTTGGAGGAATCAGGTCAGTCGTAGTTCAGACAAGAGTCCGATTGAAAGTAGAAGGGTTGATTGGAAGAAAGAGATTGAATTGGAATTTGAATTGGAAAATCGAGAGATTAAACTTTGATTAGAAGATTTGAAAAGATTTGATTTTTAAAAGCTTGGTTTTAGGAAACCTAGACTTAGGAAAGAGAGGATTTAGAAAGGACTTGAGATTAAGAAAGATTGGATTCAAATGTTGGACTTGAAAGATTGGAAAGATGGGATTTAGGAAACGATCGAATTAGGAAAGGTTCAAATTAGGAAAGTGTCATTTTAGGAAAGTTTCGTTTAGGAAAGTTTTAAATTAGAAAAATTTCGAATTAAGAAAGTTTTATTTTGAGAAAGGTTTTGAAATAGAAAAGTGTTGAATTTAGAAATGTTTTGAATTAAGAAAGTTAGGTTTAAGAAATGTTTAGACTTTG
This sequence comes from Euryodendron excelsum, assembly GCA_033060915.1. Taxonomy (NCBI): domain Eukaryota; kingdom Viridiplantae; phylum Streptophyta; class Magnoliopsida; order Ericales; family Pentaphylacaceae; genus Euryodendron; species Euryodendron excelsum. The sequence goes on along the minus strand of CM065385.1, from coordinate 22,298,367 downwards.
GAAAGTTTCAAGTTAAAGAAGTTTTGAATTTGGAAAGCTTAGACTTTTAGAAAGATTTTAAACTAGGAAAGTTTTGAAAAGGTTTGAGTTAAGAAAGTTTCAACTGAGGACAGTTTTTAAATTAGGAAAGTTTTGAAATTAAGAAAGTTTTGAAAGTTGGAAAGTTTAGAAAACAAAGAAGTTTTGAAAATAAGAAAGTTTCGAGTTTAGAAAGTTTTGGATTTAGAAAACTTCGAATTTGAAAAGATTTGAAATTTAGAAAGTTTAGGATTTAGAAAGTTTTGGAGTTTGAGTTTTAGAAAACCTTGAGATTAGGAAAAGTTGAGTTTAGGAAAGATTTGAAAACTCGGATTTGGAAAGTAAAGATTTGGAAAATGGTAGAATTAGGAAATGGTTGAATTAGGAAATATTTGAAGTCTTAATGTTTAAGGAAAGATTTGAAAGTTTTAGGAAACTTATGGTTTAGGAAGGTGGAAAATTAGGAGAGAGTTGAATTAGGAAAGATATAGATTTTGAGTCTAAAAGAGAAGGTTTGATTTTATTTCCAAAAACGGAGGATAGGATTTAGTTTTCTAAATGGAAAGATTGGATTTGACAAGGATTTGGAAAGGGAAGTTTCTAGAAACCCTAGATTTGGAAAACTATAGTTTTGACGTAGAAAATAGGAGGTTTTGGAAATGTGTATCGTTTGAATGTGAAAACAAGAGGTTTTGGGAACCTAGGTTTTAAGGCAAGTTTGAAACCATGTTTTTGGAAAGAAAATTAGGGTTTCCTAATTGTGAGTTCTAGGGCTTGACTTGGACTCTAAGGAAGAGTTTTTTAGAAAGTGCATTTTTTGGAAACAAGGATTTTTGGAAAGAAAACCTACAGAGGAGTTTCTAGGGGGAAGATTTTTGAGAAGAGAGTTTTTAGAAAGATTTTTTATGAAAGATTGTTGGAGAGAGTTTTTAGGAAAGTGAATTTTGAGGAGAGTGTTTTGAAAAGGAGTTGAAAAAGGAAGTTCTGAAAAATAGATTTTTAGAGGGAGTTTTTGAAAACAAATTTGAAAAGGAGAGTTTTAGGAAAGTATGTTGAAAAAGAGATTTTTAGGAAGAGTTTTTTGAAAAGTATAAAAATGTCTCACTTTCCTAAAGCGATTCTAGCCATAAGAGGGCTAGAACCACTTTAAGAAAGTGGTTTTGAAAACAACAAGGGTTGAAAATATAGACCATGTTGGTCACTTTAAATGTAACACTTTCCTAAAGCAGCCCTAGCCATGGAAAAGCTAGAATCACCCTAGGATTGTGATTTTGAAAACATGTTTTGAAAAAGGAGATTTTGATGCAATTTTGAAAACAAGTTGAAAACGATTTTGAAAACGATTTTTGGAAGATGCAAGATCATGATATGCACAATGGAAATTTGGGGTCGTGAACATACAAGGTTAAGGCTTCACCACATAATCAAGGAGGCCGAACCCACGTGGTCTCCGGTTAGACTAAAAGAAAGCTCCCGACACGGTGACTCTCCAATAGCCCAATCCTACACATGGACCGAGAATCCCCTTGTTTCAAGCATGCAAAGAAAGGGGGGAAAAGAGATGGGAGATTAAAATAGAGAAAACCCAAGTGGGTTAGGAGAGAGAAGAGAGAGGGGGGAAGTGCGAAAATTTAAAGAGAAAGCCTACTGTATGTCTCCTTTATTTTGCGCGCCTTGCTTGTCTTCGGTTTTCGTCTTGATCTTTGTCTTCAATCTTCAAGAGTTGTCTTCAAACTTCAGATTGTAGCTCTTCAAGTCTTCAAAGGAGGGTTGGGGGCTAGTGTATAAGTGTATGGGGAGGTGTATGAGTGTATAGAAGGCTAGGGTTTAGTGTGTGGTGGCTAGAGTCTGGAAAACCTAAGAAAGCTAGGGTTTAGGAAGTGCACGAGCTCTGTATATCAAAATATATGATTTTTAGACTGAGTTTGCAGACCTCTTTCACGCTGGAAGAGGCTCTATATTTATAGAGAGAGGAATGTACTGACGCCTGTTGCAGTGGCGCCAGGCCAAAACTTACACTGGCGCCACTAGGATTGGCGCCAGGCCATTTTTTGGCTTGGCGCCACTACTAGTGGCGCCATCCATTTAGGAAATGTTTAAGCTCGGCAAGCAACGTATCTTTGACTAGATTTGGGCACCTGTACTAGTGACTACCATGCAATTTTTAGCCTAGCTTCACTAGGAGTGACTCCGGAAAGTCCGAAAATGATTTAAGGAACCAGGAATGGCCCAGAAGGCTGGAAAAGAGCAGGAACACTTAGAATAGTGTCCCAGAGGTATTTGACTTGAAAAGTGAGGATAGGATATATCGGAAGGGTTGACCGGGCCTTCAGGGGCAAAACGGTCAATCGGGCAAGAAAGCTATCGGGACGGACTCAGACTGTCCTGGAAGAAGACTCGAGATTTGGAAACATTATTCAAAATGTTCCCAAAGGTTGCCGGTTTGATTCCCAAAGTCAGTGTGGTCGGAAAAGGTGACCGGCCCACCAGGGGCAAAACGGTCATTTTGCATCGGGTTTACCGGAACTGACTCAGAATGATCCGAAAGGATGAAGAGAGTTTGAGAATACCATAAAAAGCATTCGCAGGAAGTTACCAGTTTGATACCCAGAGCCAGCGTGGTCAGAAAAGGAGACCGGCCCACCAGGGCAAAACGGTCATTTCGCATTGGGTTTGCTAAAACTGACTTGGAATGATCTGAAAGGATAAAGAAAGGTTGAGGACACTATGAAAAGCATTCTCGGGAGGCTACCGGCTTGATACCTAGAGCCGGTGTGGTTCCCGGGGCATTCGGATGCCTAGGGGCAAAATGGTCATTTTGACCGAGAAGTCTCGGAAAAGGCCCAAGGGGCAGTTTGGTCATTTTTCACCGAAGTGGGCTAGAGGCACTGGTGTTGACCTAGGTTTTGAGTGTTTCCGCCACTCTGACGGCGGTCGTCGTGACACAGGAGTTTGTTGGCAATTCCCTATGTCGACCTATTTACGAGTATTTCCACTACTCGGACGGTTGTGATGTTTACGAGTATTTCCGCTACTCGGACCATCTCGAGGAATAAACTGTCTCGAGAGAAGGATTGGAAAGGGGTCTTACTGTCTTCAAAAAAACGTGCCTGATTTGGGACCGTCTCGAGGAATAAACTGTCTCGAGAGAGGGATTGGAAAGGGGACTTATCATCTCCAAAAAGACGTGACCTAATTTGGGACCGTCTCGAGGAATAAATTGTCTCAAGAGAGGGATCGGAAAGGGGACTTATAGTCTCTGAAAAGACGTGCCTGATTTGAGACCGTCTCGAGGAATAAACTGTCTCGAGAGAAGGATTGGAAAGGGGACTTACCGTCTTCGGAAAGATGCGCCTGATTTGGAACCGTCTCGAGGAATAAACTGTCTCGAGAGAGGGATTGGAAAGGGGACTTATTGTCTCTGAAAAGACGTGCCTGATTTGGGACCGTATCGAAGAATAAATTGTCTTAAGAGAGGGATTGGAAAGGGGACTTATCGTCTCCGAAAAGACTTGCCTGATTTGGAACCGTCTCGAGGAATAAATTGTCTCGAGAGAGGGATTGGAAAGGGGACTTATCATCTCCAAAAAGACGTGTCTGATTTGGGACCGTCTCGATGAATAAACTGTCTCGAGAGAGGGATTGGAAAGGAGACTTATCATCTCTGAAAAGACATGCCTGATTTGGGACCGTCTCGAGGAATAAATTGTCTCAAGAGAGGGATCGGAAAGGGGACTTATAGTCTCTGAAAAGACGTGCCTGATTTGGGACCGTCTCAAGGAATAAACTGTCTCGAGAGAGGGATTGGAAAGGGGACTTACCGTCTTCGGAAAGATGCGCCTGATTTGGAACCGTCTCGAGGAATAAACTGTCTCGAGAGAGGGATTAGAGTTGGAGTCTCGGAAAGAACAATGCCCCTAAGGGCATTTTGGTTATTTTGCCTCTATTTAGGCCTGGCGGGCACGCGAAGCGATGGACAGATGGGATTTGGACTTAGAAAGTTGGTTTCAATTGGAATACGCCCACAATGACTTGAACACAAGTCTGGACGGAGTGTAGATTGCCGAGCGGTCGAAAATGGGGTGCTTACAGCTGCCCTCTTTTTCTGTCTTTGCTTGTCAAAGACAGAAAACGATAAAAGTAAGAGTCCTATGTTGACTGCAAGGCAGTCAGAAGGACGAACATAGGGAATCTTTCAACAACGGGGGTCGAAAACGGATAGCGGGTCGAAAACAAGTTTTGGCGGGAAAAAGGGCAAAGCTGCCCAGAATTTGCAACTGGCGCCTTTGGCAGAAAAGGCTTGGCGCCTCTGCTAGTGGCGCCAGGCTTAAAGTTAAGATCAGAAAATTTCTAGTTCGAACAGCTGCGGCATTTTGAAGAGTTTGTGAACGATTGAGGGTGTTTGTGGGGAAACTGACTTGAACCTTGAGGGGGCACCTCTTGGGGATCGTGGGTGATTGCTGGAAGGTGGCCACGTCACTGGAAAAGTCGCCGGAAGAGAAGATTTTGCCGGAGAACTTCCAAAAAGTGAGTTTTCAAATTTTGTTGATTTTGATGTGTAGAACTTTGTTTGAATCATGTGAATAGTGAAAATTGATGTTTTGATGCGTTTTGAACATGATGGTGATATTATTTTTGCATTTTGGTGCTTGTTTGATTGAACTTGAGTGATTATATATGAATATGTGAAGAGGGTTTTCTGCAGGAATAGTGAATTTGTTCCTACAAACTTGGGCATTGGGTTTTCTGGCTATATTTTTGTGCAATGTGCCTTAGAAAAATGTGTTTAACAACCGTATGAAGTTTCGTGATTTTTTGAAAACTCGGTGAATTTTTGATTTTTTGAAAAATAGAAAAATACTTAGAAAATTTAGAAAAATGAGAAAGCTCAAGGAATTGATGGGATTTTTAGAGTTTAAAAATTTGAAAAAGGTAGGAATATTTTTGGAAAACATTTGAAATGATCTTGAGGAATTTTAAGGCATTTTTGAAAACTGTGAATTTATTGGAAAAATAAAACATATGTTTTGAAAATTTGAAAAATTGAAAAATGTGCACGGGTGCTGATATTATGTGATTGTGACAAAGTGAAGTGCACGTTTTGTGTTTTATGCTGATGTCATAGGTGTTGTAGGGGCCATTTTTGAACAAAACTCTGTCGAAATTTTTAGAAATTAGGGAAACGAGTTAGAAAAATTTTTTTTTTTTTTTTTTAGAAATAAAATATTTTTGAAGGAAAAAGACAAAAAAAACCCTTAAGATATGATTTGGAGTTGGAAAATCGAAATGTGCATGTAGGAAATTTGTTTTGACTTATCATTCGAAATCCTTTATTTCTTTTGTTTGTGTTAGTTGTTTATTTTATTTTACTATTATTTGAATTGCATTTATGGTATGTTAATGTCTCTTACCTTGGCTTACCTTTTCAGGATGGCAGATGCAGTTTTGAGTCGACTGAGAGCCTGGTATGATAGTTACCCTCCGGATGAGCAGGATATCTTTCGCCGGTCTTTTGGTCGAGTGGCTTCACTTCTATCAGTGCGTCTTGTTCCCGAGCTCATGGAGGCAGTGATTCCCTTCTGGCAGCTTAACTTGTCTCTTTTTCGCTTTGGAGAGTGTGAGCTTACCCCTACTCCTCACGAGTATGGGTTTCTTCTTGGTTTTCGAGATGTTTCTGCTGACATTGTGGGACCCCTCTTTCCGGATGGTTGCATTACAGTGGTTTCGTCCCAGCTCGGATTCAGATGCGCGGTTCTTTTGTCTTCTTCTTTGCCCCAATTTCCTTATGTCCCAACAGAGTTCCTCTTTTTTCGTTTTGAGTTTCCCATGGGTATGCGAGTTCATTCAGGTGAGTGGCACACCTCTCAGGATTGGGCTGTTTCCCGAATGGTTGCTTTGGCCTTGCTTCTGCTAAACATCTTGGTGTTCCCCCGAGAAGATGATTTAGTGGACTGTCGACTCTGTGCACCGCTGGCCTTGATCCGTAAGGGGCATTCCTATGATCCTATGATTGTAGGGGAGACCTTCGTGAGCCTTACGAGATTCCAGCAGACTATTGACGCTCGTTTTCGGGAATGCGCTACTCTCTTCCAGCTCTGGGCGATTGGTCACTTGTTTGTTACACCTTTGTTCCAGCACACATGGTATCCTGAGCTCGACCATATACATTCCCTGGCGAGATCTCAGGGTGTCATGGCAGATGAGGGGAGATTTTCGCAGACCGCTGCATCCAGGGCTGATTATCTCCAAAGCATGAGGTCGGGCACTGTCCGGTGGTATTCAAGACTGGCTGGTAGATATTGCTTGAGAGTTCGACCTTCTGGGAGGGCCTTCATGCCCCTAGCAGGCCTACGAGGCATTGCCCCTTTCTTCGGTATTTGAGTTCTGCGACAGCTTGGTAGGAGTCAGGATATCCCTTATTTAGCGTCTGCAGCTGAGTTTACTCTTTTCTTTGAGGCGTCGATCCCTAGAGCATTGGTGAAGAGAGTTATGGACACATGGAGATCCTTGCTTGCTCACGTTGACGATGATGGTCCCTTCTCTGTCATGCCCCTTGCAACTGAGGCATATCACTATTGGCTTCGACGTTACGTGCTAGTTCCCAGCAGATTTGGAGATCTTCTTATTGAGACTCCTTTACCTCCCGTAGGGTATACCAACTTCTTGACTGCTATGATTGTTCAGGGGCATCGTTATAGGCGGGACAACCGCCGCCTAATACGGACATTGTATGATCGGTTAAGAGCGAGGGATGCTGAGGTAACTTCGCTAGAGATACAGCTAGCACCAGCCAGATCGACCTATGGTGATCTACCTTCGAGTGCTGTGAGGGGACGTTGGCGGCCGCGAGGTGTAAGCACCCCATTTTTGACCGTTCGGCAGTCTACACTCCGTCCAGACTTGTTTTCAAGTCATTTTGGGCATATTCCAATCGAAACCAATTCTCTAGGTCCAAATTCTGTCTTTCCATCGCTTCGCGGGCCTGTCAGGCCCAAATAGAGGCAAAATGACCAAAATGCCCTTAGGGGCATTGTCCTTTCTTATTTCAATTCCAATCCCTCTCTCGAGACAGTTTATTCCTCGAGACGGTCCGAGTAGCAAAACTAATCACAAAACCGTTAGAGTGGCGGAAGCACTCACAAAACCGTTAGAGTAGCGGAAATACTCACAAAACCGTTAGAGTGGCGGAAACACTCAAAACCCAGGCACATCTCTTCGGAGACGGTAAGACCCCTTTCTAATCCCACTCTCGAGACAGTTTATTCCTCGAGACGGTTCCAAAACCCAGGCACGTCTCTTTGGAGACGGTAAGACCCCTTTCCAATCCCTCTCTCGAGACAGTTTATTCCTCGAGACGGTCCGAGTAGCAAAACTACTCACAAAACCGTTAGAGTAGCGGAAATACTCACAGAACCGTTAGAGTAGCGAAAATACTCAACCCCGTCCGAGTAGCGGAAATACTCCCAAATCATCAACCCCGTCCGAGTAGCGGAAATACTCACACTGTTAGAGTGGCGGAAACACTCAAAACCTAGGTCAATACCCGTGTCTGTTAGCTCACTTCAGTGAAAAATTACCAGACTACCCTTAGGACCTTTTTCGAGACTTTTCGGTCAAGAGGACCATTTTGCCCCTAGGCATCCAAACGCCCCGGGAACCACACCGGCGCTGGGTATCAAACCGGTAATCTCCCGAGAATACTTTTTATAGTATTCTCAACCTTCCTTTACCTTTCCGAATCATTCCGAGTCAGTTCCGGCCAACCCGGTACAAAATGACCGTTTTGCCCCTTGAGGGCCGGTCTCCTTCTTCGACCATACCGGCTTTGAGTATCAAACCGGTAATGTCCCGAGAATACTTTTTATAGTATTCTCAACCTTCCTTTACCTTTCCGGACCATTCCGAGTCAGTTCCGACAAACCCAGTACAAAATAACCATTTTGCCCCTAGTAGGCCGGTCTCCATTTCCGACCACGCCGGCTCTGGGAATCAAACCGGCAACCTCTGGGAACATTTTAAATAATGTTTCCAGGTCCCAAGTCTTTTCCCGGGACAATCCGAGTTTGCCCCGGCAGTTTTCCGGTCTGGTTGACCATTTTGCCCCTAAAGGCCCGGTCAACCTTTCCGACACATCTTATCCTCACTTTTTAAGTCAAATACCTCCAGGACACTATTTTAAGTGTTCCTGCTCCCTTCCGGCCTTTGGGGTCTTCCCCGGCTCCTTCAAATCATTCCCGGACTTTCCGGAGTCACTCCTAGTGAAGTCAGGCTAAAGTTTACATGGTAGTCACTAGTACAGGCGCCCAAATCTAGTCAAAGATAAGTTGCTTGCCGACCTTAATTGTTTCCTAAATGGCTGGCGCCACTAGGAGTGGCGCCAAGCCAAAAAATGGCCTGGTGCCAGTATATAATTTGGCCTGGTGCCACTGCAACAGGCGCTAGGTTTGTCTTCCCTCTATAAATACAAAGCCTCATTCAACGTGAAAAGGGTCTGCAAACTTAACCTAAAAATCCTATATTTCGATACACAGAGCTCGAGCATCTCCAAAACCCTAGCCTCCCTAGGTTTTCCCAAACCCTAGCCACTATACACAAACCCTAGCCTCTTATACACTCATACACTCCCCTATACACTTATACACTAGCCTTCAACCACTCTCTGAAGACTTGAAGAGCAGCCATCCAAAGCTTAAAGACAATCCTTGAAGACTGAAGGTGGAGATCAAGACCGAAGACCGAAGATCGAAGACTGCACGGCGCGCAAAATAAACAAGAAACAAGGTAGGCTTTCTCTTTAATTTTCTGCACTTCCCCCCTCTCTCTTCTCTCTCCAACCCACTTGGGTTTTCTCTATTTTAATCCCCCATCTCTTTCCCCCCCTTTCTTTGCATGCTTGAAACAAGGGGACTCCCGATCCATGTGTAGGATTAGACTGTTGGAGAGTCACCGTGTCGGGGGCTTTCTTCTAGTCTAACCAGAGTCCACGTGGGTCCGGCCACCTTGATTATGTGGTGAAGCCTTAACCTTGTATGTTCATGACCCCAAATTGCATTGTGCATATCATAATCTTGCATCTTCCAAAATTCGTTTTCAAAGTTGTTTTCAAAACTGTTTTCAAACTTATTTTTCAAAATTGCATCAAAATCTCTTTTTCAAAAACTTGTTTTCAAAATCACAATTCTAGGGTGATTCTAGCCTTTCCATGGCTAGGGTTGCTTTAGGAAAGTGTTACATTAAAAATGGCCTTTTGGTCTATATTTTCAAACCTTATTTTCAAAACCACTTTCTTAAAGTAGTTCTAGCCCTCTTATGGCTAGAATCGCTTTAGGAAAGTGAGATGTTTTTACACCTTCTAAAAACTCTCTTCAAAAATCTCTTCCTAAAAATCTCTTTTCCAACATACTTTCCTAAAACTCTTCTCTCCAAAATTGTTTTCAAAAACTCCCTTCCCAAAATCTATTTTTCAAAATTCCCTTTTTCAACTCCTTTCCAAAACGCTCTCTTCAAAATCCACTTTTCAAAAACACTCCCTAAAGATCTTTCTAAAAACTCTCTTCCCAAAATCTTCCTTCTAGAAATTTCCTCTCTAGGATTTTCCTTCTAAAATCTTCATTTCTAAAAACACACTTTCCAAAAAAATCCTTCTTTCCAAAAATCTTTCCAAAAACTTTCTTTCCAAATCTACTTTCCAAAAATTCCTCCCTAGGATTCCCTTCTAGAAAACCTTCGTTTCTAAGAACACACTTTCCAAAAACTCTTTTCTTAGAGCCCAAGTCAAGCCTTAGAGCCCACAATTAGGAAACCCTAATTTTCTTTCCAAAAACATGATTTTCAAACTTTGCCCCAAACCTAGGTTTCCAAAATCTTTTGTTTTTTACATCAAAACTATACATGTTTTCAAAACCTCTTTTCTACGTCAAAACCACAATTTTTTTTTTTTAAACTAGGATTTCTAGAATCTCCCTTTCCAAATCCTTGTCAAATCAAATCTTCCCTTTAAGAACCCAAATCCAATCTCCCCGTTTAGAAAACTAAATCCAATCCTCCGTTTTTGGAACCAAATCCCAAACCTTTCCTAATTCAACTTCTTCCTAATTTCCTGCCTTCCTAAACCATAAGTTTCCTAAACCTAAATTTTAAATCGTTCCTTAAATTTCAAAATCCAACCCTTTCTTAATTTGAATCCTTCCTAAACTTCCGTTTTCCTAAATCTTAAACTTGAACATAAAAATCTTTCCTAGTTCAACCCTTTCCTGATTCTACTCCTTTCCAAAATCTTTTCAAATCCAAGCTTTCAAACCTTTCTTAAACTCAAACCTTTCCTAATTTCAAGATTTTCTAAAACTCTAAAACTTTCTAAATCCTAAACTTTCTAAATTTCAAATTTTTCTAAATTCAAAGTTTCCTAAATTCAAAACTTTCTTAAGATAAATTTTCCTAAACTTCCAAACTTTCTAAATTCTAAACTTTCCAAAACTTCAAAATCTTTTCAAATCTAAGACTTTTCTAAACTCAAAACTTTCTTAATTCAAACATTTCCTAAACTAAAAACTTTCCTTTTTCAAACCTTTCTTAAAACGGAACTTTCTTATTTTCAAAACTTCCTTGTTTTCAAAACTTTCCAAATTCAAAACTTCCCTTTTTCAAAACATTTCTAAATTCAAAACTTTCTGATTTTCAAAACTTTCTTAAATTCAAAACTTTCCTAAACCTAAAACTTTCCTAAATTCAAAACGTTCCTAAACCTAAAACTTTCCTAAATTCAAAACTTTCCTAATTCGAAAACTTTCCAAAAATAAAATTTTCCTAATTCGAAACTTTCCTAAATCGAACCTTTCTTAATTTGAGCATCTCCTAAAATCCAATCTTTCCAAATCTTCCAAGCCAAGTCAAATCTTTCCTAAGTCTCTTCTTTTTCCTAAGTCTAGGTTTTCTTAAACCTTCTTATTCCAAAGCAAGCCCAAATCTATCTTTTCAAATCAAAGTCTTCAATTTCCAATTTCCAATCTCCTCTTCTAATTTCAAATCAAATTCAATGTCCAATTTAAGTTCCTTCTTCAATCCACTTTTCCATTTTCAATCGGACTCTTGTCCGAACTACGACTGACCTGATTCCCCCAAAGGGATACGTAGGCAACCTTCATAGGTGCGGTCACCATACTTTTCAAATTTTCAATTCCACCCTCATGGGTGCGGTTTCAAAATTCTTTCCAAATCTCAAATTCCAATCTATTTTCAAAATTCCAATTTCAAAATTTCTATTTTCAAATTCTTATTTCCAAATTTTCAAACTTTTCAAATTCAATTCCATCTCTTCAAATCTATTTTCAAATCAAAGCAATTTCTTTTTAAATCTATTTTTCAATTCTTTTCTATTGCTTGCATATCATGCATCATGCTAAATTAGTTTTCAAACATTGTTTTTCAAAGTGAATAGGGTTGAACTATAGTTAGTCGAAGACTCTCATAGGTGAATCTAGGGTAGATTGACATGTAGGTACCGAAAGAGCGGGGTAGGGTGATAGTTTAGTGCGTCTTCCCTACACGTAACCAACCTCCGAACCTAGATCACTATTTTCAAAGACCAAAAGGAGTTATTTTTCAAAAAAGGGCTAAATGTTTTCCAAAGGTTGCCAAACAACCTGTTTTCTTAAAAACCCTCTCTCGAGGAGATATTTTCAAATCGTTTTCCAAAAACCCTAAGTGTAGTTTTCGGATTATGCTTAGTTTTTAGGTGACCTAACTCACCTTAATCAAGTTAGGTGGCGACTCCGAATCTTTTCAAAAGCTCTTTATTCAAACCTGTTTTCAATTCAAACCTAGTCGCACTCATTCTTCTAGGAGGGTGAGTTCTAATGAGAGAGTACAACATTTTTCCCGCTTGGGTGAGTATTCCTCGAGTGCGAAAAATCTGGGCACGACACGAGGTATTCTAGACAGCTCCACCTCCTTGGAGACTGATGTGATGGATAGCCAGTCCTTGCGGGAGACTGTGGAGTCCCTTACCCGAGAGAGGGACATGCTTCTGGCCAGATGTGTGGACTACGAGCGAGGCCGGCCTGGGTCTTCTACAGCTGGTACTTTTTTAAGTGCTCCTCTTGTGGTTGGCGAGCCAGTGGATCCCTGCATAGCTGATTCCTCCTCTAATGATGACGGGAAGCGATATATTTTTGCCCCTCGCTCTTAGATTTACTGATTTCTGCATTTGTAAAAAAAACAAACTTTGTTTAGTATTATGCCTCGTTTTATCTTATGAATTCATGACCTCTCATACTTTTGATATGGTTTTCTTGTATGATTAGTATAGCAACAAATTTGGGAAAAGTTAAATGAAAATCACAGCTTAATGAAAAATAACTCCATTTTGTTTGATTCTCTGACTCATTGATTGTCTCGCGAAAAGAACCCCTATTTCCTTTAATCCTAACTGGGCTAAACCGGAGAATGCCTTTCGAGACGCCTTCTGACTTTTACACTGTTACTTTCATACATTAACTTCTGGGGAATGCAGAAGCTTAAGCTATTTCTTACATCTAAATCTCTTGCTCCCAACCCTCTCCCCCCCCCCCCCCCCCCCCCCCCCCCCCCCCCTCCCCTCCCCCCCCCCACCCCCCTTTTTTTTGCTATTTTTACTACTAGTGCCCCTGAGGGTTTTCATTAGTCCCAGCTCTGTCATTTTTGCACTAAGGCACCTTTGCAGGTTTTCACCAGGGTTGACAGTTTTGTATCTTGCCACATCCCTACCTTTTTTTACCTACGGCACCCTTTCGAGTTTTCGCCGCATCCTCGGGAAGCGCTTACTTTTTCTTTTTTCTTTCTCTCTCTTTCCTCAGCTTGGTCTTCGGTTTCTATTGAGAAGCTCCTAAATGCTACTTGTACAGAGAGATGGAAAATACAAAACGGTGAGAGATAGGATCAATTAATTTTTTTTCTTATAAATAAAAAAGTAAAATAAAAACAAACTAAAAATAAAATTATACCAACCGGCGCTAAGTGGGTTCAAATTGTAAGAAGAGCACAAAGAGTAGCGTAGTACTTCTAGAGGACTGAGTAATTTTTTCCTAGTCTCTCTGATCTCTACCTTGGCCTGAGAGTAATTATTATCAAAAGCAACCGGTGGAAAAAAATTTCTTTTTACTTAGTCGTGTGGATCTCAAAAATTAGGAGAATGGTTATATGATATGCTTATTGACTGTGACACACGCTCTAAGACCTTTATTAATTTGTAATAATACAAGGGTTGGCTATGTGGTCAGGAAATGTATATGCTGCAGTGTGCTTATCAAGTTTGGGGTTACAATTCTTCCCCAAATATTACGACGATGCTGCCTCTTGTACTTAAAAAAATTGCTTCTTACTAATTGGATTATGGTGGGCATGATTTTATTGGAGAGAAACGAAGAGAAGTGATTATCTAAGAATATACGTTCATATGCTGTGGATATTGTCAAAATGGGAAGACAAATTCGAGTTGTGCAGTTCATACACTGCAATTTTAAAGAACAGTTACTAATGTTCAAATAGCTGCATATATTGAAAAGCCTAATTAGGTTGTCTAAAAAATGTTACCGTCTAAACTGCTGTTAAAAATTAAAAAAATGCTACATCAGTTGTTACCTGCTAAAACCAGGCGTAACTGATGCTAGAGCTCCTCTTCAAAAAAATTTACTGCTCCAATACTTCTCTATGATTACACCATAGCGAGTGTTGAAATTAAATAAAGAAAACTATAAAGAGAATAAGGAGAAATGAAAAAAAAAAAAAAAGGTCATTTCCCTTCTTGTCAAGTAAAAGAAATGAAATGAAAGCAATTAACTTTGCAAGGGTTACGTGGGAACCCTTAGGGTTTTGGTAGGTTTAATGCAATGGAGAGTGAACTTGGTGTCATTCTCTTTGGGTTGATTATATGCATGAAAATGTAATGACTTGAGTTACATTGGAACTCTTATCTTGACATGGAATATGGAATGCATGGACATGGATGCATAGAGTAAAGAGAGAGAGAATGCATTTGCAAAGTAAACATGAATGCATGAGCAGTTATACAGGCATTATAACAGTAAGAGTATAGTAATTATAACAACAGGAATAAACAGGTATAGACAAAAATATAAAGCAGTCGCCCTTTCCTCCATGGTTTTGAAACCAGTGCGTGAGTCTTAAATTTGGCAAAGGTTCGGCTATGCATGGTGTCTATATGATCATGAGGTTGAGAGTTGACTAATGCAACCTAAAAAGGCTCAGTTCTCATATATTCAAACCTAGGCCCACTCCCCGAGGTGGTGCTATTATCGGTTGGTGATCCAAGCAGGGGAACCATCAAGAGGCCATAAATGAAGAAACTGACACAGCATCTTGCCCACAACCAATGTACCATTCCCTCTTCTAACTTGAAGGGACATATCAGGGTAGAGAATGCAAATATGCAGAATGCAAGTGCACGAGCAGTGTGTGTGATTTTTGAAAATTGGAGGAAAGAGCCCAACAACTCCCATCTATCCTATTCATTACATACATTCATTCATACATAGCAGTTAATATAACACGAAATAAAGTTGTGAACAAGGGTCCACCTACAAAAATAAACATATAAAAGTCAGTACTTGAATGACAAACTTAATGCAAGATAGAATGAATATGAGCAAAGTGCAAACAATGACATTCTTTTTTTTTTTTTTGAAAAAAAAAACTTGGAAAAACTTGATTTTAAAAGTTTGAAGTGGATAGAATTGGACAAATTAATCAAAAATTCCAAATGAGTGAGGATGAAGAGACATGATCTTAGCCTAACCCACTAAGTGTCCCTAGTGGAGTCGCCAACTGTCGCGCCCTGATTTTCACACCCGAAAAAGACAAGTAAGAAAAACATAGTTGTGAGACCCTAACTTGCTTAGCATCATATTTAGCTTAATAGCATGCAACTCGGTAGCTCGTGCTCGGCCGTGTTGGCCATGGTCTTGCTCGGCCATGGTCTGGTCGGCCGTGCTCGCCATAGTTTGGTTGGCTGTGGTCGGCCATGGGCTGCTCGGTCGTGATTGGCCATGGTCTGGTTAGGCATGGTCTGCTCGGTCATAGGGAGACATCAGCAGGTCGGGCATGGTCTGCTCGGCCATAGAGAGACCTCGGTAAGTTGGTCGACAGGTCGGGCTCGGCATGGCCTGCTCATTGTTGGAGGTCCTGATCAGGATTGGTGAGCTTAATTCATGATTAATTAGCTTGATTAATCTTCAGGCTTAGTTTATGTTAATTATGTGGATTAGAGGTGGATTAAGAAAGCAAGGAGGTGCTAGGTGGGGGTTTAACCCTAAGACACCTAGGTGTGTGCTTCACGTGTGAGAGGTGTGTGTTTCACGAATTTTGCTAGCAAGGGTGTGTGTGTGTGACATGTGTGGATAATAGATACACATTGTATCTATTTTGTGTCTGGTAAGATAAGAGAGAGAAGCTGGGTTCTACGATGGTCGGGAGAGAAAGAAGAAGAAAAATAAAAGAGAGAAAAGAAAAGGAGGAAGAAGAATTCAAGAGAGAAAGTTTTGTGTTTATTACTTGAGGTGAGAAATATATATTGATACTTGTTGGGGTGTTAGAATGGTGAAAGTGTTTTCACGTCTTTGGTTGCATTAGGGAAGGGTTTAACATCCTATTGAGTTTTGATGCATTATGATATTCTCAATCATATATTTAAAGAGTATAAGCTATAATTATGCATTGGTTATGAATTATAGCATCTATTTCATCATATTTGATGTGGTGGTGTTTGGTAGGTTCAGAAGCGGATCATACTATTCCTGTTCAACCGAAAGAGTAGCTTAACTTGAGAGTAAGCGGTATCAGGTGGGGATATTGATGATCTTATTCATATTGAACTGAATGCTTTGTTATGAATGGTGGTGATTGCTTGATTATGAGGTGATAATTGCATACAATTCATACATTGTGTGCACACTTTGCATTGCATAGAGGAGGTATAGTCGAGTGGGGACTAAGCTAAGTTTTAGCCGATGTGGGGCTAACCTAAAGGGTGTCAATGTGGGGCATCCTTGATAATAAGCCATCGATATATTGGGCCAATGTTATCAAAATAGCGCGCACATATATGGTAAATCATATATTGCATCATAAGAGGCATTTGGTTTATTGTTGATGATGTATTATCTATTGATGATTAATTCAGTGGATGTTTATCATTCCGTCTTTATGAGTTTGATTATCTTGTGAGCACATTGATATATGGCTCACACTCACACAGGTTATTTTGCGGGAACGTGGGAGAATGTCCAGTCCACTGTTGGTGTTCAGTCGGGGAGCTTCGAGAAGCTCTGTAGTTGAGTTAGTCGTCATGTATATTGTTGTACTTTGTATTAAAGTCTTGTTGGAGTTTGGTTTATTTTGTGGTTTTGTAATATTCATAAGTGTGGATTAAGAGTTCCCTTAATGATGTATGTTGGAGGATTATGAGATGGTTTTACTTATTTAATATGATGTTATTTATTCCTAAAAGATTTTTATCTTTGGGACCATGTTGAGGTTTCGCTTACAGGTAGGTGACTTGTGCGATCACGTTTATCCTAAGACAGCGTTAATGACGCTTGATTAGGACCGGGCGCGACAAATTGGTATCAGAGCTGAGGTTTAACACCAAAGTTCTATTGCCAAGTTGTTTGCAACTGAGGCTATGTTATGGAGTTAATGTCTAGAGTTGCAGTGGATTGTAGGGTATCATTTGTGTCAGTTCGAGTTAGTGAGCTTATGTGAGTCATATATATTGCATACTAATTTTGAATTAATACAGAAAGTATGGCTCAAAGAGATTCACCGAGGTGAGCTGAGGAGGAAGCATCGTCAGCTCCTGTTTAGGGGCAAAGACGACAAGGAGAGGGTGTTCAAAATCCACCAAATGCAGCCGATAGAGTGGCAAATGTTTTAGCTCAATTCATTGAATATCAGTCCATGAGACCATTGCAGAGGACTACTAGATTGCACGAACAATTCATGAAATTGAATTCTCCAGAGTTCACCAGGGCAATTGATCCATTGGTGGTAGAGGAGTGGTTGAAGAAATTAGAGGCAATCTTTGGGGTAATGGCGGTGATTGGTGAACAAAAACTGATGTTGGCTGCATTCATGTTGAAAAGTGAAGCTCGAAATTGGTGGGAGGCAACGAGACGAATGATGGGTTTCCAAGGTGGTGGAGTACCGATTATATGGCAGCAATTTATAGAGGCATTTAATGAGCAGTACTTCCTGCTTATTTACAAATATCAAAAAGAGCAGGAGTTTATCTCTTTGAAGCAGGGAAAGATGACTGTGTCTGAGTATGAAGAACAATTTGCAGCTTTATCACGGTTTGCACTTGATTTAGTACGCACCAAAGATGCTAAATGCAGGAGATTCTAACAGGGATTAAAGTTAAGTGTAAGATCTCGAATTTCAGCTCTTGAGATGGTAAGATATGCTGACTTGGTGAATAAAGCAAAAATTGTGGAGCAAGATGTGAAAGAATTGTTGGGTAGGAGAGAACAGTTTAAAAAGGGAAAGTTTGATATAGGGGCTGGAACGTCAGGCCAAAAATTAGCAGAATCTGTAAGATATGGTGGACAGGGAAGATCACAGTCAAGTCAAAGAACAGGGAGCCCCAGATCTGGAAGTCCAAGTGGTCGGGGCTCTTGGAGACCCCCAGTGCGACCTTTAAGTTCGGGAACTTTTAGTGGCAGAATGGGAGGAGTTACTTGTTATAGGTGTGGAGCAGATGGCCATATTATTAGGGATTGTCCAATGCCTTGGAGTGATAAATGCTATCAATGTGGATGGACGGGTCACATAGCAAAACATTGTACTCAGGGCCCTATGGCAACCTCCTCTGTGGGTAGTGTGGCTGGTAGTGGAAGAGGGACGATTGGGAGTGCACAACATGGACGTGGGACTACTTCTGAACCACAGACTCAGGCACAGATATATGCTATAACCCAGCGAGATGCTCAGGCTACGCCTACAGTAGTGACAGGTATGATATCTGTGACTAATAAGGATGCTTACATACTGTTAGATCCTGGATCTACCCACTCTTTTGTTTCCATTGCATTTAGTGAGCATCTACATAGACCACATACACCTATGGCACAACATTTACTTGTTTCTACACCTGTGGGGGATGTGGTGTTAATGGAAGTGGTGTATAAAGGTTGTGTGTTAAAAATTAGGGAGAAATAGCTGAATGTGGATTTGATTCCTTTAGCAATGCACGATTTTGATATGATATTGGGTATGGATTGGCTATCATCTTATCATGCTTCCATTGACTGTTTCAAGAAGGAAGTTATTTTCCAAGTGCCAGATGAATCAAAGTTCAAATTTCAAGTTGAGCGGGATGTGGTTCCAACTTGTTTAATATCAGCTTTAGAAGCTATAAAATTATTACAGAAGGGATATGAAGGGTACTTAGCTCATGTGATTGATACTACTAAAGCAGAGTTTAAGCTGTTAGATCTTCCTATAGTTCAAGACTTTGTGGATGTATTTCCGGAGGAGCTACCAAGGATTGTGCTTGATAGGGAGGTGGAGTTCTCTATTGACTTATTACCGGGAACTACTCCAATCTCCATTACACCGTATAGAATGGCACCATCAGAGTTGAGGGAATTGAAAACTCAATTGCAAGACTTGTTAGATAGAGGGTTCATTCAAGCTAGTGGGTCATCGTTGGGAGCTCCTGTGTTGTTTGTGAAAAAGAAGGATGGAACTACGAGGCTATGTATTGATTATCGGCAATTGAATCAAGTTAAACTGAAGAATAAATATCCTTTGCCACGTATTAATGACTTGTTTGATCAATTGCAAGCGGCCAATGTCTTTTCAAAGATTGATTTAAGATCCGGTTATCATCAACTGAAGGTGAAAGACTGTGATGTCTCAAAAACTGCTTTTCGAACGCGGTATGGACACTATGAGTTCTTAGTAATGCCGTTTGGAGTGACTAATGCTCCAGCTATTTTCATGGACTTGATGAACCGAGTATTTCAGCCTTTTCTTGATTCATTTGTTATTGTATTTATTAATGATATCCTAGTTTATTCACATAATAAGGAGGAACATGAAGAGCATTTAAGACTTGTTTTACAAATTTTGCGGGATAAATGGTTATATGCCAAATTCAATAAATGTGAGTTTTGGCTCAACAGGGTGATATTTTTAGGACATGTGATTTCTGATGAAGGAATTTGTGTTGATCCGAAGAAGATTGAAGCTATAATGAATTGGGAGCAGTTGAAGAATGTGTTTGAAATTAGAAGTCTCTTGGGGTTGGCGAGATATTACAGACGGTTTATTCAAGGATTCTCATCTATCACTGTACTGTTAACTAAATTGACACGGAAGGATGTAAAATTTGAATGGACTGATGATTGTGAGCTTAGTTTCCAAGAATTGAAGATAAAATTGACTACAACTCCTGTGCTAACCATTCCTTCAGGGAAGGAAGACTTTGTGATTTATAGTGATGCTTCTCATCAAGGCTTGGGTTGTGTGTTAATGTAGAAAGGCAGAGTTGTTGCCTATGCTTCTAGCCAATTGAAGACTCATGAGAAGAATTATCCTATTCATGATTTGGAACTAGCAGCAGTGGTGTTTGCCTTGAAATTGTGGAGACACTACCTGTATGGTGAGCCGTGTGAGATATTTACAGATCATCAGAGTTTGAAGTATTTGTTTACCCAAAGAGATCTAAATGCGAGGCAACGGAGGTGGATGGAATTGATCAAAGATTATGAGTGTGTTATCCATTATCACCCAAGAAGAGCTAATGTGGTAGCAGATGCTTTGAGTCGAAAAGCTTCCGGGAGATTGTCATGTGTCCAATGTTGCCAGGCGGAATTGGTTGCAGAGTTAGCCTCTTTGGGGGTGGAGTTTGAAATGATGAGGATTGATGCAGTGTTAGCACAATTCTGGGTAAGACCATTGTTATTTGATCAAATTCGAGAACTACAACTTCAAGATCCTCGGTTGGAGACAATTAGGAAGCAAAAGAATGAAGGGGTGAGAACTGATTTTTCCATTCATGCTAATGGTACCATAATGTTTGGGACCCGTTTTTGTGTACAGAACAATCAAGCGTTGAAGAATGAGATTTTGGAAGGGGCACATCAATCTCTGAATGCTATGCATCCGGGAAGTACAAAAATGTATCGTGATCTTCGGGAAGTGTATTGGTGGCCTAGCATGAAGAGAGAAATTGCAGAGTTTGTGGCTAAATGTTTGACTTGTCAACAAGTAAAAGCAAAACATCAGAAGCCGACAGGTTTATTGCAACCTCTTCCTATTCCACAATGGAAGTGGGAGCACATTACTATGGACTTTGTGGTGGGATTACCCAGAACTCCAAGCGAATTTGATTCTATTTGGGTAATTGTGGATAGGTTGACTAAATCAGCTCATTTCTTATCAGTTAAGACTACCTATACTCTTGATAGGTATGCTAAATTATACGTTGATGAAATTGTGAGATTGCATGGAGCTCCAATGTTTATAGTTGCAGACAGGGATCCAAGATTCACTTCTAAATTTTGGCTCGTTTGCAGCAAGCTTTGGGTACTACTTTGAAATTTGGTATAGCATTTCATCCTCAAACTGATGGCCAATCAGAGAGAACTATTCAGACCTTAGAGGATATGTTGAGAGCTTGTGTATTAGATTTCAAAGGAAGTTGGGGGGATCACCTAGCTTTAATGGAATTTGTGTATAATAATAGTTATCAATCTAGCATTGGGATGGCTCCATTTGAAGTTTTGTATGGGCGTCAGTGTAGAACTCCAATGTGTTGGAGTGAGGTGGGAGAGAGACAGTTGTTGGGTCTTGAAATAATTCAAAGTACAACTGAGAAGATTAAAATTGTTCAAGAACGCTTGAAAGTAGTGCAAAGCCGACAAAAAAGTTATGCAGATAACAGAAGAAGAGAATTAGAATTTGAGATGGGTGATCAAGTATTTTTTAAAGTAGCTCCATGGAAGGGTATCTTGAGATTTGGAAGAAAGGAAAGTTGAGTCCAAGGTACATTGGACCCTATACTATTGTGGAAAGAGTTGGCACAACTGCTTATCGACTCGATTTACCTTCGGAGGTGTTTAAATTACATAATGTCTTTCATGTTTCCATGTTAAGGAAGTATATGCCAGATCCTTTGCATGTGTTAACTCAACAACCGTTAGAGTTGGAAGATGATTTAAGTTATGTTGAAGAACCTGTTAAGATACTAGACCGTAGAGAACAGGTTCTGCGCAATAAGGTAATACCGTCGGTAAGGGTATGGTGGAAGAGTCATACAGTTGATGAGACAACATGGGAGAGTGAGGAGTCAATGAAGAATCAATACCCGTATTTATTCTAATTCGGTAAGTGAATTTCGGGACGAAATTCTTTAAGGAAGGAAGAATTGTGAGACCCTAACTTGCTTAGCATCATACTTAGCTTAATAGCATGCAACTCGGTAGCTCGTGCACGGCCGTGCTGGCCATGGTCTTGCTCGGCCATGGTCTGGTCAACCGTGCTCGCCATGGTCTGGTTGGTCGTGGTCGGCCATGGGCTGCTCGGTCGTGATTGGCCATGGTCTGGTCGGTCATGGTCTGCTCGGTCATAGGGAGACATCGGCAAGTCGGGCATGGTTTGCTCGGCCATAGGAAGACCTCGGTAAATTGGTCGGTAGGTTAAGCTCGGCATGGCCTGCTCATTGTTGGAGGTCCTGATCAGGATTGGTGAGCTTAATTCATGATTAATTAGCTTAATTAATCTTCAGGCTTAGTTTATATTAATTATATAGATTAGAGGTGAATTAAGGAAGCAAGGAGGTGCTAGGTGGGGGTTTAACCCTAAGACACCTAGGTGTGTGCTTCACGTGTGAGAGGTGTGTGTTTCACGAATTTTGCTAGCAAGGGTGTGTGTGTGTGACATGTGTGGATAATAGATACACATTGTATCTATTTTGTGTCTGGTAAGATAAGAGAGAGAGGCTGGGTTCTACGATGGTCGGGAGAGAAAGAAGAAGAAAAATAAAAGAGAGAAAAGAAAAGGAGGAAGAAGAATTCAAGAGAGAAAGTTTTGTGTTTATTACTTGAGGTGAGAAATATATATTGATACTTGTTGGGGCGTTAGAATGGTGAAAGTGTTTTCACGTCTTTGGTTGCATTAGGGAAGGGTTTAACATCCTATTGAGTTTTGATGCATTATGATATTCTCAATCATATATTTAAAGAGTATAAGCTATAATTATGCATTGGTTATGAATTATAGCATCTATTTCATCATGTTTGATGTGGTGGTGTTTGGTAGGTTCGGAAGCGGATCATACTATTCCTGTTCAACCGAAAGAGTAGCTCAACTTGAGAGTAAGCGGTATCAGGTGGGGATATTGATGATCTTATTCATATTGAACTGAATGCTTTGTTATGAATGGTGGTGATTGCTTGATTATGAGGTGATAATTGCATACAATTCATACATTGTGTGCACACTTTGCATTGCATAGAGGAGATATAGCCGAGTGGGGGCTAACCTAAGTTTTAGCCGATGTGGGGCTAACCTAAAGGGTGTCGATGTGGGGCATCCTTGATAACAAGCCATCGATATATTGGGCCAATGTTATCAACATAGCGCGCAGATATGTGGTGAATCATATATTGCATCACAAAAGGCATTTGGTTTATTGTTGATGATGTATTATCTATTGATGATTAATTCAGTGGATGTTTATCATTCCGTCTTTATGAGTTTGATTATCTTGTGAGCACGTTAATATATAGCTCACACCCACACAGATTATTTTGCAGGAACGTGGGAGAATGTCCAGTCCACTGTTGCTATTCAATCGGGGAGCTTCAAGAAGCTCTATAGTTGAGTTAGTCATCATGTATATTGTTGTACTTTGTATTAAAGTCTTGTTGGAGTTTGGTTTATTTTGTGGTTTTGTAATATTCATAAGTGTGGATTAAGAGTTCCCTTAATGATGTATGTTGGAGGATTATGAGATAGTTTTACTTATTTAATATGATGTTATTTATTCCTAAAAGATTTCTATCTTTGAGACCATGTTGAGGTTTCGCTTACAGGTAGGTGACTTGTGCGATCACGTTCATCCTAAGACGGCGTTAATGACGCTTGATTAGGATCGGGCGTGACAATAGTGCTCTCTTTTTAGAACACATCCTCCTAGAAGGATGAGTGTGACTAGGTTTGGATTGAAAATTGACTTGAATAAAGGGCTTTTGAAAAAAAGTTTGGAGTTATCACCTAACTTAATTAAGGTGAGTTAGGTCACATAAAACTAAGCATAATCCGAAGATTACATTTAAGGTTTTTGAAAAAGGTTTTCGAAAACTTCCTTAACAGAGGGATTTTAAGAAAATGGGTTGTTTGGCAACCTTTGAAAAAATTTAAGTCTTTTTTGAAAATAACTCCATTTGGTCTTTGAAAATAGTGATCTAAGTTCAAAGGTTGGTTACGTGTAGGTAAGACGCACTAAGCCATCACCCTACCACGCCCTTGCGGTACCTACATGTCTATTCACCCTAAGTTCACTCATTAGAGTCTTTGATTAATAAATGTCCAAAATTATCTACTTTTGAAAAGAACTTTGAAAAGAAAGTTGCCATGATGCATGATATGCAAATGCAAGAAAAGACTTTGATTTTGAAAGTAGATTTAAAAAGACTTGATTTGATTTGAAATGGATTTGAAAAGATAGATTTGATTTTGAAAGAAGGATTTAGAAATTGGAAATAGAGATTTGAAAATAGATTTTTGGAATTGGAAGTTTGAAAATTGTTATAGAATTGGAAACTTGAAAAAGGTTGTGAAAATAGAAGCTTGAAAAAGGTTGTGGAATTGGAAACTTGAAAAAGGTTATGACCATACCCATGAGGGTTGCCTACGTATCCCTTCTAAGGAATCAGGTCAGTCGTAGTTCAGATAAGAGTTCGATAGAAAATAGAAGGTTTGATTTGAAAAAGAGTTTGATTTGGAACTTCGATTTAAAGATTGAAAATTGTACTTTGATTTGAAATTGACTTAGAAGATTTGAAAAGATTGGTTTTAGAAAGCTTGGTTTTAGGAAACCTAGCCTAGGAAAGACTGAATTTAGAAAATCTTGAAATTAGTAAAGTTTCGAAATAGGAAAGTTTCGTTTCAGAAAAGTTTAAAATAGGAAAGGTTTTGAAATTGGAAAGTTTTGAGATTATGAAAGTTTAAAATTTAGGAAAGTTTCCTTTTCAAGAAAAAGTTAATTTTGGAAATATTTGAATTTAGAAAATTTGATTTAAGAAATATTTGGAATTTAGAAAGTTTAGGATTTTGGAAAGGTTTGAATTTAAGAAAGATTTGAATTTAGAAAGATTCAAAGTTTGAGTTTTGTAAATATTTGAAGTTAGGAAAATTTTGAATTTAGGAAAGATTTGAAAACTTAGAATTTGGAAAGTTGAAATTTAGAAAGGTATAGAAATATGAAACGTTGGAATTAGGAAAGATTTAGATTCCTATTTCGTAAAACAAAAGATTGGATTTTTTTTCTAAAAATAGGTGATTTGATTTTGTTTCTAAAAACGGAGAACTGAATCTAGTTTCCTAAATGAGATATTGGATTTGGCATGTAATTAGAAGGTAAAGTTGTAGAAATCTTAGATTTGGAAGTCTATGATTTGATTTAGAAAATAGGTTTTGGAATTTTATGTTTTAATGTAAAATGTAGATTGTGGAAACCTAGGTTTGAGGCAAGATTAGAAGTCATGTTTTGAGAGGGAAAATTAAGGTCTCCTAACCATGGCTCTAGGGCTTAACTTGGGCTCAAAGAAAAAAGATGTCTTGGAAAGTAGAACTTTGAAGAGAGTTTCTAGGAACGAAACTTGAAGAGTGTTTTTTAGAAAGTGAATTTTTCGAAAGAGCTTTTGGGAAGGAATTTGAAAAGAGTTTTTAGGA
Source organism: Euryodendron excelsum (assembly GCA_033060915.1). Classification (NCBI taxonomy): domain Eukaryota; kingdom Viridiplantae; phylum Streptophyta; class Magnoliopsida; order Ericales; family Pentaphylacaceae; genus Euryodendron; species Euryodendron excelsum. Next base: position 22,273,395 of record CM065385.1, on the reverse strand, counting down.
AAGTAAGTTTTTGAAGGGAATTTTTAGAAAACAATTTTTAGAAAGCAATTTTGGAAAAGAGATTGGAGAGAGTTTTTAGAAGTATATTGGAGAAGAGACTTTAGAAAGTAGATTTGAAAAGAGATTTTGGAAAGGATTTAAAAAGAGATTTTGGAAAGTAAATTTGAAAAGTAATTTGGAAAGGGGTTTGAATGCAGACTTTTGCAAGCCTCTAAAAATATCTCACTTTTCTAAAATGATTCTAATCATAAGAAGATTAGAACCATTCTAGGATTATGGTTTTGAAAACAATAAAGATTTGAAAATATGGACTATGAAAATTATTTTAAATGTAACACTTTCCTAAAGCAACTCCAACCATGGAAAGGTTATAATTATCTTAGGATTGTGATTTTGAAAATTAGTTTGGAAAAAGAAGATTTACTGAAAGCTTTGAAAACGATTTTCGATGCATGTTTTGAAAAAAAATTTTTGCAGAGATGCATCGCATGATCATGATATACACAATGCAAGTTGGGGTTGTGAACATACAAGGTTAAAGGCTTCACCACATAATCAAGAGGGCCGAACCCACATGGTCTCCAGTTAGACTAAGAAAAAGCCCTCGACACGATGATTTTCAATAGCCTAATTCTACACATGAACTGGGGAGTCTCTTATTTCAAGCATGCAAGAAAAGGGGGTAGAAGATGGGGATTAAAATAGAAGAAAATCCAAGTGGGTTAGGAGACAGAAGAGAGAGGGGGGTATTGCATAAACGTAAATAAAAAGCCTACCTTGTGTCTTCTTTGTTTTGCTTGCTTTATTTGCTATGTTTTACTTTGGTCTTCAAGAGCTTCCAAATTGTAGCACTTTAAGTCTTCAATGGAGGTTTCGGAGGCTAGTATATGAGTGTATGTATGCTACGGTTTAGTGTATGGGGGCTAGGGCTTGGAGAACCTAAAGAGAGCTAGGGTTTGGAGAGGCTTCGAGCTCTATATATCGAAGAGCAAAGTTTTTGGACTAAGTTTAACCCTTTTACATAGGGGGAAGGGTTTATATTTATAGGCATCTTAAACCGACCTGGCACCTGTTGTAGTGGCACTAGGCTAAAAAATACACAGAGTGGCGCCACCAAGCCAAAATATACACTGGCTCCACTCCTAATGGAGCTAGGCCAAAAAATAGTGGCGTCAGGCAAAATATTGGCTTGGCACCACTACTAGTGGCTCCATCCACTTTGGAAACCTTTTAAGGCAGCAAGAAATGTATCTTTGACCCTTGGCACGCAAGACAAAAGATTTGGGCACCTGTCCTAGTGACTACCATGCAATTTTTAGCCTGGCTTTACTAGGAGTGACTCTGGAAGGTCCAAGAATAATTTAAAGGGCCGAGAATGGCCCAGAGGGCCAAAAAGGGACAGGAACCCTTAGAATAGTGTCTCGAGGGTTGTAGACTTGAAGAATGATGTCAAGATGTGTTAGAAGGGTTGACCAAGCCATTAAGGGCAAAATGGTCAATCGGGCTGGAAAGCTGCCGGAATGGACTTGGAATGTCCTGGAAGAAGGCTTAAGGCTTGGAAACATTAGCTAGAATGTTCCAGAAGGTTGGCGGTTTGATACCTAGAGTTGGCGTGGTTGGAAAAGGCGACCGGCCTACTAAGGGCAAAATAGTTATTTTGCATCGGGCTTGCCGGAATTGACTTAGAATGATCCGGAAAGATAATGGAATGTTAGGAATACTATAAGAAGCATTTTCGGGAGGTTATTGATTTGATACCCAAAGCCGGTGTGGTTCCCGGGGCTTTCGGATGCTTAGGGGCAAAATGGTCATTTAGCTTCAAGTGGGCCCTACGAGCCTGGGAAGCAACCGGTGGACTAAATTGGAGTTTAGAAGTTGAGTTAGAGTCAGAATATGCATGTGATGTGTGAAAGTGAGCCCAGTCGGGCCGAAGATTACCGAGCGAGTAAAAATGGGGTGCGTACACATAGCACAAAATGAGAGACCAAGAATTACTGAGGTTTAACCACAACTTGTGGTCTACGTCCTCATCCCAAGATCCCCTTGAAGTCTTCTTCCACTATGCAATATCCAATTACAAGATGGAGCCTAGTTGAAGTACCTAGCTCACCCTCCTTGAAGCTTACACCCAAGCTTCAATGTGTCAAGAATTTTGTCCAAGATTTCTCAAACTTACACAAGTGTTTTTTTTAAACTAGAGAACACTCAAACTCTAACTCACAAGTGTATAGGAAATATACAATTGAAGTACATACTCTATATGAAGAGTAGATGAGAATTGTATAGCTCACTAAATGTCAACCCTTGAGGACAAAGGGAATATCTTGACGTGTAAAGAATGTTCAGCTCAAGATCATCAAATATTAGAAGAATATTGTATCTCTTGTCAATAAATGTGTTTAAAGTCTTCGATATAAATCCCTTCATCAATTTGAATCATTGGAGGTGGTTGGGGCTTCATTTAATGCAAGATCAGACCAATATAAGGTTTAAAAATATAGCCATTAGACTTAGGCGTCGACATCTATACTCCATGTGTCGACATATCATGTTGTTATTTGGTCACTGGCTTGCATGTGTCGATACCTCAAGACCATGTGTCGACACATCATGCTTGTCCTTAGTCACTGCCTTTTATGTGTCAACACTTCAAGACCATATGTCGACACTTGCAGTTACATTTCTTAAGTCTTGCCCTCTGTCTTCATGTGTTAACACCTTGAACCCATGTGTTGACATCTGTAGTGCATTCTTCAAGTCGTGCTTTCTGGTTTCATGTGTCGACTTCTTGAATTCAAATATTGTCTTCTATGCTTTTCTTAGTCAATTTTCTTTAGATAATTCAAGTTCTTCAAGGGGTGTTCACTTTGGGCTATAAAAAAACTCTAAAATGATCTTCAATCAAGTGTAGTTACTTGAAGGAGCTCCAGTTCAATTTTGGAGAGAATTTTTCCTTGTTGATCAAACTTGAACAACCTTTGATGCCTTCAAGACTATCTTCTTAAATCTCCAATGTATCTTTTAAAAGCTTGATGATTTCTTCTTTAAGCGCCTTCAATCTCTTCGAAATCAATTCATTGGATTGATATTTGAATAAATAACATTCTTCTCTATTTCTCATCCTTAGCTTGTTATGCATAAGCTTTCCTGTTATGCCATAATCTTTGATATGCAAAAAGCTAGTAAATCTTTGATTTATTTCCTATTTTGCTACACACTAAATAAAGACATTAAAAAACTAACATAAGGTTTGGTTATCATCAAAATTATGGCACTGAGTCAACTGGCACTTCTCTTAATTAAGCACAAGATGGTTTTCCTCACATCTCTTTAACACTCTTCCTAAGTTCTCTCGACATGATTTGTAGGTATCTCCATATACCAAAATCATCCATAAAGACCTTATCAATTTGTTCCACAATGTCACTAAAAATAATCATCATACATCTGTGGAAGGTGGCCGGTGCATTTCATAAACCAAATGACATTCTATTGTATGCATAAGTTTCGAAAGGACATGTGAAAGTAGCCATAGATTGGTATTCTAGGAAAATTTCTATTCGCTTGTACCTGGAGTACCCATCAAGAAAACAATAAAAAGCTCTACCAGCTATCCTCTTAAATACTTGGTCTAATAATGGAAAGGGAAAGTGATCATTTTTTGTCACTGCATTTAGTTTACGGTAGTCAATACACATCCTCCATCCGGGTTGGATCTTAGTGGGAACTAGGTCATTCTTCTCATTTCGAACTACCGTGACTCCAAACTTTTTAGGCACCACTTGGGTTTAATTAACCCATTTAGAATCGGAGAGGGGGTATATAATACCCGCATCAAGAAGTTTAAGTACTTCACCATTTACTACTTCTTTCATTTTAGGATTTAAACGCCTTTGCATTTGGCGCGCAAATTTGGGCTCTTCATCTAAAAAACTTCTATTTGTGCACAGAAGAGGGCTAATCCCATGAAGGTCGACAGTGGTTCACCCTAGAGTTCTCCTATGATCCTTAAGTCAGGCTATTAATCCCTCCTCTTGGCTTAAAAATAAGCTAGAGGAAATCACCACGGGATATGATTCTCCCTCTCCTAGGTAGGCATATTTCAAGGTGGATGGCAATGGTTTTCTATTTAGAATGGGAGGCTTCTCTTTGGAGGAAATTGGCTTGGTGGCACTAGGTTATAGTGGCTCAAATGAAGGGGTCCATTGACCCACTTGCATGCATTGGACACTATCTATCCCTAGATTAGAAGACTCCCCCAAAACCATGGTATTATCCTCAAGTGAGTCATGAGGTTCACTTCTCACAAGGGTTTTTTTTTCTAAAGAATCCTCAAAACACTCATTATCAAAATGGTTTAGAACAATGGATTCTATCAAGTCTACTTCCCTAATGTCCTCACACTCACCTTATTGTTTGGCAACCAAGAAAATATTCATCTCAAAGATGGTGTTGTCAAAAGATAACTTCATGAACCCATTCCTACAATGAATAATGGCATTCGAAGTAGCTAGGAAAGGGCATCCTAAAATGACAAAAATTTGGTTGTGAGCCATGCAACTCTCAACAGGTTGGGTATCTAGGACAATAAAGTCAACCGGGAAGTAGAAACAATCAACTTGGATGAGAACATCCTCGATGATACCCTTACGAATCTTAATAGATTGGTCTACCAATTGTAAGGTCACAAGGGTAGGTCTCAACTCTCTTAGGCCAAGCTATTTATAAACCAAAAAATGTAGAAGGTTGACATTAGACACTAGATTTAAAAGGGCTTGATCTATCTTGGTTCCCCCTATGGTACAAGAAATGGTAGGGCATCCGGGATCTTTGAACTTTGGAGTGGCTTTGCATTGCAAAATTGCACTTTGGTTCTCATTCATCATGGTCATTTCCTTGACATGTAGCCTTCTCTTGAAAATACACAAGTCCTTTAAGAAATTGGCATATGATGGTATTTGCTTGATTGCATCAAGGATAGAAATATTGACCTTAACTTGCTTGAAAACTTTACAAATTTTCACATTTAGGAGTTCATTCTTAGGCTTGGTCAATCTTTGAGGAAATGGAGCATGTTTTAATATTTCCTTCCTATTTTCCTTATTGGCCTCACTCAATATCTTAAGGGGTTTCTTTAGATTATTTTCCTCTTTCTCTCTCTGTTCTAATTCTTCAGGCTCTCCTACTTTATCCTTTCCTTTCTCACCCGTCTCAACACACACCTTTGAAAGCTCTTCCTTAAGGGGAATGGTTTTGTTAATAAATTTTCCAATTCTAAGAGTGGTGATAGCTTGTACTTGTTCATGACTTGATTAAGGGTTGGATTTACCCTTGGTAATTGATCGCTCCCTAAAAGGGTAATATTTAACCTCAAGTGCTTGGCTGTTATGTAGTAATAATTTCTCATAAATACGAGGTTGATCCCACAGGGCAGATAGTTTATGTAAATAGGAAAACTTACTGTGGATCAAAAATCTTTGAAAAAACACTCCAATAAACAAAAATCTGATTTTACATTGAGAAAAGATTTATTATCTAATTTAAACTAAAAAATAAAGAAAAAGTCCTGGGGTTAGTCAATCCAATAAATTGCATCTCTTGAAATTTTGAATGAGATAATTTAATAACTCAAATCCTTCAACTATGTTGCGAGTCTCGAATTTAAATGATTTAGCGATAAAACCAAGTGTTCTTCAAAACTTCAACTTTTAGAATAAATCGGGTTGTTATAATCAAGGACAGGTACCATCGATTTGCGCAGCGCATATACTAAATATAGATTCACTCATAAGTGTTACCGAGCATAATCAAATGTCCAGGTTTTTTAAGGTTTCTAGGACGAAGAAGAAGAAGAAAGACAACCAGAAAATTTAACTTTAAAACCGAGAACATACCTCCTTCGTTCATCTAGGATCTTCAATTAATCTTCACAATTGATCCCAAGATGGAATCTAGATACTCATTATAATCATAGATACGCAAAGTTGTATTAAAAATATATTGAAAGACTGGGTAATTTGATTACAAGAATTGAAAACTGAATGAAAATTACGAATAAACTACTCTAATCTACTCCTAAAACTACTTCTAAAACCCTAGAAAAACGTAAACCCTAATATCAGCCTCTCCCAATAATAACAATCACTACAAGAAATTGGTTTTTTAGCGAGGAAACGATCCGTTGCTAAAAGTCACATATCCGTTGCTAAAACTTTTTTGCAAGGAAATGTTACTCCTCGCCAGGTCGTTGTAAAAGGGTTGTCTTGGATTCTAATTTGCGACGAACATCCGATTCCTTGCCAACAAAACATATTTAGCAACAAAATTGGTTTGACACCAAAACTTATTTATTTTGCGATACAATGATACCTCGCCTAAGTTTCGATGCTAAATATCTGTATTTCTTCGCTAAAAGTGTATTATGAAAATTATTTAAGACAAACTTTAGCAACAAGCTTGTCGTCTTAAAAGAATATTTGACATTTAGCGACAATGTCTTCTGATTGTTAGCATGTCGTCGCAAAAGAATATTAGACATTTAGCGACGATGTCTTCTGATTGCTAGCTTGTCGTCGCAAAAGAATATTAGACATTTAGCGATGATGTCTTCTGGTTGCTAGCTTGTCATCACGAAAAAATATTAGCCATTTAGCGACCATGAGTTTTGGTTGCTAGTACGTCGTCGCAAAAGAATATTAGCCGTTTAGCGACCATGAGTTTTGGTTGCTAGCACGTTGTCGCAAAAGAATATTAGCCATTTAGCGACCATGAGTTCTGGCTACTAGCATGTCGTCGCAAAAGAATATTAAAAATTTAATTAGTGACGAATTTTAAAAGGTTTCTGGTTGCTAAATACTAATTTTGGAGACGAATTTTGTCCTTGCTAAAAGACATACGATAAAACCACCATGCATATTTGTGGCATAGTTGTTTCGTTGGTAATAGAATTTTTCCTTGATAAATACACAATATCTAAATTGCAATAATGGTTTATTTCTTGCTAAAAGTGGCTACTGCTACTATTTACTCTTTTAAAATTTTCTTCATGTGCATTCACAACCATACTATATTTCCCAACATACATCCATGAAAAAAAATATAAAGAAGTTCTAAAAAATATCATAAAAACATTAGTGAAGTTTAGAAATATTTCCAACATCTAAAGTTCAAATCCACAAAATTATACTTAGAAGTAAATGCATAGAGACAAAAAAAAAAACTCCAAAAAAGATTCAATTGTGAGCTTCTCTCATCCAAGAAGCACAAAATTGTAACAATAATAGTTCATTATCCAAAAGCACAAAAACAAATTCAAAACTTCATCAATCTCTGTCCTGCAAAAGGTGTCGTAACTTCATCAACAATCTACACATAAGACAAGATATAAGAATTAGAACAAAAATGAGAGTAATGGATAACTAATAAACTAGAAGGTCTGCTACCAAAAAAAAAAAATAGATAAACTTTGAAAGAGGGAACACTTCACTAATACCATTACCCAAAAAAAAAAAAACAAATTATAGGAGCAAAGAGAACAAGAAGTCATAAGCATAGAATCAAATGAGGAACCAAATAGGGAATAATCATAAGCATGACATTTATTAGTATGATTGCATGTTGATAACAACCTCCAGTGTTAGAGAACAAGTCAAAATGTCCAATTTGTCAAAACACAATTCAGACCCAGTTTTTAGCCCACTTTACATTGAAATCTGAAAGTATTGGAAGTTAATAACCAAGAAAATCTTATATAGTGAGAAAGATATACGAGTCTATTTTCTAACAAAAAAAATGGAGCACGATTTACTTTACTGTGGAGAGAGATATGACAGTTTTACTAAAGCGTGTCATAGCTGCAAAGCTGAAAATTTAGCAACTCTATTATTCAGCCAACTTTACATTCAAATCTGAATTTATTGAAAGTTAATCAGCAAGAAAATCTTAGATGGTTGGAAAGATATACGAGTCTATTTTCTAACAAAAAAAAACAGTGCATGATTTGCTTTACTGTGGAGAGAGATATGGTTGTTTTACTAAAGAGTGTCATAGCTGTGTGCAGAGCTGAAAATTCCGCAACTTGCTTGATTTCCTACATCCTTAATTTTTGGGCCACCACAATTTCTAGGCAACATGGTTTTCATCATCACAGTTGACGTGGATATAGATAAATAAACAACGTACTATTTGTGCTCAGAAACCTATATATATGTGTGTTATAATCACAAATGATGCAATTAATTTAATGGACATCAGATGTTACTAGAAGTGTCATCTTCCGAGAGTCCAAAGAAAATTAAAAACACCGCATACATTTTATCACTTGTCACATCCAAACCAATTCAATTGCAAAAATCTTATAAACCATAAAAATTACTAAAGAAAAGGGGAAACTGTGACATGAATGGATCAGGAAATATGAATCAGGTAATCATTTACAAAAAAAAAAAGATAATGTGACATGAATGGGTTCAGTTTCATTCAGATTATAAATCATAAATCATTGGATTCAATTAAAAATTGTAAAATATGATGAAGTATATAATATTGATAGGAATAAGAAAACAATAATATTATCGATGTTAAACTTATCGCAATTCATGAATGAATCAATGAAGCATTATCAGTCAAGCCAACCAATTTCCACAGTGCTCCTCAATAAAAGCTCCAAACAGTTGAAAAATCTTTCTTTTGGAGAGTGCTGCAATCTAAAGGCTTACATAGTCCAAAATTTTATAGTCTCAAGTGACCATACCTATCGAGCAGCAAGTTATCGAGCCTAATGTCTCTGTAGCAAGCAATGGTAAAAATAGAAAGGGTTAAAGTATCTAAATACAAAATTTCGAGCATACAAACAAAATTTATGCATCAAACAGAGTCAACCACAAACCTATGAAAGTAATTCTGTTTATGAATAGATTCAATAGCCAAAACTGTTTTTGCAACATAAAATATGGCCTCAACTTCAATCAATGTATCCTTTCTCATAAATAGACTCATCATATCTCCACCAGGTAGATATTCCATTATCAAATATAGAAACTCATCATCTTGGAAAGAACAATATAGTTTTACAATGCAATTGCTGTCCACCTCCGCAAGCATATTTCTTTCAGCTTTCACATGCTCAACCTAAAAGTATTTATAAGCTAACTGCCAGTAAATAGGGAACAAACCACAATGCTATCATTTGTGAGGCCAAATAACTCCATACCTGGCTTCTCCGAAGCATCTCTGATTGCTTAAGCTTTTTCATTGCATATACGTGACCAGTTGCTTTTCCCTACAAACTCTGACCTGCACAAGGAAGTAACCAAATAAAACATAGTCATTACATTACCTACATTTAAAAAAAATCCTCTTATTTTTATAAGTGCCAAAAAATCTCAAGAACCAAAAAAAAATAAAAGAGGCCAGATGTAATCACAGTGTAACAATGTTTTTAAGTCCTAGTTTCTTGAAGCAAACCACTGTTATATTTGAGAAACTTCTCTTCTGCTAAATCATTTGAGAGATTGCAGCTGAAAATATTATCACGTACTAAGAATATAGAGAAGCCAGTAAACATAGCATTACATAGTGTTGAAATCAAGACACATGTATGGCCATTGGGCGGGTTTAGTAAGGACACCCTCTCTCTAATGCATTGAGAAAGAACGCTGTCAGGAAAAGTTTAAAAGATGATTATGTTTTTAACTTAAGCTGTCAACAACTTGTAACTATGAGAGCAGTTACTAAAAAATACTACTTTACAGAAGGCAGGTAGCAGACTTTGAAAAGGCATAAACTCCTTTTTTCCCTTAAACAATCAATATGGGATAATAGAATAGGTCAAATTCAATAACTTGAACTTCTCACTTCTTCATTAACAATTCCAAAGTACATTTTCCTGAGTGCACCTGACAGACAGTGGTCTGAGGTTTTAGCCCTGGCCCTTCCTCCCTCAAGAAAAAAAGAAAAATAAAAGAACAACATTTTCTAAAGCTTTCTCAGCAAAACTCAAAACAAATTTTGCTTTGAAAAGCCGTATAATTACTTAAACGAACCACAAACTAGATCAGCTGGGATGTGTTTTAGACATTCATTAATACTATCACAAAACGATCTTTAAACCTATGTCTGCCAAGCCTTGCTTTTGACATGCAACCAACTAGGGACTGTGTACTGTACAATTTGTAAGGATTTGTCAACTCCTAAGAATTTAAATTAAATCTTCCATATAGATAATCGCTCATAGAGGCAATCCATCAAACAATGCTTACCCAACCCACATAACCAAACAAGAGCAAGCTTATCAAAGAGAGAAGATCGAAACTCCCCTCAACTCTAAGCTAACTTGCACAATACAGATCAAGCCTTTTTTGACACCAACGATTTCATCAAGTAGCGATGTCACACAGTCGGAGCTCTATGATCAGAAATCGAAGCTCAAAAAGCAAGAACTGTTGGAACTCTCTATCACCAGCGATTCACACAGCAAAATCATTCATCAACGAATCCTCAAAGCATTCATTGACTATCAGCAACTTCAGCACCAGTGATTTCACAAGGAAGGTGGGGGTTATTAAAACCAGACGAACGCGAGGCCACCTAGTGCAATGTACCATTCGAAAATAACTTCAATGACAAAAGGATATGTTATATGAAAAAGCAAATGTGTTACAAACTTTACATAAATAGTTATATATCTCAACAAACACAAGGTTTGTGTGAAAAAGAACGAGAGTTTCTAGTAAGAATAGGGGTAATTTGAAATTTTATATGGAGCCAACTTGAGACCTCCAATATTCTTGTTTTGGTTCATTTATTACTTTTATTATGTCAATTTTAGATTAATATGCTCTCATGTAGTTCCACTTATGCTTTTTATATTTTACTACTTATTTGGCAGCCTCGATTGCAGTGGTGTTTCATGTCTATTAATGTAATTTGTCAGTATGTTTGGTCCTTTTTTAATTGTAGGATGATTTTACCAGCCAAAGTTCCAATGCTTCTAATTTCGAGTCCTAATCCTAGGGGATATAGGATTAATCTAAAAGCCTATGTAGCCTTTTAGTTTAATGCCATTAAATTTGGAGAACTTAAGACTGATTTTTTATGGAAGCTATCTATAGCAAGTGAAATCTAAAAATGTCCCCATGGGATTTAAGGAAAGAAGATTGTGATGTGTGATGGAACCGAAGGGTAGGGATTGAAACCTAAGGCTCCATTTGGTTCATGGATATAGTGAGAAAAAATAAAAGAAAAGGAAAAAAAATCAGTTTCCTTCTTTAGTTACCATTAATATGATTAAAAATTAGCGAATTTTTTACTTTAGATATTCTTAGGAATTTTTAAATTGAATGTTTACTCAAGTACAAAAAATACAAAGGAAAACAGTTTTCGTATTTCCTTTCCATTTATGAGAATCAAACAAAGCCCAAGGGATTGTAGGTGAGAGATTCAAGAAAGATTCTTTTTATCTTCTTTTTGCTATTCTAATCACAAGAAACATTTCATTCCAAAACCCCAACCCGCTTCCCCCACGAAATAAACCTTTTCCCTCTGCAAACCATCAAAAAGTTGCTGCCAAAAATTCTTTGGAACCAATTCTCTATGATTGCAAGGAACCTGTTACGATTCCAATCCTTTCGATCCACAACTGTACAACTTTCGCTACCCTAAACTTGCAAAGTTTCTAATCAAGGGTTAGCAAGTCAGCTTACTAGGAGACTTAACACCACCACCCCTCTTCCTATCTCCCCTTCCCTCCCCTTCTTGTGAAAAAAAAAAGAGCTATAAACATATATATAACAAAAGGATGAATTCTGAATGACAGGGATTCTAATAATTACCTGAATAAGCCAAACAACATTCTTATTGTAGAATTCATTATTCACTATCCAACTGGCCATCTGATCCCACTCACTCATCTTTGTACCATATATCGATATCCTATATTCAACCATCTGTAACAGCAACAACTTCAACAATTTAACATGGACGAACCATCAGAAATTAAGAAAATAAAGAGCAAACAAACAGCCCTCAGAGAAGGGCATCAAGAGGAGATGAGCATCTAAACTCAAATTGGTTCTGGGATGAAATTTCAAAAGCTTATAAGCCTAAATTGGGTATCAAGAGAACACCCAAACTTCCGAAAAGCACACTATTCAAAGATGTTTGAAAGAACATAAGAAAACCCATACAAATATAAAGTATTGACCAACCAATATATCCTTTTTGCTATCCTGTTTAAACAATTTCGATATATCCTTTCAAGTATAAGACAAGTCATAGTCAATTTACCTTTCACTCTTATTTTGGTATTGATTTCCAAATCAAATTTAGAGCATGCAAAATAACTTATCCACAAGGAGGCATAAAAACGGCACATAAAGTATTAACCAACCAATATATCAGAATAGAGGAAACTATGATACTGAAACAAAATTACGCCCAAAAATTCCTATAACTCACTAAATTCTCTGATTCAAGTTTGTGGTAAATGATCATATGCATTTAATACAAAGGGAGTTCATAACCCCCCACCCAAACAACCCTTGTTGAAGAACAAAAAGATTTTTAAAAGACCCCAAAGAAACATGAAAACAGAAAGAAATCAATTAAAATAGGGAAAGTGTTTCATTGCAGTGATATGACTCAAGTTATGTATCTTCATAATGTTTGTTCCCACTATCTGAGCAAACAACATAGACACAAAAGCAAAAAGCAAATAAAATCTAAGAAGAGCAACTGGTAATAAATATATCTAATAAATTACACCAAGAATACACCTGTTATTTACTTGCAGCAAGATTTGTACATAGACACAAAGCAGAAAGCAAATTTTCATAAAATCTAAGAAGAGCAGCTGGTAATAGATATATCTATTAAATTACACCAAGAATACACCTGATATTTACTTGCAGCAAGATCTGTAAAAACTTGCTTTGTCAGCTCAACAAGGAAATGACCTGTTGTACAGAATTAGACCATATTTTTTTTATTAAAAAAAAACATATGAGGAAAAGAAATAAGTTCTAAGATTAACCAAAAGATATATGTCATTACCATTGACGTGAAAAATCATGAAAGAAATGAAGGCAACAGTACTGGAAGCAACATTTAGTAGCAGAGCTCATGAAGAATCTCCTAAACTATGAGGTATGTTTAAATAAAAATCATATTTACACAATTTGATATCGAGAGACTAGCAAATTAGAAATATACAAAGTTTCAAGTGCGTGTATGTACATACATACACGCACAGAGAGAGAGAGAGAGAGAGAGAGAGAGAGAGAGAGAGAGAAGGTTTTAACAGCTATCTATGTAATACAGCATGGACAAGCCAACACCAAAATTCTTGAAAAATGAAGCTTAACTCTGCACATCCATGCCTACAACTTAAATAGTGTGTTACATACTTGACCTCTATTGCCTAACATAACAAAATTAAATTTCTTTTGAAAAAAATTTACACACTGATAAAGCTATTTGACATGTTTCTCTAAATATTGGAGTACTCAGTCCATAGCTATCTCTCGGTTGCAAAGACAACTAAATTAACCACGGGAATTTAAAATCAAATTTGTCAACGTACAAATGTTTCAAACTACTCAAGCATAACTATTGGATTCAGACTGAAGATAATTAAGATGCAAATTAGTTACATAAAGTTCAGGGAAGAAAACATACAGAGCATGAAAGAAATACTTTCTCAAGATTTAACTTTGGCATCTCACCTTATGAGTAAGGAAACAAACAGTACATACCCTAGACAAGGTTATCTTGCTTCAGGAAAATCTCCCTTAACCTACTTTGACCACAGGGATTATACTTTTGAATTTGTTAAAACGATGGAAAGTACTCTTGTCGGCATGCACATCTAAAAGGTCAACATTCATGTCATTCCTGTTTAGATACATGTGAAATATAAATTATTCCAAGCATCTTATGACAAGTCAAACTACATGACAAACAAAGAATTTGATAATGATGGCATAGTGGAGGATAATATTCATATCATCAGCTGAAAAGTTCAGGAGGACTATTTCATTACCCAGTCAAATCCAAACTCTCAAACACCTCTTTCAAGGTCAGATATGTTCCATCTCGAAATATAACTACCTGAAGAAAAGCAAAGGAAATCTTAAGACAGAGTGAAATTGCAACTTATATCATCTTCGTAAAAGAAATTCTTTTCACTAGTCAATTCCTGTGGCTAAAAATCACCTTAGAAAAAATAAGAAGTCAAAAATTCACTGCTCAAAACTCATAATGAGAACAAGCAGGGATAAAAATGCATTGATAAGCATGAACAGCTAGATCCAAACCATTGCCTCGTCTCACTCCTTCCTCAACTTTGACTTTATAAACCTCAAAAGATGTTTCTGGTTCAGGCAAGCTTGCATATTTCTGTAGACATCCGCTTTCTCAAGTGATGGAACCTCTAATAATAATTGAAGGGGAAAATCAAAACAAAAGAAGTATTGATCTTGAAAATCTGAGATGCAACTCACTGAAAATATAAAAAGCTCCTAGCAAGGTTTTTGTTTTTCTTTTTCTAAGGTAAACTGCTGACAAGGGTTTAGCATTCAAACTATATGATATTCTTGATATTGTCTCCCTTAATGAAGCTGGCTAGGCACGACATTACTTTGATAAATCTGATCCTATCCCTTCATTGATGGTAATTTGGTTTTTTGGGATTGCGAAGCAAGATGTAGTGCTATGAGGTTATGAGAAAGAATAACTTCCGATGTTAGGCTATGTCTTCAATTAGAGATGTCTTGACAAATCCTTGTGTTGGAGATGTCTCCAACACAAGGGCATTTTTTGTAAATTGGGATTTGGTTAGTACATGAGCTGCCAATGTGACTTGTTTGGGCTTAATTAATAGCTTCATGTGGGTTCAACTAAAATATAACAAAATTAGCTTATTTTGGTTCGGCAATCACTTTGCCGCCAAGTTTCCTCAGGTTCCAAACAAGAGACTAATGAATGCAACTTACTAGGCTTTGACTAAATGACGATGGATCCCCATACGGGCCAAACCTCACTGCCAAGCAAAGCTCATCTTTCTCTGTTCTTCTCTTCTTCTTATTTGTTCTTATAAATCTTTTTTATTAGATACACATCTAGGACCAAAATTAGCTGTAACGGGGTGGGAATATGATGCAGATAGCATAGCGGAAGACTACTTGGGGACTTGGGGGTGTCGTTATGCCCGTGCGGCGCGTGGACCAGCTACTAGTGGTTGGTAAACTTTAATCGGCCCTAACTTTTGCTCTGTAACTCTGTTTTCCAATTATAATATGTTTTCGAAAAGCTAGCGATGAGGTGAAGGCCCTAAAAAACATGAAATGGTTTTTCGGCCCAGGAAAAAGTGAAAAACGCTTCTAAGTATGACTTTCGGCCAGTTTAGTGATTTGGGTTTGTTTTTTTGGGTTTTCGTAAGTTTTTCTTTTTCGGATACACGCTTCTAAGTTTTTCGTAAGTTAATGCTCAAAATGAACACACGATGAAGTGCGCCTGCCTGCAGAACATCTATCTGAAATAATCTTGTGGCAATCAAAGTTCCATTCATAGGTTTCTCCTTTAACCATCTCATACTTTCCAGAAAAAGAAAAAAAAAGCAATACAAATGACCCCAACTTCTTAGCTTCAATGTTTTTAGGGATGTTCTCCATTTACTTTACGTGATTTTCTTACTATCATTTATATTCCAGAAAAATTTAGTGTTTGAACTAAAAGTTGTGCTTTCTAGGTTGGGGAAGAGAGAGAGAGAGAGAGAGAGAATCATTACTACAACTCAGTCTTACTGTCTTACCCATTAATTGCTACCACCTTCATTTTTCAAGGGTTGAGATCAGGTATAGCAATATCAGGTAACTCAATAGCTTAACCTGTAACGACCCTGATTCATATTGATGTGTGCTGTGAAAGACCAAATTCAAAGGATAGAAGAAAAATCGCATGTAAACTTAACAGCTAAACTATTCAAGTAACAAAATGTTCAAAAACTAATGAAACAACAGTAGAAAGATACTCAAAAGGACAATAAATTCAATTTATGCTCATCAGGGTCACGAAGCTCATCGGGATCGGCCAACTAGTGTCCCCTAAACCTGTAGGTCTCATATTCAACCAAGGTTGGTCCCTCACCTCTCTTGGCAGTAAAAATGGTGCTAAGACTCACCTTCATGAAATGTTTTTTTTTTCTTAGATATTTTTTCAAACACATGGCCAGCAAAAAAACATCAACACTGCCGCCACACCCAACCTCTCCCCCACCACCACCCGTCGTCCCCTCCTTCCCCTTCCCCTACCGCCCGCCATCACCGTCACAACTCTAGCCCCTCCACCAAAGGATATTTTTAAAAAAATCAATTTCGAAGATTTCTACTTACTGCATAAACATTTCCCCACAAAGTGAAAGGCCACAAACCAAGAATATGCTACCAGAGAGAGAGAGAGAGAGAGAGAGAGAGAACCAGAAAGAGAGAGAAGAATACCTCGTGACGGAATTGGTCGAGCAGAAAGATTACCTAGCCTCGGCATCGTAGCAAACACCCACCATAGCAGCGCTTTACTTCAGCAAAAACACGTTTTGGTGAAGCTAAATCTTGATGAGAACAAGTTGCTAAAAAACTCCTTAATCAAAACCCAACGATAAGCCTCAAATTGCCTAGATCTCACCTTCACGGTGTCCCACGACCTTGCCTTCATCATTGGAACCTCGCCCTCGTAGCTGCGACTTCGTAACCTCACCCATTAGCTCTCAACTTGGCGAAGGCAATTTCAGGGGAAAACCTCACCCTTGCAACCGTGACTGACGCCAATTTTGGGGAAAACGTTATGGAGGGAATGGGTTTCACCGTTTTATCAAATAGAGGGAAATTTTGGAACAAAATAAAATAATATGGAGGAAAATAAATTAATGATGTTGTGCGTGCGTAGTTTTATTGATGGTTCCCAAAAACTGTCGATAGAAATTCTATAACTAATCTACCGTTTTATAGGGTGCTAATTGGTATTTTTTTGTGGCAGTAATAATAACTCGTCTTTAATAAACAAATATAATGACAGTAATTTACCACTGCTATTGAACACCTCTAAAGGCGATTTTGTGACCCGCCGCTAAAATTACCGTCTCTAAAAGTCACATTTTTTGTAGTGAATCAGAAAGAAAAATATTTTGATGACAACAGTGCTCCTAGATTAGGCTAGTCAGAAAAACTTTAAAAAAAAAAAAAACGGGAGAGCAAAGTTGTAACTATCTACCAATTAAGAATTAATTATTTCCAATTTACATGAAATTCGACTAATTAATTGTCAAAGGATTTCAAGGTTTTTCATTTTTCTTTTTCAAATCCCACCAAATCAATTCTATTTTAAATTTTATTCATTTAAAACATATAAAGTCTATCATTCCAATTGTAGAATCGACTGGCTAGGTTGACTTGCGAACAACTCAAATGGAGATTGGTTGTTTAATAGGTACTTTTTTGACTTTTTTTTAAGCCGGTACTTAAAGTAATTTGATTTTATGGGTTCAAACTAGGGGTGTTCACAGGTCAGGTTGGGTAATGACCCATTATCCGAACCGCCAATCTCGAGTTCAAATACAATGTAACCGATTTCGACTTGGTATGGTTTGGGTTGGGTTCGGGAATGGCCCTAGGGGTGTGCATGGGTCGGTTTGGTTCAGATTGGTAGCTAACCCAGAATCAAACTGATCTTCATCGGTTCCAAGATTTTGGACCTAAGATCAAACCAATCATCCCATGGGATCGAATCAACCCGACTTAGTTCATATTAGTTTGGGTTGGTTCCTCAGTTCTAGCTAAGCTGGGTTAGGTCGGTTCTGCTTGTATAGTTTTGAGTTAATCCATTATTTGATACAAAATTTTCCAAAGAAATACAGCAAAGTCCATTATGACAAATGACACAAAGTATGATCAAACACAAGCTCTGATATGAAAGATTATTTTGCATACCCCTAAATGCCCCGATGGATTTCTGTAGAAGTGGTAGTTTATAGTACTCCAATAGATCAATTTATTAGTTATTGAACCTAAATTTAGGCACCAAAAAAGTTGAAATACATAAAACTTGTATTTAACTGGTTAGATATACGTGGCCTTATGTACTTTAAACTTGTGAAACCCAAGTCTCAATGGAACAAACTAACTGCTACGCCAAACATGCTCTGACTGATCAAAAAAATAAAAAAATAAAAAGTAATTTCTCATAATGGTTTAGACATTTTCATAAGATTATGCAGTCTTCCCTTCTGTGTACAAACATGTTGCTTCCATGGTTTGAACACATGACTCTAAATTGCAATAAAACAACCACGTTAAATGAATATATATTTAATAGATATGTATTTATTATAAAGGTTTTTATATATAATATAATTTATGAAGTGAAAATGCCAAATAATTTGGTATTTACATAAAAAGGGACAGACTAGTTACATACATTTATTTATTAGTTTTCCCACACATCAAAGTATAAATAGCAATTTTTTTAAAGTAGGAGTAGGAGTACTATACATTTATGTCTCCTCGCTAATAATATTTTCCCGCCAAACAAAAAATTCCCACCAGTTATTTTTGTGGTTACCATTAGTAAGGAAGTTTGTATTTTATCGCTGTAACATATATGGATTACTTCTTTTAGTAAGAAACCTACTAGTTCCGTGCTAAAGTCTTTATATTATATGTCTAGCGATGAACAATTTGCCTTGCGAAAGGTTTATATCTTTAGAATCAGTGACAAGCACAAAATTCGAAGCCAATGGGCATTGAAGTTTTTTTTTTTGCAAGCAAATGCTTTTGTAGCAAAAATAATTGTTCAAAACCTTTAGCGACGATCTATTCAACCCCTCACTAATACTTTTTCCCCAATC
The DNA here is from genome assembly GCA_033060915.1 of Euryodendron excelsum. Classification (NCBI taxonomy): domain Eukaryota; kingdom Viridiplantae; phylum Streptophyta; class Magnoliopsida; order Ericales; family Pentaphylacaceae; genus Euryodendron; species Euryodendron excelsum. The sequence continues at coordinate 22,254,500 of CM065385.1, read as the reverse complement.
ACCATTCGTGAGGAATTTTAATTTTCCTTGCAAATTCACTCTCCTGCCACACATCCCGCCAAAAAATATTTTTCACCAAAGATTTTGCAACGAGTATTTGCGAGAAATTTTTTTGTTTGTCGCTAAATGTGGTCATTTGAAGACTTTAGCAAGAAATCATGGTTTTCCATGCTAAAAGAGTATCTTTAGCGTGAAATTTAGTTTCCTCACCAATACTTTCCTCGCTAAATGTCAAATTTCTTGTAGTGAATCCTAGCTTATATAGGTAGCAAAAATAATAAGAAACCCCACTGCACTGTTTGAACAGCCTGGCCCACCATTTGAACGCCTAATTAACCATTCGAATGGACTTCTAAGTCTCTTCAGACGGCTTTTATGTTCTCTGAATCTACCAAATGCACTTCAAACCTAAACTTGACGTGAGACCGTTTGACATACCGTTCGAACGCTATTATGCACCTTTCAAACGCCCTTCGAACGCCTAAACTGTTTCAACGCGAATTAATCCCTTTTTAGCTAAGATTCTTAAAAATAAACACAAACCTAAGTTAGTAATGAATTAGGATTGAAAACAACATAATTAAACATATTACAAAACCAACAATTAGCTAATTAAGATATGTAGATTGCACTTTTAGAGTACAATCAGTAATGTGTACTTGCCTCACAACCGGGTTAGGTTAAGGTTGAGCCAAGAATCTACCCGGGACATTTTGGGTCAAAGCTTGTGTCAAGGTAGACATTTGCTTTGCGATACCCTCAAGCAACCTAGTTTGTTGATCTAGCACTTTCTCTTGTTTGTCTAACCTTGTATTCACCCCTCTCATGCCATTAGCTAGTTGGTAGACATTATCTTCAACAAGCTTCCTATAAGGGGGTCGATATTCCTTGGGTTGATTTTGGAATTGTGCCACGGGTGGTTGTTAGTAAGTTTGAGTTTGTGGTTGAGGTTGAGGTTGATATTCTGGTTCTTGGAATGATGGATGTGGAGCTTGATATGGTTGAGGGTTTTGTTGAGGGTTTTGAGATGCTTGAGGATTTGAAGTTCCCTTATTCCTCCATCCAAAATTGGGATGATCCCTCCATCTCAGATTGTATATGTTAGAGTAAGGGTTGTCTCTACCTCTTTGGCATTGATCAATCGCATTGACTTGTTCGTGCAAAGTTTCCTTTACACCCGGAATGACTGGACATGAAGGGATGTCATGATCCATAGTCTCACACATAAGGCAACACATATCTTTTATTACCCCACTCTTAACTCTCAACCGTGTGCACTTTCTTAACTTGAAGGGCTTCTAACATTTTTTCCAAAGTAGCGAGCCTAGCACTCACATCATCCACTTCATTGAGTTAAAACTTCCCCAACCCTTGTTGAGTTGTCCTACCCTCGATATTTTGGGTCTCGGTGATTGCCCAATCACGTGGTAGGTTTGATAGATAATTGGAGTAGTTAAAAGGTTCATTGGGTTGCTTATCAAAGAAGGTCCCCGCACACATAGACTCAAAAAATTATTTCAATTGGGAGGTTAGGGAAGAATAGAATGTGTTGATGATATGCCAATCGGCAAAGTCATGATGTGGACAAGAATTAAGGAGCTCGTTAAACCTTTCCCAACATTGAAATAAAAATTCTCCCGTCATAGGGAAGAATTGAGAAATTTGGCATCTAATCACCTTCATCCTATTTTCGGGAAAAAACTTTCTAAAAAATTTCACTTGAAGAGTTGCCCAAGAATGAATGGACAAAGGCCTTAATGTATTAAACTGTGTCATAGCCTTACCCTTGAGAAAAAACGGAAAGAGTTTCATCAAAAACACTTTCCTTGGACATGAGTTGTCCATTGCAAGAGAGCAAGCATCCTCAAAACTCTTTAATGAATGTGTATGGTTGCTCAGAGTCCATACCATGAAGTCCATACCATGAAATTGGGGTAACATTTGCATCATTCCCAGCGTAATATTCAATGTGTTATGGAGTGGCGAGAAGACAATGCAAGAAGTTAGTACTTGCCTCGGTGGGTTCATGTAATCACGAAGGGTCCTATGGTGAGGAGCCGCCTTGTCGCCATGGTTTCTTCCTCTATCAAGGACATCACCTCCCACTACATTAGGAGGAAGATTTGGTGGAAGGTTGGGGTTAAAATTTTGATTGGGCCTATTTGGTATGCCATTAAGATTTGGGAAAAATATGTTAGGTAGCCCTCCTTCATTGATGTTGGCCATTGGTATGAAACCGAGGTCGACAACGAAAGGAAGTCCCGGAGTAGGATCTCTAATCGATGAAGAAGTGTAGTGCTCTCAATTCTCACAAAATGGTTGTGTGTATCTCGAAAGAAATATGACATGCAAGTATGAATGTACACTAAATGGACCGTCAAGGTCTTATCAACACATCATACACAAAGCATAATTCACAATGCCGGACAACAGCTTTTTCTTAATACAATTACTGGACAACAAATTTCTCCATTCAATTCAAATCCTCCAATGTCCACTTGCAAATACAATACCACCAATTCAAAAATATAGCACACTAACCTATCCTCCAACCTATGCCACCAATTGGACTCCTAGCAAGATATAATCAATTACACTCATCAAAAAAAAACAAACTAAGGGAAGAATAATAAAAAATCTTGCATGGATATTCACATCAAAAGGGAAGAAGGTTGTACCCTTGGCACTAAGTCGTAGATACTTCCTTCAAGGTGGATACGGAGATCCATTTTCACCTATCCGCAACTAACTTGAAGCTCATCCAAAGCTTGCCTCGCGCCTCCAATCCATGGCAACGATGCCAAAACTTGGTTAGAATCCTGCAAAATGTATGGTTTCACAATGTAGTTTACCAGTTAATTCCCGATTATCGTTCTTCCCGTGGGATTGATTCCAATATAGAAATGGACGCTCAACTCACAATGGACTCACTCAAATTGAATTGCAAACCGAATGAAATTGAATCTAAGAGGAACAAAATTATACCAAAAATCTTTTTGTTTTGAGAAGGTTGATTATATGCTACTTATGCAATGAAACTAAAGGCAATTAACAACTAAACTATCAACTAAGCAAAGCAATTGAGATTCTTAAGCAATTAAAGGTGATTTGGATGCAATTGATTCAATTGACCAAGTTCAACAAGAATTTCAATGGAGGTTTGTTAACTCAAATCAAGGATTGCTCCATAGATCGTTGATTTGGAAGATTTCAAAAATAAAACTATGGATTCATACCCAATTGAGATTAGAAGTATAAGCTATTAATAGAATCATAGGTTCAAACCTTAGATTTGTGCTATTCCTATACTAATTTGAGAATTATACATAGAGGTTACCAAATTGTGTTATGAACCTAAGTTTTTAATAGATCCAAAACTCAATCAAGTAGAATTAGAGAATTCTTAAGATAATTCAATGAGATTCATATATACCTCTATAGAAATCCTTAAAGATTATTGGCAGATCTTCACAATTGCACCTCAATTGGAGTTTAGCTACTTGATTCCATCATAGAAAATATGAAAAGATGTAAATCTTGCATTAAATTGAGAGAAAACAAGTGTGTGGTTAGAAGAAAAATGAAAGAAAGTATAAGAAAATAAAGAAAATTACATTTTTTTCTCTCTACAAAGCTCTATAACTAACTCTCTCTATCTCGGGAAATAAGTACAAACTGAGTTCCATATCTAATTTTTAGCAAAACAGCTTTAATATTATCAGAAAGGTACAAACCTCCGTAAGTGCTTTTAAACGGTACAGGGGACCGTTCGAATGGTCTTCAAACGGTGGAATAGCTCTTTGTAATTTGCAAATGGAATTCAAATTTGTTACTAATGCTGAATAGCTCTCTGTAATTTGAAAATGGTGACATGCATTTGATAGAGTGTTCAAATGCTTGGTGGACCGTTCGAACGCTCATTGGACCGTTCAAACGCTCTTTTTTCAACTCAGCCCACTTTTTACTATTTTTAGCCCAAAATTCCTGCAAAGATGTAAAAAAGGCATTTTAGAACAATTTAAAGATAAAGTACTAATCTAATACCTAAACTAGAGCTAACAATCTACTATTTAGGAGATTGAGATTACTCTTTTGGAGTATAATCAGCAGTTCAAACACATCATCGATATTGGTAGGGGCAATATTGGTGGTCAACAAAAGTCATGTTTTATAAATGAAATCATATTTTTATGGCTGTGAAATCATTTTTTCCTCTTTGATTGACTGATTAATATATAATTTTGGCCAAACAAGCCCCTAATTTTAAATTTTAATAAGTGAAAATTGAGTATTTTTAGTTCGATGGAGTGGAATGATCTTGAGTCATAGTTTAGAGGGTCATAGTGTAATTAACTCTCTTTTTTTTTTTTTGCATATTTTAAAATATTAGATGACATATTGATTTATTTTTAGAAGTTAGAGTACTTAAATAAAACAAACAAAAATTAAGATGATATTAAAATATGAGATGAAATTCGTCTGATAAGAAGTAGATCAAAGCAAAAGAAAATTTAAGTTATTGAGAGAAAGACAATGGTTGTTGTTAAACTTATTTTTTCTTCACATTTTAGCTTTTTTTACCCCTCACTAAGCAATATTGAACCTGAAAATTACCCAACTTTGTTTCCCCAGTTTTTTAGTCCTCTCTCCAAAAAGGAATTCTATATCTTGTGATATCAATTCATCTTAGCTCTCTCTCTCTCTCCCTCTCTTCCTGGTAGTTTTCTTTCTTTTTTTTTTTCTAACCCATGACATTTTCTAGCAAAGAAAGGGTTATCCAAGAACCTATATAGAAGTGATGAAATTCATATCGTGGAAGAGCCTATATGGAGGTGACAAAATTTGTATTGAGGGGATGTGGCTCTTTGAAACATAGCTCTAATATTATGTTAGAACTCATGGGCATAACTCAACCTTGAAAATTGGCTTACAAAAATAGGGTTGCCCATATATGGAGGTGATGACCTTCGTATTGAGGCAATATGAGAATTTGGCTCAAAAATTTGATATTAATAAAAGAAAGAGAATAAAAGTTTCAAAACTTCCTATACCCTATGTACATTGAAACTTGACTGTTATACATTTTTGAAAAATCAATCTGTTACAAGTTTTAATCTGGAGTTAATTCTTGATTGTTACATGCTTGGAATATCATATTGTCTGCCCTTAAAAGGCCTATTTATCTGGATGTACAATGGTTTTGTGAGTTATTGACAAACCTGTTACACTGTTAGGCCTATGTAATGGCCAACATCTGGCTATTGCTAATAAACCTTCAACTATAAAAACTCATATGCGTGCACAGAGTTCTTCATACACAGAATTATTCTATATCTTTTGCTATCCTACATATATTCTCATATTGTTTTTCTAGCCAATCAGGGCTGCGACGGCTTTTATTCTTCCGGTAAATAAATGCGACTCTCGAGGAAAGATGCTGAGAGCAATCAAGTAAAATCTTGGAGTAGCGGCTGGTCTCCCATGACCTTCACATGGGAGGCTCAATTGCTTTATACGCCTCGGCCAGATTTTACCTTTCTTTGCATTTGTTTAAATTTTCTAGAATGTATTGAATGTATATTTCAATATTTGTTCTTCGTGATATTATATTTTGTGTAGATCGTGCATAATTTGTGGTATATATTGCTAGCAGAATCAATTTTTGCGTTTAGTGGATGTGAATGAAAAAGCTATCTCTCTTTCTTGTATTTAGTCATGCTTTTTTTTTTTTTTCTTGGCTAGAGGGTGTCTAGGCTTTAGGCCAATTACTCCCTCGAGTTTGTGCGTGGTTATCCTCCACGCGAACTATATAAACTTCATTAATTGCATGAATGATGATTAATAACAAGGGGCGTGATAAGATATTAAATTTGGAATCTCATGCTTCACATAAGAATTAATCAACCACTAGACCACCCCTTGTAATTTAGTTATGCAAATAATAACGTGCAATAAGAGTTACAAATTACAATTCTTTACAACATGTACACTATTGTCCAACAATGTACATAACACAGACATAAGACTAGATCGAGTTGATTTAGCAAGTCTTCCGTCCATTAGCTTTAGTACAAAACTCCCCTTGTGTGTAGTTATGTTGGTGTTAGCAGTAAGAGTTTTAATTCTTTAGTTGTCCAAAGACTCCAAACAATTTTATAAATACAGAAGAATAAAGTTGAATTTGGCAAGTCTTCCTTCTATCAGCTTCAGAAGAAAATGCAATACATACGGGTTTAATATGATTTTTAAAAAAAATACAGTAACAAAATTCAACATAAAATATAAGAACATAAAAAATTCGAATTTATAATCATACAAGTATCATACAAATATTAGTTAAAAAGTTGGGACAAAAAATACGGTAACATTTATTAAGTAATTTCTTCTTATACATATTAGTAGTTAGTATTTTTGTCTTATATATATATGTATATATCAAATTTTTAAAATATTTTATTAACAACCATCTAAATTAAAGTTGTTGATAAATACATTTTATTTTATTATTCTGTTGTTTCAATACTTGATATAAGAATAGGTTAACTTATTATTTTTAATTTTTAATTTAATATTTTGAGTATTGATAAGAGGTTCTAGAATAGTATGTTTAATAATTTAAATATATCAAGTATTAGAAAAATATCACAAATACATATGACATGATACTAGTAAAGTGACACAAATCATGAGTTATCCAAACTTTTTCTATAATTGATAGAACATCAAATAAGTTTAATAGTTAATAATTGTATTACTATAATTATATATTAGATATAGAAGTAATAGTATGCTAAAATTATATTAAATTATATTTAATTTTTAATCGAGTTTTTTTTCAAAAATATAATACGTTAAACTTTTAATACGTCTACCATACTGTCCAATTAAAAAAAATGTATTTTTTTTTATTAAGTTTTAGATCTAGATGAAAAATAAAAGTTTTTTTCATTTATACTTACGTACGGATATTATATGTAAATAGTGCGAGTATTTACTAACTACGGATACATGCACACTTCTATATTCAAGGTTTATACGTAGTTTATTTCATCCTTTCTTTCTATTTTTTGAACTATAGTTTCTTTATTTCTTTCTTTTCTCTTCAATTGAAAACCTTGAATTATGTTTCTAAATAAAATATAAGTATTTTATGCAAACAATATGGGATAAAATGAATTAAATGACTCAAAATTTTATTTGTGTTCATATTAGACACCATCAACTTTCTCACGCAACCGTGTTCATTGCTTAAGAATGATTCAAATTTTATAATTATTTATAACATTCATAAATTCAGTGGATTAGGAAACTTTTTAGTTCTTTACATTAGGAGACTCAGTCGAAGATTTAAGGGGCCCATTGTTTTTGTTTTTTATAAATATCAAAACACAGTAAAAAAATATTCAAAGTCTCCAAGAATACCACACAAAATATAGAAAATATTCAACCTTAAGGAGGCCATGGCTTGACATAACCGTTATAATTCGAATTTAAATCATCTGTGTCCTTAGTGTGTCTCATTCTCTGCCCCTTCAATATTATTAGTCCATATCAATACTTGTGACAAATATAAAGACTATTGCTAAGGAAACTTTCTTCTCACATATTTTTATACTTACCACATTAATAATGAAGAGAACTAGGCAATTGATTTGGATTCCTATAATTTTGCCCACGACCTTATTGTTCTTGCACAAAATTCTCATTCTAACTTATTGCCAGAGCATGGATGCATGAACCACGTCAACATTTTGGATAATCTTTTCAACTAACATTTATATTTGGCTAATAAAAATACCACGACCTAATTTTTGACTTTTTTTGGATTTTTATTTTAGAGTTTTGACCTTTTTTTTTTTTTTTTACTGAAAATAAAAAGCAAAAGTAAGTAAAAATACCAAAAGTCAAATAAGAAATTTCATTAAAAAAAAAAACCATATCTAGATGAGGTGTATAATGTGTAAGAATTCCTTGTACGGGAATTTACTGGACCTAGTAGGGGCCGGTGAATAGGTCTATGAGTGATTTTAACGTACCTAGTTCCAATTTTGGTGCATGTATATCGAAGCAACAAATGCAAACAAGCAATCGAGACGTAAAAAAATTTTACATGAAAAATTCTTCGGATAAAATTACGGGAATTAATCCAGCACCAATCGGGATCAAGAACAAATACAAGACATGACTTACAGTCATTTCCCAGTTCGAATCCTCAAATTATAGATCAAGTGCACACTATCACAATATCGAGTCGACAACATCATCCAAGTTTTGGGGTCCACTAAGAAAATCTTCATTAATCTCCGCCCAACCTTATGTTAGACCACCATGTGATTCTTAATCGTCCAGCAGTACTGGAACATGTATGAATTTTCATATGCAATAAGATTTTAAAAAAAAAATAGGGGCTGGTGAGTTGCTACACCAGGTTGGCTGCTTATAATAATTTCCTCCCAAAGTTAAAGTTGTGTCAAATAAAATAAGTCATCGAGATTCGAAACCATTACCCTCCCCACGTTCGCTCCTCATTATATGAATAGATTCAACAGTCGAGCAAAATCCTCCATCCGCGGCAGGTCCACCGCTGGATTCATACCAATCCATGTGTGCCCCACATGTCTACTTGTAATTGCTTAAAGAACTCTTTCAAGCAATCACCTCATTTGCTAATTTCACCCGCGCAAGTCCTTGTGATTGAAATGTTATGTGTGAGGAGACCACTGTCAACTTAATTACACATTAGGTGGAGTTGAGCCTAGTGAGGTAGGGCTGCTTTGACCATGTCAAGACAAAAAAGTTACACTGGTTGTCTCTCCCCCTTTTACTCAGCGAGAAAAGTTCAACTGTGCAAGGGTTGCTTTGGTCATATTCAAGCAAAGAAAGCTACACTAGTCACTCATCACTATCCTTCTACTTACCAAAAAATGCGGGACCAAAAAGCTACATTGATACCTCACTAACCTTTCACTAAGCAAAATTAAATAAATAAATTACTCAAGAAAAAACTCATATGCTAATATTATTTTGAAGGTTGTTACTAGCATTTCTCATATTAATAAACAATCCTTCAAAGTCTTTCTCTCTCTTCTTTTTTTTATTTTTATTTTTTTGAGTGGGTCTTCTTCAATTATTTTCAAGAGGTGATGTGTATAATAGAAAAAGTACGATTAATTAAATTTATATGTTGAGAGAGTAATTATTTATGATAACTGCACATGTATGATATACGGATGCGGTGAGATTAAGAGGTTGTTGGTCAGAATTGTTAATTTGTTAGGTACGTTTTGCTTAAAGTGTGAAAATCTGTAGACTTTATCAAACGTGGTTGTGGTTTAGACATTAATTTATTTGGTTTTGCTTAAACTTATGACTTAAACGGAAAAAAAAAAAAATCATACAAATATTTTGGAAGAGTAGAAGTTGCCTTTTAATATATTAATTTAGAGCACAACCTCAATGGGTTGCTGGGCAATGCTTGGGCTAAGGGTCTGTTCCCTCTAAGGTTTCAAACTCAAAATTATTTAGATGCTATTGATTATGTAGGGCTATCCCAAGGGCAAAGCTTTATTAATTATCTAGTTTGTGCGGGACAGTAGGCTGCACAAGCTTTAAAATTAATTGAGGTACGCGCAAGTTGGTCCCTACACCCGACTAGCAAAAAAAAATAATATTAATTTAGAGTATCTCTAATACTACTTTTTAAAATAACAAACCAAAATATACTTAAAAACGAAATTCTCTATTTAACTAGCTGCTTTTTCAATAAATCCTCTAACAATACTCTCAATTTCTGCTTGCTACTTTATAATCTATTTTTTTAAAACCCTTACTCCAAGAAAAGACGACAAAAAAAGAGGGAAAATAAAAGATTGATGAAATAATAATTAACGTTTAGAAAGTCATTTTGACTCTCAACATTATAAGAGCCCAAGGGTCATTAAAATAAAGAGTTAAAGTGAGGCTATTTAAAATAAAGAACCATTTAGACAGTATGTCCAAGGACAATTAATTTTTAAAGTTTGGTTTTCTAAAATAATTGGCAGAGGCGGGGGCAGGCAAAAGCTACAGCCTCCCAAGGGAATAGATGCAAAGTAAAAAAACACATCAATTAGATGCCTCCATAGTGTTTTGTATTGTCTCATTTCTTTTTAAGAATACAAAAAATAAGAGGTATTGTGAAATAATTTTGGATAACCCACAATTTCACAAATAACATTATTGATGTTGGGAGGATGACATTATTGATGTTGGAAAATGATTGTGGATGATTCACAATGTCATTGATGGCATTATTAATATTGCAATTGTAACTAAAGTTTTCGGTTTTTCTTAATCTCTCTCTTCTATACAAAGAGAGTTTAGAATAGAAAAGAGATGCACACGAAAAAAGAAAGATGAGAGAAAGAATAGAGAAAAGAGACAGAACAAAAAGCTTTGGACAAATATTTAGAGATACAGTTATATTTATATTTTTCTTATAATATAATAAAATATTGCATGATAAAAAAAAATCAACTCCTAATAGTTTCAAAATAACTAATCTGAAAAATATTTAACAATTCTACAAAAATAAATTTTATTATATCTTGTGTAGAGTTATATTTATCTATTTTATATCACTTTAAGTTTATAATACATTATCAGCAAGCCTCTAACCAAAGAAGGAAAATACTACATCATCTGGGTCGTCAAGGAGGTATGTGAAACTAATATTTCAGTTTCTTCGTGATATAGATTTGCCCGTATGATAGATGAAGAAAATTTGCCCGGTAAAAATAATGGACATTGAGTCCAATAATTATCCCTTGTACACTTTTACAATCTATTAAATAATATATTCCTATCATGCTTTCCTTTATATATATTTTAAAGTTGTCTGATTATGCATTAATAATAATAATAAAAAGGGTGATTGTTGGGTGTTGCATAGCTAAGCTCATAATAATTATGAAAAACACAAGTGTCCATCACGTCATTATACTTTATGGTATATGAATATTTGGTATGCATTATTCATATATGTAAATAATAAATGATAATTAATTAATGCCAGTTATGAGTAGCATAAATATAGTGATCAGGAATACATAATACTAAATAATAATTGTGAATAGTATAAACAGTAAATCGTAGTACTATTACATGATTTCTCTCCGAATTATTGTCTTATGGATATTCACAAACTACATAACACCAAGAGTGTTATGTAGTATTGTGTAGATGTTTCTTGTGAGTAAGGATCATGGATAAAAAGACTTGGATGATTTATTATAATTACGTTTTATGATTTATTTTTACTTCTTCAACTTTTATGTTAATATCTATTTGGACTTAACAAACAATTCTGTAAAATGTTTATTAAAGCATGCACATCGTTATTTTAATTGTTGTTTCAATTCTTTGATTATACTTATTACGGCAAGTGCACACTGCCTAATTGAATTTTATTATTTTAATTCTTGAACTATGTTAATTATGACCACTAATTTAGTATAGTATTATTATTAAATTTGTCAACATGGAAAGATGGGAGTACTAGAAGACTGTAATGTTCTTAAAAGTTTAATGTACTTAGAGTTGTAAGATTATGGTTGAATACACATGAAGTTGTATGATTATGATTTTATGTACCTAGAATTGCAATATTTTACAAGTGAAAATTAGTATAGTTTTTACTATTCAAATCTATCCAAAATAAAAATTATTTGGAGAAAATCTTTCTGACAAAGATATATCATAAAAACATATATAACATTTTTATGTATTGAATGTGTTTTTGCAGTAGCAATATAAGAGTATAAATTCAAGAAAAATATTTTGAAATATTGAATTCTTGTAGCCATGTAAAATAATGAATTTTTGATAAAAATCATCATTCGACTTAACATGTATAGTTGATGCACAGTAGCTTGATTTGTTTCGTTTATTTATTCTTTTATATTTTACTCGCATGTTAGGTAAAACAGAAGAAGAATGCAATTTTATTCCTGAAGTGATGAGTGAGTGGTATGGATCTAGCGTAGTGCAGCTCACTAAATTAAGCGCTATAATTAGCTGATACATTTAACCAACTTTTTATCATTCCTTAAAGTTAATGTAATTTTATTTAATGGTCGTGAATATTGTTGCATATGTAATCGCGATGTAATAGTCTTTAAAATTATGAAATTACCCTAAAAGTGTAATATATAAATTGAAAATACAATTAGAAATGAAATTATGTGCGAACAAAATAAAATGAAATCACTTGATATACCAAACTATTACCTAAAATACATTGTGGGCCATAGGCCATCCATATTTAATGCTTTCTTCACCTAACTTATTTGATTAGCCATGATTGTGAAGAATTATTTAAGCTTACAAATCTTTAATAGTCATCATTATTGATTTCTACAATACATATGATGACTGAAAGAAAAAAGCCATGTCGGTTCAGCATATTGAAATTATATTGGGTTTGCCAGCCAGTGTATGTGAGGCTGCTACGGGCCTTTTATATAAATATGTGCATGGTTTGGCAAAAGGTAAGGGGCAAGTGAGTGCATTCGGAGACAATCACTCCTTATGTTAGATCACTTGAAGTGATACGTATTTTGATCCACAAATTTTTATATTATGGGATCACCTAAAGTAATACACTTGACGTACTATATCTAAAATGATACATCTAAAGTGCTTTAATCCAAATATTTTTATATTTGACATAATCATTTTTGTCAACTGGGATCCATGATAAAGCGTTGAAAACTCACATGAACAATCCACTGAAGAACCAAAAGATTCTTTATATCAATAATTATTCATATGCTCCACTAAAGAACCAAATGATTCTTTATGGCAATAATTATTCATATGCTGCTTGTTCAATTGGAAAGATCTACCATGTGGATCGTTCTTATTTTATGCATATGTACAATGGTCTTATATTGTTGCATTTGTTCGGCTATTTGTTCAAAACTTTTAATTATAGATATAATATTCAGATTACCTTCGTTTATTTAATACAATTGGATAATACTAGCAATGTAATCATAGTACATTTTATGCATTGTCATTTTAATGAGTTAGTTTTCCTATTATTAGGTAGAGATAAGATGTAACATGATTTCAGTTGGAATGCTATGAAACTATCTCATCTTAATCCTCGGACAAGTCGATGTGAATGTGAAGTTCACAAAATTATTTAATTGTAGACGATTACAAATCAATTGTTTGAAGTATTCACTAATGTCGCGCCTCGGTTTTTGGGTGTCCAAGGTCCTTTCGGCTCACGCCCCAGTTTTTGGGGTGTCCAAGGTCCACCTACAAAAGAAAAATGCAAAAAGTTAGTAATTTTTTGAAAAACTCAATGCAAGATAAAATGGATAGTCAATGTAAAAAATATGTAAGTGTAAGCAATGGATGCAAGTGATGACACTTATTTGAAAAATAGGATTTGTTTTGAAATTTTGAAAAATTTGAGGAGTGGATAAAACTGGATGAAGTTGCCGGAGATTCTTGGTGAGTGAAGGGTGAGGAGACGTGTTAATGGCCTAACCCTCTAAGTATCCCTAGTGGAGTCGCCAACTGTCGCGCCCCGATTTTTGGGTGTCCAAGGTCCTTTCGGTTCGAAGATCCTAAAGTACGGAACTCTGTCACTAGAACTCGTTCTCCTAGAAAGATAAGTGCGACTAGGTTTGAAAACTGATTTGACTAAGGACTTTTTAAAAAAATAGGAGTCGCCACCTAACTTGATTAAGGTGAGTTAGGGCACCTAAAACTAAGTGTTAATCCAAAGATTAAACTTAGGGTTTTTGAAAAAGGTTTTTAAAAACTCCCTCAAGAGAGGGTTTTTAAAAAAATAGGTTGTTTGGTAACCTTTGAAAAGATTTAAGCCCTTTTTTGAAAATAGCTCCATTTTGGTCTTTCAAAAACAGAAATCTATGGTCCGGGGGTTGGTTACGTGTAGGGAAGATATCCTAAGATCATCACCTTACCCCGCCCTTTCAGTACCTACATGTCTAATCTCCCTTTGTTCATTCACTAGAATAACTGGTTATCATTGTCCACTTAATATCCACTTTAGAATTTTGAAAACGGGGTTTAGTCATCACTTTTTGGATGGATGATGCATGATGCAAGGTTTTGGAAGAAATTTAAAAATAATGAGGGTTTTGAAAGAGTTTGGAATAAAAACTTTGAATTGATTGGAATTTTTGAAAAAGGGACTGGGGTTGAAATAAAAGTTATGACCGCACTATTTTAGGTTACCTATGTATCTCATTTGGCAAGAATTAGGTCAATCGTAGTTCGGGCAAGAGCCCGATGGAAAATAGGTGCATTAAGGCCTTTGGAAGGTTTGAAGACACTTTGGGGTCTTTAGAAAATTTTAAGACATTTTGAGGTCTTTGGAAAAGTTTAAGACACTTTGAGATCTTTGGAGAAATTTAAGACACTTTGAGGTCTTTGGAAAAGTTTAAGACACTTTGGGGTCTTAGAGGTTTTGACTTGAAATTGAATGGTGGAGTGTTTCTTGAAAATGTAATTGGATCAACTTGATGGAGTTTTGGAAAAATGTTTTGTCATGTCTCAAGAGAACTTGAAAGTGTTTTTGAAGTCTTGTTTTGAAAACCTTGGAGGAATGTTTTGATGAATTAGTTTTGGAGAGTGGTTTTTGAAAATGGCTAAGGGTTTGGAATCCTAATGGGATAACCTTAGAGGTTGTTCTTGATTTATCACTTGTCCTTGGGATCCCTAACCATGAGAGGGCTAGGGACCCCTTAGGTTCGTGACCTTTTGAAAACGTTTTTGGAAATGCCTTGAAGATAGAGTGTAAGAGCATTAAAAGAGTTTATGGAGTTGGGTTTTCGAAATCATGAGAGTGGGAAGTTTTGGAAAAATAGGTTATGAGGATAATTTGAAAGTTTGAATGATCATTTAGAAAAGGGTTCAAGAGTTGGAACCTTGAAGTGTACTAACCTAGGTAGGATTGGCTTAGGGTTAGGGGTGACCTAAGGTTGACTAACTTGGGTTAGGTCAACCTAGGGTTAAGATGACCTATGGTTAACTAACTGAGGTTGGGTTAACCTAAGTTAAGGTGACCTAGGGTTAACTAACTAGGGTAGATTTAACCTAAGATTAGGATGACTTAGGGTTAACTAACTAGGGTAGGGTTAACCTAAGGTTAGGATGACGTAGGGTTAGGTTAACCTAAGGTGAGTGAACTAGGGTCAAGTTAACCTGGGGTTGAGCAACTATGGTCAAGTTAACCTAGGATTGAGTAACTAGGGTCAAGTTAACCTAGGTTGGACAACTAAGGTCAAGTTAACCTAGGATTGAATTGGAAGAATGATTTTGAAAGTTGGTTCGAAGTACTCTTGGAAAGAGTTTTGTAAAACAAGACATGTTATGCCATGGACCTTGGTTGACAAACTTTTTGAAGATCATTTCCATGAAAATTTTGACTCTAGCCAAGAGTATGGTTTATATGGTTGGTGATTGGAGACCATTTCAAGAAAGGTTTCCTTATGGCCATTACAACCATTATCTTGACAAGAGTGGGGGTTTCTAAAATCAAACATAAGGACGGCAATTTTTGAAAAATAATTTTTGATGCAAAAATGGAGAGAATGCATTTTTAAAAATCATCTTTTGAGAAGGATTTTGGAAACCACTTTTCAAGGGGACCATTCCATCAAGAGAGGGTTCATATGGCCAAACAAAAAGGAGACCACTCAAGAGAGGGTTTCATGGGGTCATTCCAACCACTACACTTAAAAGAATGGAAATCTTGAAAATTAGAGAATTAGAAAGCAACCCTTATGTAAATTAAAATGTCATGATACCAAAATGAAAGTTAGGGGATTAGTAGGAGGTCTTCTAAGGCATAATTCCTAAAATTTCATCCTACACTTCAAGTGACCAACTCTTGGAACAATTTTTGAAAGAAATGTAGAACTTGGAAATGTCATAAAATTAAGAGCAATGTAAGCATTGTGAAGCATGACAATAAGCATAAAATGAAGCCAAGCACACAAGATGTAATCAAAATAGCAATATGTAAGGGGTCATGATTCACATACAAGACTTTTAGGCTACACCACATAAATAAGGGGCTCCTAGGCCATACCATCTTAAAGTAGGCTAGTGAGAGGTCCCCCTACACGGTGGCTCTCACTTGCGTTCCTTTAGGCATGATCTAAGAGCCCTCTTGGCTCAAGCATGCAAGAAAGGGGGGTTGAAGATGGGGATTAAAATAGAGAATAGCCTAAGTAGGCTAGGAGGGAGAAGAGAAGAGTGTGGGAGAGCACAAATGTAAAAGGGATACTACCTTTTGCCTTCACCCCACTTGTAGTCTTCAATGGATGTCTTGATTGGAGCTTGAATGACTTCAAGAGGGCTTGAGAGGCTAGAGTGGAGTGTGTAAGTGTGTATGAGGTCTTGTATGTGGAGTGTATAAGCTTGAGAGGGGTAGAATCTAGCCTAAGTGTTGGAGGGGTGGGATATATGTAAGGATTCGAGTTTCTGGAGTGATTTCAGCAGAACTTCGCATCAATTTCGGACTTGGAATATGCAAAGGGGGAGGCCTCTATTTATAGGCAATCTGGAACAGGCTTGATGCATGTGCTACATGCGCATGGCCAAAATTTGGCCTTGCGCATGTAGGACATGCGCAGGTATTGTTCCATTGCCAGAATGACACGTGGCACCCTATGTACTAGTTAAATCACGACTGTTGATCGAAAGTCGGTCGATCTGATCAAAATTTGAGCGCATGTAGCATATGCTCCATCACCAGGAAGGTTCGTTCAAACTTTGCCTCTATAATTAAGTCAACCGGGAAGGTTTCGGGGGAATCGGTCGCACTCGGGATGTTCTCCTAGTGCTTCTGATGAACTTTCATATTTTTGAAAAGTTTGAATTATGCTTGGAAGTGAGTGATATCGTCTTGGGAAGTGTGCCAAAAAGGTCACTTTTGCGGAGCAACTGTGACACGCTCCCGGGGTGTTTGAAAGTGGCTGTTTTTGTTTCATGTGATCGAGGCCTTCGAGAAGTAATCTATTCGATCGGACCGTAAAGATGGAAAGCACTCTGGAAATATTTTCAAGAATTTCCAAATTTAAGCATTTCTCAAGTCATTTGACGGTGCGTTTTGATTAGGGAATCGGAGAAAAAGTTGACCTTTGCGGAGCGTCTGTGAGACGCTCCAGGGGTTACTAAAAGTTATAGTTTCCACACCGTGCGATGGAGGGCTTTGGGAAGCGAACTATTCGATCAAACCGTATTGATGGAAAGATCTATGGATGAGCTTTCGAGAATTCCCTGATTTACGTATTTCTTAAGTCGGTTGACGGTGTGTTATAACCAGGAAATTGGGAGAAAAGACAATTTGGGAGGAGCGTCTGCGAGACGCTCTAGGGAACGTTTATCACGTCATGTGAGTTTAGTATCGTAGGGTGCTCCTTGGGTTAAACAAGGGCGTGTGGTGAAACCCTCTACTCAAAATCCCGAGGCCGGTGCTGTTTCAGGGCATATTTGGACTTCCAGGGGCAAAACGGTCATTTTGACCAGGGTTGGCTGGAAATGGTCAGGAATGGTTTGGTGTGTTGTGTTAAGTGTGTAGGGTTGTTCAGAGATAGTTTTGGGAGAGTCCTGTACCATTTTGCAGGGTTTGTGTCGTGCTAAGGCGCTCAGGGGCAAAATGGTCATTTTGACCGGAATGGGCCGGAATAGGATTGAATTTGGACCAAATGGTGTGCGGGGGACGCCTAATGGTTTAACAACATTTTGGAAGGATGGACTTATCGTTTTGAGGGATTTTAAACTTTTCCAAGACATGCCTAGAGGCCAAAGGGGCAGGTTTGGTCATTTTTCATCGAGTCGGGCTAGCAGGTGCTGGTGTTGACCTAAGTTTTGGTTCTCGAGACCGCCCGGTCTCGGAAAACTACCTGTGCGATGTTGGTCTCCAAGAACGCCCGTTCTTAGAGAGCTACCTGTAGGGGTGGTGTTGGTTCCTGAGAACGCCTGGTCCTAGAAAGCTACCTGGAAGGGTGGTGTTGGTCTTTGAGAATGCCTAGTCTCGGAGAGCTACCAAATGACGGACATTCTACGTTGGCGGGCTTACAGGTGCCAGAAGTGAATT
Source organism: Euryodendron excelsum (assembly GCA_033060915.1). Lineage (NCBI taxonomy): Eukaryota > Viridiplantae > Streptophyta > Magnoliopsida > Ericales > Pentaphylacaceae > Euryodendron > Euryodendron excelsum. The sequence continues at coordinate 22,236,376 of CM065385.1, read as the reverse complement.
GTCTGGAATTTGATGAGGTGTTGGCCCCTGAGATCACTAGACCCCGAGAAGCTACCTGGATGGTGTTGGTTTCCGGGACTGCCCGGTCCAGAAAGCTACCTGAAATAATGGTGCTTATGGCTCCAGCAGGTCTTTGTGGACCTGATCAGCAACCAGTTGGCTGGATTGGAGATTGTAAGGCTCATCTTGAACCTGCATGTGCTGTGGTGTTTGAAAACTGGACCCGGTTGAGCCGGAGATTGCCGAGCGGGCAAAAATGGGGTGCTTACAACCAACACAAAGATGGTAATCAAATCATATTGATATCAACTGCTAATGTTTGAGCATATATTGATGTCCCTATAGATAATCTATTAATATAGTAACCCATGATTTTAAAACACGCTTGAAGTGTAAGAGGCTTGTTCAAAGCACGCCCGAAGTGTGGGAGGCCTGTCAGTGCAAAAATCAAAAGTCTTAAAAAGAGAAAAAGCACAACAAAGTGAGCAAATTGGTGATCCTGAACTAAACTTTCTGAAGAATAAAATGAACTTCTAGAAGAGGAATTAATCATATATTATCGTTCGTATCATTTCCTGAAGAAGAAACTTTTGAAGAGAAATCTCTAGAAGAGATAGTAAATCATAATGTCTTCCTAAACAAAAAGCTCCCGTAAAAGAACCTTTTGAAGAGATGTCTCCTGTAGAGGAAATAGTACCTGAAAATAATGAGATCTCAATGAATAATGTGAATACAATAGAAAGATGAAATAGAACTGAAATTGTTATCAACAACATATCTTTATTTAAAGTGGCTTTTGTAATTACCAGAAATAATGAAAAGACTGAGCCACAGACAGTCGACAAATGTCAACATTAATATGATCGATCAAAAATGAAAAGAAACTATTGAGTTAGAATTAAACTCATTAGCATAATGTAAAGTATTCAGATTTGTAGTCCAAACACCAAAAGATGTTGGACCTAAAGTCTAAAGACCAAAAGATGTAAAAGTATTCGGATAAGTAGTCCACACACCCAAAAATGTAAAATCAATTTGATACAAATGAGTATTTGCGCAATGAGAAAATGGAATATTGCGATATAAAGCATGACTCGTACTAGAAGGTTTCTTACAAAGATCTGGTATTGACTATAATGAGAAATTCTATCCTATAAGGATACAATTACATTAATTAGTTTGTCAATCTCAGAAGAACTGGATATGCATCTAATGAATGTATAATAGCCTATTCATATGGTGGATTAGGTAATAATATACATATAAAAATTCTTAAAGAATTTAAAAATACTGAAGCTGATATTTTAAAATCTCGAAGGTTATATTCTATCAAGCTTAAAAAATATTTGTATGGGTTAAAAGAATCTGGACGCAGATGATACAATTATTCCAATAAATATTTATTAAAAGAAAGATATGTTAATACTATAATTTGTCAATGCATTTTTAATTTGTCTTTTGTTGAAACTCCTAAATATCTTACAATAACTGTTTGTTATTTAAAGAATGAGTTTGAAATGAAAGATCTCTGCAAAAAAGATATTTATCTTGCAAATTAAACATTTATTAGAAGGAATTCTCATTCATCAATCGACATATACAGAAAAGAGTTTATATTGATTTTATATGAATAAAACTCATACATTGACTTCTCCTATGATTGTCTAATTACTAATTGTACAGAAATATTATTTTTGCCCTTAAGAAAATGGTGAAGAAATACTTAGTCTTGAAATACTATATTTCAGTGCTATTGGAGTTCTTATGTATTTTGTAAATTGCACAAGACCCGATATTATATTGCCTGTCAACGTACTGTTAATATACTGTTCTACACCAACTCCAAGATAATAGAATGGAATAAAGCACATATTGTGTTATCTTCGAAGACTAACAAACATATGCTTATTCTATGCAAAAGAGTCACTACCAGAGTTAGTTAGCTATACAGATGCTGGTTATCTTTCTTATCTACATAAAGATCTATCACATGGTATACTTGTTTGCTAATGACAAGATTGCTATATCTTCGCTATCTATAAAGCAAATATTAACGGTAACTTCTTTAGATCACTTCTTTAGATCACTCTCGACTTATGGTAGAGAGTGCATTGGACTGAGTTTTATTTTGATATTTGCATTCTCGATTTTGGTCGCAAGCTTCTCGATATTTGACAATTGCGTTCGACCCCAAAATTGATTGATTCAGAGGACCTTCACAGAGATTTCTTTGCACGAAGTAATATAAAAGTCAAAACCGTGTTGTGTAGCTGCCCAAGTTTTTGCCAATTCCCAGTTCTTTCATAGACCAAAATCACATGACCATCTGATATGCCTGATAATAAGAATAGTATAATTGAGGGATTACTTTAACAAAATAACAACTATAAAGTCGAAGATTGAATGAGTATGTGAGAAAAGGAAGAAAAAAAAAAAAAAAGAACGCGCAATTCATGAAATTCGAAGCTTCAAGATTAGCTTACTAATTCTGTTACGGTTCGGCTCTTAGCTCACACTCGATCAATCTTACAACACATTTCATCGCATTCATTAAATAGAGAAAAAATAAAAATAGATAAATAAAATCGTATGTGTCGTAAGATTGCATAAGTGTAATTCCAACATCACAGACCCAGAACGTGAAAACAATAACCAGAATCGTATGTCGTAAGATTGCATAAGTGTAATTCCAACATCACAAACCCAGAACGTGAAAACAATAACCAGAATCGTATGTCGTAAAATTGTATGAGTGTAATTCCAGCACCACAGACCCAGAACATGAAAACAATCTCTCTGCCCTTCACAGGCAAAGATGTGAGTATAGTTCATACCCACCTTCCAATAACTTCCACCGACTTTCTAGGGCATATTACCTTACACACCTAACCATTCCTTAAGGTCAATATGGTCAGTGTTTATAGAGTCTTTGACGCAATCCAATGCGCGTCCCACAGAACCAAAATCGGCTGAGTTTGACATAAGGAAATACCTTGGTCATTTCATTGTTTTATACTATTATCTAGCTCGGTGACAGAGTCAAAAAAAATTTATTTAGGAGGCACTCGTTGATTATAATAAAAAAAAAATAGTATAATCAACAATAGGATATTTAGCTTCTATGCATATTTATAATGTATACAAATTTACATATATAAATAGGTTTTAAGTAATATAAATATTTTCAGGAGCACTTATAAAATTTTAGTAGATAAAAATTAAATTTTTTTTTAAATTATAGGTAAAAATAAAATATTTGAAAATTTGAGGAGACACTTATAAAATTTTAAAAGAAAACATTTGAAAATATTTTTTAAAATTATAAAAAAAATAAAATGTTTAAAAATTTGAGGGGAGCATTTTAAATTTTTTAGGAGTTATATTAAAAAGAATTTAAAAAATTATAAATAAAAGTATAATTTCTAAATTTTAAGGGATGCACCTGCCCCCCTGGGCGGCATGTGCCTCGGCCCCTGTTTTTTGACATTTCATTAATTAGATTCAGTCCAGCGTTGAAGCATTCATAGCCAGCAAGCTAGCCAGCCCCTCGTTGACTTTTCATGTCTCAAGAAAATTTTGTATAAATATAAGTGAAGATCGGTCAGCATTGGCATTGTAAACAGATCGTCTTCAATCAAGCATCAATATCTCAGCTGGTGATGCTGACGAAGCACAAAACCTATTTCGATTAATCCAGTTTTGAGCTCAGGAATTGCAGAGATGGTTGAGCTTCTGCCGAGGTTGCTGGCACTGTGCGTATTTGTTTCTCTAGTCATTACTGTTCCATTTGCAGAGGCCAGAATCCGGCACTATAAGTGGGAGGTGAAGTATGAGTACAAGTCTCCCGATTGCCACAAGAAACTTGCCATCACCATTAATGGAAAGACGCCCGGACCAACAATCTTGGCCCAGCAAGACGACACTATCATCGTGGAGCTCAAGAACAGTTTATTAACTGAGAATGTCGCGGTCCATTGGCATGGAATTCGACAGGTATATATATATAGTCAGCACCTAGTACTCACTGTCACCATTTTTGTAGGTACATTTTGATTGTTCATTTATTCATACTTGAATGTGCAATTACTTGCAGATCGGAACACCTTGGTTTGATGGAACTGAAGGGGTGACTCAGTGTCCTATTTTGCCTGGAGACACCTTCGTGTACAAATTTGTCGTGGATAGGGTAAGCTTTAGTGACCTTAGATTAACCTCATTATACACTATTTACTCTGTTCCTCGTTCCCATTCATTCTGGGAATCTATGTTCGGCTATGTTATAACCTTGAGTTCTTTTTTGAACGATAAATATACAGCCTGGAACGTATCTGTACCACGCACACTACGGTATGCAAAGAGAGGCTGGGCTGTATGGATCAATCCGCGTTGCACTTCCTGAGGGAGAATCAGAGCCCTTTTCCTATGATTATGACCGAAGCATCATCCTCAACGATTGGTACCATAAAAGCACTTATGAACAAGCCACTGGACTATCTTCTATTCCTTTTGGATGGGTTGGGGAGCCTCAGGTCCATGACACTCTGAGATTCATACATATATATGTGTATATATATGTACATATGAGCATACATGTTAACTCCTTTTATTATTTTGCAGTCACTTCTGATACAAGGAAAAGGAAGGTTCAATTGCGCCACTCCAGGCCTAGAAGCCGGTCTTTGTAATGCTACAAATCCTGAATGCTCTCCCTATGTTATCACCGTAATTCCTGGAAAAAAATATCGATTAAGAATCGGTAGCTTGACTGCTTTAGCAGCCCTTAGTTTCCAAATAGAGGTAATTTAACACACATTTGAAAAACTTCTAATCCATTTATTTTTTTATTTTTTATTTTTTTTATGTTACTATTACTAACGTGTAGTACTATTATTTCTAATGCAGGGCCATAATATGACTGTGGTTGAAGCAGATGGGCACTATGTTGAACCATTTGTTGTGAAAAACCTATTCATCTACTCTGGTGAAACTTATTCTGTCCTAATAGAAGCTGACCAAGACCCTTCAAGAAATTACTGGGCAAGTTCAAAAGTGGTTAGCCGGAATAGCACAACTCCAAATGGTTTAGCCATTCTCAATTACTATCCTAACCATCCCAGAAGACCTCCCCCAACAGTTCCACCCACCGGCCCTCTTTGGAACGATTCAGAGTCAAGGTTGGCTCAAAGTCTCAAAATCAAGGCTCGACAAGGCTACATCCACCCTCCTCCCCAAACCTCAGACAGAGTAATTGTGATGCTCAACACACAAAACTTGATCAACGGCTACTTCCGCTGGTCTGTGAACAACGTCTCCTTCAACCTTCCCCATACCCCATATCTAATCGCGCTTAAGGAGAATTTAAAACTCGCCTTCGAGCAAACTCCTCCCCCCGATGGTTATGACTTTGTCAACTACGACATTTACAGTGTCGCGAAGAACAGAAATGCTACTTCTAGTAACTCCATCTATAGGTTGCAGTTCAATTCAACAGTGGACATTATACTTCAAAATGCCAATACAATGACCGCGAATAATAGCGAGACACATCCGTGGCATCTACACGGGCACGATTTTTGGGTCATGGGCTATGGGACAGGCAAATTTAACGCGTCTCGTGACCCGGAGAAGTACAATTATGATAATCCGATCATGAAGAATACAGTGGCTGTTCAACCTTATGGTTGGACTGCTTTGAGGTTTCGCGCCGACAATCCAGGTGCCTGGGCATTCCATTGTCATATAGAGTCTCATTTCTATATGGGCATGGGGGTGGTGTTTGAAGAAGGAATAGAGAAGGTGGGAAAATTGCCTAAATCTATTATGGGTTGTGGTGAAACAAAAGGCTTCCATAGCCCATAATTTCTTTGAGGAAACCATTATATATATATATATTTTTTTTTTTTTCAATTGTAGATCATTTTGTAAGTAGTGGATATTCTTTTTTTCAAGAAAGAAGTATGTACACTCCAAGAAATTTATTTTTTGAGGGACATCCGAATTCGATGCTTTAATAAAACAATGATTACTGTATTTCTTGGTCTAAGTAATCTAATTTCGAATTCAATGCCTCCATTAATATTCAAATTTCACATTCATTTTGGTTGGGCAGAACAATGGATAATTGGAGTTCAGTCTACATTGCTCTGTTGATTATTTTTCTAATGTAAATTACAAATAGTCAAGGCCTTTTGTATGATAATTGGAGGTGAGATTTCTGAGAAAGTTGGGCCGATCACTCGAACCATTATTGATGAGTCCCCAACCTACTTGCTTCTCAAGAGGTTGTGTTCTTATAGTATACTGTTCTTGGTCGAGCCTACTCATGTAATCATGGCTTACCTTGTAGGCTTATGAGGCTTTAGAGTAGGCTGACCAGACAGGAATGCACCTTTTTCTACCATGCTTTAGCTCGTCTGACTGGATGTATGCATGGCCATCGCGTGCTTTATCTCCCCCGCATTGAATGCGGGTCCACTTCTCATTAAATACGGCCGATTGAGCATTAAATGCCCTGACTCGGGTTATCCAGCTTGGGGTCGGGTAACCTTTCTAATTGGACTGACCTGGAGTGCAGGCTCGGGTTACCCTGATAAAGTCTGGGGTGTTCCCAGCTTACATGATCCTTTTCTAGTATTTGTTGGGCCTGCCCTTTTGGGCTGGGCTAGGGGATTTATGACCCACAATTACCCCCAACCTTAGCGTCCTTTGAAAGGGGGCTAAGGCTAATACACCATAGCCATTTCCAGTTGTGACGTTTCCTTTGTCAGAAGTTTTAATGTAACGTGATTACTCAAATGACCCGAAGAAGCTGCCGTCGTCTCGATTTTCTCCATCAGACGAAGACGTTGGGGCTATCTTCCAAGTGTGGGGGCAAACTCTAACTTGAAACATTGAATCTACCTCTTTTGTGAAGGTAGCAACTCGGTACGTTTCCCTTCTCATCTTGTGTGTCTCTCGCGTCCTTGAGTAGGAAACCATAGAAACCCTAGTCTTTAACCTGCGATGGGGTCTCCCCTTAGGGGTATGCTTGTCACTTCCGACGACACAACAGCATTTAAAGCCTGATATAACTTCCCACCAGGTGTAGACATTAAGCTAATCGGTCCCACAGATGATGGTTGGGTAGTAACAAAGGAGGGGACTCGCTTCCCTCTCATCGCCATTGTAGAGGGTGGACTCCGTTTTCCCATCCACCTCTTTCTGACCAAGGTCCTCAATTATTATGAAATCGACCCAATTCAACTCGCACTCAATGGATATAGGATAGTTATGGGGGTGGTCGAGTTGAACAGAAGGTTAGGTTTGAACCTAGGGCTTCATGAATTTGATTACTGCTACATGGTGGTAGAGGTGAACACTGCTCGGTCAATCCATCATCGATACTATTTTAGGGCTAGGGCTGGCCCCAGAGAGTTGGTTCAGCTTCTTCCAAGTTTGGGGAAGGGAATTGACGACGTTATAGCTAGAGTAAGCGGTCCATGGGAATTTGGGGAGGTCCCTGTGGAACTAGCCCCACCAACGCGATGCCCCAGGGTCCCATGAAAAATAGGTCGATCTTCTCTTTCCCGATCTGGTGTAAGCTTCCTCCCTGCATCTTTTTGTAGCCCTGTCAGTTTCTAACTTGCTTCCCTCTTCTTTCCATTTTGCAGCTGAATTCATCACCAAGGACAAGGATATCGAGCTTCTAAGGGTAGACTTGAATGCTCTAGGCATCGCTTGGGCATACTAGGGTGAACGAGCCTCGGCTGGGATTGGGCGCGCGGCCCACGTTCTGTTGGGGTACCCCTCCGGTTACAGTCTTTCACAAAGGTGTACGGGATTGCAGCCTTAGTCCTTGTAGCGTAGAAAGCTGAAGGGGGTCTACACGAGATCGGTGAGTACCCGGTATTGTCACTTCCACCCCCTGCCCTTTTTAGCGCTGTGCCCATCTCTACTGTTGCCGAAGAAAGCATGGCACCCAAACTGCGCGATTTATCAGTGGCACTGGGAGGGAGAGCTTCCAAGAAGAGAAAAGAGGTGATCCCATCCTTCGTGGGTGCGACCTCCTTTACTGCGGAAGTCGCTGCCCTAGGCAGCGGTGTTGAGGTTCATCATCCTGCTGCACAATCCAACACTGGAGTTGATGCCAATCTTGAACACATAGTTTTGGGTGGAGCCTTGGTACCTCAGCAGGGTGGCAAGAAAAGGAAACTAGTGAAAGCTGCAGAGAAGGAGGCGGCTCAGGAGAAGAGAGCCAATTTTGCGATACCTCCATCCACATAGGCAGAAGCTGATCCAAGGGGCAAAGGTAGGGCTGAGGAACCGACACCCAAGGAATTCATGGTTCGGCCGAAAATTAGTGGTCAGCCCATGAATACCCGGGATTCGATACTCAACAGTCCTGGAGTGGCTATTGGTGCCCTCTAGGCCCTAGTACCGCTTGGAGATGTTCAGGAGATGAGTGAAATTGACGACGATACGCTACTAGGAGGCGATGTTCACGAAGCACTGGTGGTACGGAGTTCTTTTCTACCTGTCTTTCCTTTTCAGGTTTTTCGCTGAGTCCCCATTTTAACTCTTGTCCTCTTTTCTCGATTGCAGGGAGCCATCCAAGGCTTGGAGGTTTTGCAACGATTTTTCATCTTGCGAGATCGGTACGCCGACCTGCTGCTGGACCGTGACCGATATAGGCAAAGATTTCAAACAAGGGACAATGAGGCCAGAGGATTTTAACAGGCTTTCACCAAGCAACAAGTCGTCCTCGGGGACACGCTGGCCTCCCTCAAACTGAGGGAAAAAGACTTCGAGGAGGCTAGGGTCAAAGTTGCCAACCTGAAGATGAGGCTAGCCAAGGCTGAGAAATCGGCATCTGATGCGGAGGCCGCTCTGGCCGAATCCCAATCTGAGGTAAACGAGCTGAAGAAGGAGTGTGAGGCTTAGTATACCAAGGGTTTCGATGATGCCAGGGATCATTACGAGGCTCAAGTGAAAACCATCTCCGAAGGTGCCTTTCGTGATGGGTTCACGTCGGCGCTAAGGAAGTCATCGCTGGACAAATCCTCTCCCCTATGGATGGAGATACCAGCTTAGGCTGATGCCGAGCTAGAGTCGGAGGGCAATGAAGGTGTCGACGTCCATGGTGATGCAGTGGGTATTGGCTGCGTGTGCCGGGAAATTGATGGATCCAATCCCGCCAAGCCTCTGCCAGTCGATCAACGATCAACTTCTGAACTACATCCGACTGATCCTTCTATTGCCAAGCCCCCAGTAGTTGAATAACCGTAGGGCTATTTTGTTTTGTTGTTTCCCACAATGTAATTTTTGATTGTTTATAATCGAACACCTTTCTCATGTGCCATTTTACCCATTGACAGCTAATTCTTACTGTGGATGTATGAGCTAATTCTGCCAAAGGCGCAGTTTATTCCATATAATTTTAGGAAAATAAAAGGTTTTCGCTTGCCGAGCTCCCGAGCTTTAGGCCAAAAAATTGTTTTGGCAAAGAAAATGAATGCTTTAAATGGAAAATTGTGGCCTTTTATCAGGTCAAGTCATTCATATTTAGGCCGTGGGTCGAAATACTTATCTTGTTTTACTCTTCCGTTCGTATGATTGTCCCGCCGATCTTTTTTACTTAGGCTGAACCCAGGTGAATTCGTAATTCAGGTGCTGCTAGCCTAACTCATTGTTTTAAATAGGACTCAGCTGTCTTATGTAATTAATTTAGGGTGACTTTCGTTGGCTGACTTGGTCAGAAATGATCCAGGACCAGGGTTTTACATATGGTTTTTTGTGACCTTCATTGGCCGATGTGTCAAACGTAGATAGGACCAAGTTTTTACACTTGGTTTTAATGACCTTTATTGGCCGACCTGGTCATAAATGATCTAGGACTAGGTTTTTACACCTAGTTTTTGTGACCTTCATTGGCCGACCTGGTCATAAATGATCTAGGACCAGGTTTTTACACCTGGTTTTGTTTTTGGTTTTGTCGTCCTTCAATACTTTGCAGTTTGGAGTGGCATTAATCTTGCTGAGTAGCTTTTAATTTTCATTGATTTTGCAAAGATTACATATTGGTCGAAGGAGGTTCTATCCTTCTGAGAGCAAAACTACAGTTAGAACACCCTGGGAAGACAAGAAAGGCTTACTGGTAGAGCTTCTTGAGATTATTAGCATTCCAAGGTCGGGGGAATTGTCGCCCTTCGTCGACCGTCTCTAGCCAATATGCCCCCACGCCGACTTGGGACGTAACTCTGTAGAGACCTTCCCAGTTGAGGCCTAGCTTCCCGTCCGTTGGATTTTTTGTTGCCCCCAACACCTTTCTTAATACCAAATCTCTAGGAGCGAAGGGTCTCAGTTGTACCCTTTTGTTATAAGATCGGCTCAGTTGTTGATGATACGCCGTGAGTTTGATTAGGGCAGTCTTACGTCTCTCTTCAGCTAGGTCCATGTCCTTTGCCAGAGTCTTATCATTAAGGCCAGTATCAAAGGCCACCGATCTAATCGTAGGGAGCTGCACTTCCAAGGGTATCACTGCTTCTACCACATATGCCATTGAGAAAGGGGTTTCCCTAGTAGATCTCCTTGGAGTGGTTCTATAGGACCATAAGACGCTTAAAAGCTCTTCAACCCATCGTCCTTTAGCCTTTTCTAGGCGCTTTTTGATGCCGTTGAGTATTGTTTTGTTGGAAATCTCTGCCTGCCCGTTTCACTGTGGATAAGCCGGCGTTGAGTAATAATTCCTGATGCCCTGCTCGTCACAAAATTATCTGAATTTGTTACCATCGAATTGGGTGCCGTTATCTAACACTAGAGCTCGGGGTATGCTGAACAGTGTAATGATGCTTTTCCAGGAAAATCTCTTTGCATCTGACTCTTTGATTGTCGAGAGTGGCTCTGCCTCTACCCATTTGGTGAAGTAATCTGTAGCCATAATGAGAAATCTTTTGTTAGCTGGAGCTTGGGGGAGAGGTTCGACTATATCCAGCCCCCACTGGGCAAAGGGCCAGGGGGGAGTAATTGTTGTGCTGGCTGATGGATCAACAGGGAGAATTTCTGACATTTCTGACATTTCATCACATACTGGGTGGCGTCCTTATGCATGTAAGGCCACCAATATCCTTACGAAATTGCTCGGTGAGCAATAGATCTGCCGCCGATACGACTTCCACAGATTCTTTCATGAATTTCGAATAAAATAACCTGCACTTTGTCAGGATGAACACAATATAAATATGGATCAGTGAAAGACCTTCTGTAGAGCTCCCTGGTAGGAGAAAGCCAATACTTCAGAGACTTGTATTTAACTTTTCTGGCTTCATTCTTATCTTCTGATAGTACGTCTCTATCCAGGTATGAGACGTTCGGGTCCATTCAGAAGGGTCTCAACTGCTCAACAGCCAAGGCTTGCTCTTCTTCTTGGAATATGCTCCGGCTAGCCAGCGTCTCCACATGGATTGTTCATTTAGAACCTGATTTAAGAGCCATGGCGAGCGTAACCAAGGCATCAGCATGAGCATTGCTGTCGCGGTTGATCTGGAGAAGCTTGTACTTGCTGAATTTTGGCAGCAGTTCTCTTGCTTTTGCTAGATATTGGGCCATCCTGTCTTTCTTTGCTACGTACTCTCCGATGATCTGATTTACTACCAGCTGGGAATCAGAGTAGATCACGATATCAGAAATATGGACGTCAATAGCTCGGTACAACCTTGCGAGCAGAGCCTTGTATTCTGACTTGTTGTTTGAGGCGGTGAACTCCAGTTTAATAGTCTGCTCCAGTGCCATGCCATCTGGCGTGATGAGGACTATTCCTGAACCTGCCCCTCGATCATTGGACGCTTTGTCAACAAACAGCTTCCATTGACCAGCTTCTTCCCAAAGCTTCAAAGGAGGTTCGTCGTGTTGCGCACCGGGGATGGGGAATGGATTGACTTCCTATGAAATTTTAACAAAAAATTTGGCAATAAAATTAACTAATACGTGGCCTTTAATTGTCGTTTGAGGTTGGAACTTAATGTCGAACTCTCCCAACTCAACGACCCAATTGGCCACCCTACTAGAGAAGTCGACCCTTCTCCAGAGTGGTTTCAGTTGGTGGTTCGTGAGTACATTGATGGTGTGGGCTCGAAAGTAGTGAACCAATTTTTGCAACGCTACGACCAATGCAAGGACCAACTTTTCTAATGGTAAATATCGGCTTTCAGCCCCCAAGAGAGTCTTGCTAACATAGTAGATAGGCTACTACTGCCGATCCTGCTGTCGAAGTAACATGGCTCTGACTGCATGCTCCGATACTGCGAGGTAAAGGAAGAGCTCCTTATGTCTTAATGGAGTGGAGAGTAGGGGAGGCTGGCTTAGATATTTCTTAAGATTTGCCAAGGCTTGATCGCATTCCTGGATCCAGCTAAATCGCTCTTGCTTTTTAAGAAGCTGGAAGAACGGTATGGATTTGTCTGAAGATCGGCTAATGAATCTGTTAAGTGCTGCTGCCATACTTGTCAGCTTCTGTACTTCCTTCGTATTCCTCGGGGCCTGGACATTTTGGATAACATTGACCTGCTGCGGGTTTACTTCAATGCCCCGGTGTGTAACCAGGAACCTAAGGAATTTCCCAGAGTTAACCCCAAACACACATTTGGGGGCGTTGAGCCTCATTTTGTACTGTTTTAGGATGTTAAACACCACTGTCAGGTTGTCGAGATGGTGATTGCCGAGCTTACTTTTGACCACCATGTCATCGATATACACTTCCATGGTTCTGCCAATGTGATCTTTGAACATTTTGGTAACCAGGCACTGATAAGTGGCCCAAGTTTTCTTTAGTCCAAAGGACATTACTTTGTAGCAGAAGATACCCCGTGGAGTTATGAAGACGGTTTTCTGTTGATCATCTTCATGAAGTGGGATTTGATGGTACCCACGATATGCATCCAGGAAGCTCATTCTTTTGAAGCTAGCCGTGACATCCATTAATTGGTCGATTTTAGGCAGAGGGAAAGGGTCCTTGGGACATACTTTGTTAAGATCGGTGAAGTCAACATAAACTCTCCACTTGCCGTCTTTCTTCTTCACAACAACTGTGTTCGACAGCCAGCGAGGGTAGTAGACTTCTCTAATTGTACTAGCATCAAGAAGCCTTTTGACCTTTTCAATGACAGCATCTGCATGTTGCGTAGCTGCCCTCCTTCCTTTTTGGACCATGGGTTGGCACTGAGGGTCTACACTCAATCTATGGCAAACAATCTTTGTGTCAATTCCAGGCATGTCGTAAGGTGTCCAAGTGAAGATTTTGATATAGCTCATCAGGAGCTCGATCAATGAATTCTCCTCAGTTTGGGATAGGGAAGCACTGATCGCAAAGTACTTCTCCTTTTACCGATCTATGTGGACATTCTTCAAGTCCTTAACTGCTTTCTTCTTTGGTACCTACCCAACGTCATCAATCAGGAGTGTGTCCTTGTGTAGCTCCATCATCTGTACTTTTCTTATTTCTACTTTCGTGGCACATGCTGTAAGGAAGCAGTACTTTGCTGCAACTTGGTCCCCTTTTATCTCTTGTACCCCCTTCGGAGAGGGGAAGCGAATCAACTGGTGGTAGGAAGAGGGGATAGCCTTCATGAGATGCAACCATGTTCGGCCCATGATTGTATTATATGGGGAGGGCACGTTGACCACCAGGATTTCTGTCTGTAGGGTAATACCCCCCGCAGTCACAGGGATGGTAACTTTCCCGAGCGGCCAAACTGGGTTGGAGCTAAACTCGATCAATGGGTTGAGTGAGGGTTGAAGGTCGGCGTCTTTTAGTTCCAGCTTTTTGAAGAGGTCATAGTACATAACCTTTGAGGAGCTCCCCTGGTCAATGAGCAACATCTTCACGTCACAACCTGCCAGGTGCAGAGTCACAACGAGTGTGCCATTGTGGGGGGTTTGAACTCCCACGAGGTCTTCATCAGTGAAGGTTATGGCCACAGCGTCACTACCAACCTTAGCTTTTTTAGGAGGAGGAGCTATCTGCAATATTTCCTTCAAGTGCTCGGCTTTTTGAATATTAGCCCGGTATTTATATCTGTCGATAGCCTTAGAATCTGTCGACCCATGTAGCATGTTGATCAGACGAGCCAATTTAGCATTGTCTTTTTGAGGGGGGGCTTTCAGTCTTGACTGCTTAGCCTTCCGTGTCATCTTCTGTTGCTCAGTGGTATAAACTCCTCGTTTCCCTAAGAGGTTAGTACTCATGTTTTCTTGGACCTTCCCACAGACAGCGCCAATTGTAGGTGGGATTTTTGGGAAGGCCTGACCAATCACTTGAACCACTATTGATGAGTTCCCAGCCTGCTTGCTTCTCAAGAGGTTGTGTTCTTATAGTGTAGTGTTCTTGGTCGAGCTTACTCATGTAATCATGGCCTACCTTGTAGGCTTATATAGTTTTAGAGTGGGCTAACCATACACGAATACACCTTTTTCTACCATGCTCTAGCTTGTCTGACCGGATGTAAGCATGGCTGTCGCATGCTTTATCTCCCCCACATTGCATGCGAGTCTGCTTCTAATTAAATGCGGCCGATTGAGCATTAAATACCCTGACTCGGGTTATCCGGCTTGAGGTCGGGTAACCTTTCTAATTGGACTGACCTGGAGTGCAGTCCTGGGTTACCCTGATAAAGCCTGGGGTATTCCCGGCCCACATGATCCTCTTCTAGTATTCGTTGGGCCTGCCCTTTTGGGCTGAGCTTGGGGATTTATGACCCACAATAATCATATGGAATTAGCAAAATTATTAACTGTTAATGATTCGATCTCTTAAAGTCTGGGACTCGCCCATGTAAGAAAGAAGATTGTGGACTTAGCATTTTCTAGTTATAAAAGTTATGGCTTATTTTTCTCTATTTTACAATACATGGTAGGATATATTGTTTCTCATTTTTGAACATTGAAAAGGCCAACCCTGTTGCCATCGTAATAGTAGTTGTTATCCTAGTTGCGCATAGCTGGCTTGTCTTTGACCGGACTGGGGAGTGAATTACTCTAGGTATAAATAAGCTCCTAGACACTCGAACCCGAGAGTGGATTACTCCAGGTAAACATAAGCTGGCCTTGACACCTTGAATGCAACACCCAAAAAAAAAAAAAAACCACAATTACCTAAACTACCACCTTCCTAACTTTTACATCAATAGAAACAACATTAGAAAATTTTTATTTCGTGGTTATTATAAATAGTTCTTAAGTCATCGTATTGAAAGAACTCCCAAGATAGAGGATCAGAAAGTACAAGTCCTAGAGAGGTTAAAGGAAGAAGCCCCGTAAGAATTAGTAAGGAAATACTCAGTAGATGCAATAGATGGTTTGAATTGGCCTTTTTTTTCCTGGTTTTTCACTTTGGCTTATGACTTTCGCAGCCCAAAAAAAGAAAAAGGTCTCTTTGTTGTATATAATCATAACTGTAGCAAGAGCTTGAGTGTGGTCCAAATCTTGAAAGGCATGTTTTTCACATGTATTTAAGATGTCCTTTTATATGAAAAATGCTATTTTTCCACAAAAGTAAGGTGGTGGCTAACAAGTTTTGACACAGAGGGAAAATGAGAGAGTAATTAATGGGTAAAATTGGTTGAAATTCCAACTTACAAGTGAAAAAAAAAATGAAATTGGTTGAGAGCTTCATTTGAATCAATTTGCGATTTAGACATTTAATACTGAATACAAACAAGTATCATTTATGTGTTATAAAACTACATAAAATATAAAGAAGATAAATATAACCCAACACAAGTTATAATCAAATTAGTTCTTCGGGAACTATCACATATTTATCAGACTAATTCTTCTGAAACTATTAGGGTTGATCTTCTAGATCACCCAAGATCTCATTATATTAAAAGAGAAAATATAAATACAACCGTATCTCTATATATTTGTTCAAAGCCTTTGCTTTGTTTCTCTTTTCTTCTCTCATCTTCTTTCTTTTTCTCTATTCACCTCTTCCTCTTTTCTACTTGCGTTTTGCTTCTGCCTTCTTTATATAAGGGAAGAAACGCGTGAAAACTGTGTGAAGTCAAGATTGGGCAGTGATCCCACAGTGATCGATGGAAAAAACCTCACCCACAGGCGGCTCACTTTTCTTTGGTGGGTCATCCACTTTATTCACAACATTCCCCCTTGGATGACCACCACATAATGAATATGCCTCATTAAAACCTTGCGAATAAATTTTGCTTCTGCCCTCTTCATATAGGGGAAGAAACGCGTGAAAATTGTATGAAGTCAAGATTGACACAGTGATCCCACAGTGATCGATGGGAAAAACCTCACCCACCGGTGACTCACTTTTCTTTGGTGGATCATCCACTTTATTCACAACATTATGCACAATAAAGCTGGCAAATTCAAAATGTGTTCAATTTGTTATTCTTCACTTTGATTGAGTGTCATTTGACTAATTTGACAGTCTCTAGTGTAATTGGCATATCATGAAACAAGACCAAACTAACTGTTTGGAAGAACTGTACTTACCAGTGATAGCAACGTTCGATCACCTGATTTATTTGTGCCATATTATTCTTTAACATGACATTTGTTGATACCTGCTTACTACAAACACAATTGAGCTAGGGAAATCTTAATCTCATTTGGAAAATAACAAGAAAGTCATGAATTTCATGCCAGTTTTTAGATTTTCTATAGATTTACCTTCGGGTAGTGATGTGAATCTCTTTTTCTCTTCAATGCACTCCTGATTTGCTTCAATTGAATGTGAAAGGAACATATTACACTACCTTTTGTGAGGTTGGGGTTAGAGTGACTACTGTAAGATTTCCAATTTCCTCCTCGTCTTCCCAGTTCCCGCTAAATGCATCAACAAATTGCTCGCTGAAATAAGAGAAGGCTCCTGGTCCTACATCCCAATACTTAATTGCAAGGTTGAGTGGGGAGAAAAAAAAAACAAAGTTAATCAGTACTCTAAGGTTGAGTGGTCAGAAAAGTCAATTTCAACCAATTCAAAGATGGTGGCCATGAAATGCAACTCAAATAACTAAGTTATATCACAAAGAATATTACAAAATCTTTTTGATAATTCTACCAACACAATGAAAGAATGTGATTCTTTTCTCCCTAGAGGAAAGAAAGTGGGTTGTATAACATTTCTAGGAACAAGAAAATTAAGTTACAAGCTATGTTGGAGCAAAGACTTTTCTTCAGGTGGTATGTTATCATTTTGCCCATCATTGTTTTGGAAAATGTTTCAAAATTTCATTGTATAAATAGTTAAGTTATTATTTAGTATTTATCACTATTTTATACTATTCATGGAGCTTACGTGTCTAATATTTTATACGTATAGATATATATATGTGTGTGTGTGTGTGTGTGTGCAAGTGTGTATACATATAGTGGGTGAGTCCATTTGAAAAAGGAAGAGAGAGAATCAAAAAAAGGAAAAAGATTGCATACATATCCTCTAATAAAAAAGGAAACAGTGAATTGGACTTTGTTGGCTGATAAATCACGAAACAATTCATTGCTTTGATTTTGGCATTAAATTATCACATGAGTTAAATCCTTCTTTTCCCAACTTTTTGACTTTGAGACATGACATTCTATGCCTTGTCTCTAAACTGTTTGAGATTCTAGCTCTATATATGTATAAGGCTTTTTAGTCTTATTTGATATAGAGGATGATTTTGATTTTCCTATATACTATTTTGCTTCCTCTGGTTTTCTCTGTTAGACTTTTTAACAGACAAGTTCAAGCCTTTCTAGTGAATGCACACCACAAAGGTTGGTCATTGTATCCTAGAGGACGATCGTCTAGAGCCATATGTATCGAGGTTTTCAACCGTGTGGGAGTGAAATTGTTTCTTAAGGATAACAGATTAATTTTCGTGCCTCGACTCATCTTTCTTCTAATTTGATAAGTTTTCTTCCTCTAAATCTTCAACGTGACTTATTTTTACTATGATAAACTTCTTGTGTTTTATATTCATTTATAAAAACACAATTATTACATATATTTTCAACAATCTTAAGAAACGATTTATGCTTTGATAAATTAACAAGAAGGTGATAAGCTATCCGTAGTTGCATATCTGGTTTAATATTGTTTCATATCTCTTTTCTATTTATGGAGAAAGAAAATACATCTACAATATGTAAACTTATAAATAGTGATATGATTTATTTGTAAAGCAATGGTGTAGAGATATGCTTACATCTATTTTCTTTGACTATTTGTTGGAACTGTTTATCTTTATCTTGTTCATAATATTTGGTCTCGTAAGTGACAATTCTAAATCTAACTATTGACGAACAATAAATTGTACAAAGAGAAAACAAAGACCCAAAGAGAGAAATTATAAAAGAGTAATGAAATTTACGGAAATGAACTTTAATAGATTGAGATTTAAGTTGTTCTGTGATACTACTATTCTACAGTAGTTCGTGTATTTTGAAATGATAAGTGGTGCTTGACACAGGTGTTTGCCTGTAATTCGTTAGTCTGAATAATTATTTTCAAAGAGAAATTCTCTCGTGTTTTCAGATTACGGACTTTATTGGTACACTGATTATAGACCTAGTCAACTAAGTATTATTTAAGTTTGATGAGAAATAATGTATATATTTACACTATTCATCCAACGGGTGATGTTGGTTTGCATCATATATATTATGTCATTTATCTCATCGCTTTTTGATGAGCCTAGAGATGTTATAATAATCATCTAATGATGTAATGATACGATAGTAGCATTTAAAAAATATTTTGTGGGAGACATAATATTGCATGTAAGACAAATTATTTAGAATGTTTTACTTGAGACTTGTCTCTTTATATAAAAGCATTAGTGTTTGAGGTTTGGTTATTTGTGAAAAAAATGCCATGATATAATAAAATACCACAGAGCTAGCATGAGATTTGTGTCTAGAAAGAACACATAATATGGAATACGTAGCACTTGAGAAATAGGCATACTTGAATGAGACTATTTTTATTACTTTTGACAGAGGTGTAAAATAATTGTATTTGTGCGCTTGAATTTCTTGCACCTATGATTTTTAGCACATAGGTCATAAGACCATAAATGTTTTGTTTTACAAATATAAAAAGAGAAGTAGCTATAAGCTTTATCCACCCTTTGTTTTGGAGAAAATTATTTGTCTTTCATTATATTGATGTGGCTATAATTTCAAAGAAAATAAAGACACTTTACTCAATGGAGAATTTTGATTGTCAGTGGTCGAAAACAAACTTAGCAGTCTTCAATCATATCAAGGTGGGAGGCAGAAAAAAAAATATGGTGGGACTCATGAACAATTCATGAATAATGTCATGAATGATGTTATGAATAGTTCATAAATAGTATTATGAATAGTAATCTTTTATGGGAAAGATTAAAATAACATGGTTTATGAAATTATGCACCGACCTAAAAGACTTTTTGGCTTAGAGGGCCTACGGTCATTTTATTTTGTCAGTAACTTATGGTTTGGTTAACAATAATTGCTCTTGTTCCATTCATCTATTTTTTGTTGTGCATGAGTTATTAACTCCACTGTTTGTTGAACCATAATAACTCTTTAATAAAATTAGGCAGAGGAGTTTGAGATTTGTGAATATATTTTGTAAATTATTGCATTCATTCACTTGGATATTCAAAACACAAACCTTGAGACACATGGTTTTGATATATTATGCTAGAATATGATGTGTTGGTTGTGCATCCACTAACTGAACAAAAAGAGAAAAACTTAGCATAATTATAAATTGTGTGAATTATCCAATGTGGTTAAGGATTGTAAAAGTCAAGAACGCAGCTGGGTTGTTTAATGCTATTGCTAAGTTGTGCTGTGAATTTCCCTTCCTTTATGAGATTGCCACACTTTGTGTCGAATAGTGTGGATCTTGTCTTGATATTTCGTGACTTTCAGGGCTGTGCAATATACATAGATTCTAGATCTGCAATAGTAGAAATTAATTATATAGTGATACAATAATTTCATAAATGCCCAAAGAAAATTTTCAAATATGCACATGAAAGGTATATATTAGTATGTCGGTGGGATATGCAAATTCTTGACTTTGTTCGACATGTGGGGGAATTGTATTGTCAGTTTTAACATAAATTACCCCATAAGAAAAACAAGTAAAATTTAGTGTGATCATCCACCTAATTTTAAATCTTTAAAAATGTGAGGGTGTTTGGCAAATGTCATGTTACCCAAGCCCAAGTAAGTAAACTTGGATCTAGAATACGTGATTGTCCATTGACTGCATGTGCATATAACATCAGTTTTCATATATTTTTGGAGTTTTATTAGTGAATTCAATATGCTAATTTCATGTATATATTTTTCTACGAGAAATAAAGTGCTTAGATGTGAGGATGAGTATAGTATTTCTCATAAATTATGAAGAAGAAAAATAACAAAAGAGATTAGCTTAATGATTTTGCTACGTGAACAACGATATTTTTATATATTATGAAAGTATTATTTCTATGAATGCATCTTTATTAAATAAGTTACTAATAATGAGTTAGTCATTATTTTAACTTATTATACTTGATAAGTTGTGACTTGCCTTGTAAAGCTAAGTCTATTGGCTATATGTGATTGTTTGAGACAAACTTAATCATATGGTAGAATTTTTAAGAGACAAGGCAAGATTGATAGCTAGATACTCCAATACAAAATAAACTATTGTTTATTTGTATTTATTAAAATTGCATCTATCAAAATGTGATTTTTCATCGTGACTGAGCATCAAATGATATTAAAATTAGACTTTTATTTAGTGATTTAAAGAAGAAATTTATATGGAGCAAGTTAAAGGATATGTGGTCCCATGTTTATAACACAAATCTTGAGTGATTTGAAACAAGTTCCTAAGTGATGTCATAAGAAAATATGACTATACTATGATAGCTAATGACTTTATGATCAATAGTGTTGATAAACACTTATTTAATATTTTTAAGCTATTGCCATTATTATTTTTAATATACTGATGATATGTTAATCATCAAGACTAGTATTGATATTGTGAGTACTACGAGAAAATCTCTTGCATCCAAGTAAAGGATAAAGGTGTTGCTGTTTAGGAATCAAAAATTTGAGATTGATGATTCCATTACGTTGTGATACTTTGTTGAGAAAGTGTTAAAGGAATTTCACACCTAGCTCTCATTATATGATGTTCAATTGTCGTGTCAACGTGCCATATAATGTGTACAAAAATTATTGACAATATAATACTTGTTTTAATATTGCATGTAACATTGGTAGAATGAGTAGCTATACTCACAATACTAATATTGTTTATTAATGCAATATCTATATTATTGAGATTATTGAGAGTCATCATTAATGTGGTCTAACCAAATGTAGTTATCCTTCTGTGTTTTGAAGATTATTATGATGACTGGTTGGATCTCCTAATAGCAAGAGGAAGTCCACTAGTGGTTATGTACTTACACTAGCTGGAAAAGTAATATTATGAAAATCTGCCAAGCAAATTATGATTGTGAGATCCACTATGGAATCTCTAATTGCCTTAGAAAAGGCATACTTTGAAGCAGAGTGACTGATGACTTTGTACTAGACATTCTTTGTGAAATGATCTTGGTGATTGCCAAGATACTATAGCATGAACAAGAAACAAAAATGTACACGTAAGGCAGAACATTGATCTTTGGCCTATGAGTTGTGCAGCAATTGCCTATTTTCATTCTAAGGTCAGAGAAAAATATTATATATAACTCTGACAAAAGGGCAAGTTACAAAAATGATACATACTGCATCGAGGGGGATGAGACTTAAAAGCCCATTGAGTGAATCACCTATGATGACAACCCAGCCTATGTGATTGGAGATTCCATGAATCAGGTTCAGTGGGTAATAACAGGTCACAGAGAGATTTAGTAAAGCACTATTATTCAGTATATATCCCTCCCTATGATGTAGATGATGTAGACAATGTTGAGTTGCAAAATATATGAAGGTTGAGTTTAAATTTTTAATGAACTTATAGCGTGCAAAGGTGGTGTGTGACAGTGCACACTTGATGAGTTTACCTATGTGAGTGTGGAGGTGGGGCCGCTTCTTATGAGATTTAGGGCTAACTCTCTAGGAAAGGTGCATGGCCATAAAAGTGCCAACCCGAAAACTCCTCTTTGAAAAACTTGAAGTGTTGTGTGTAGTTCAATTGAGTCATACCAATAACGTAAGGTTCATGACTTTAAGTCACCTTACACTAGTGGCTTATGTTCTATTAACATAAAGTGTCAATTCAGGTCCACAAGACATCGACATTAATACACTTGATATTTTGCCCAAATTTTTATTTTTTACATTTTAAATCATGTGGGGGATTGTTGGAAAATGTTTCAAAATTTCATTATATAAATAGTTAAGTTACTATTTAGTATTTACCACTATTTTATACTATTCGTGGAGCCCATGTGTCTAATATTTTATACATATATGCAGGTGTGTGTATATATATGTAGTGGGTGAGTCCATTTGAAAAAGGAAGAAAGAGAATTAGAAAAGAGAAAATGTTGCATGCATATACTCTAACAAAAAAGGAAGCAGTGAATTGGACTTTGTTGGCCGATTAATCAAGAAGCAATTCATTGCTTTCATTTTGGCATTAAATTATCACGTGGGTTAAATCTATTGGCTTAAGTAGGCAACTTGAGGGGGGGGGGGTGAATTAGGTTTTTCAAATATAATCACAAACAATGTAATTAAAAACTAGTTAACCAATGTAACAGTGGCTAATCAAACTATAAACCAAGTAAGCAAACAATAAGATACAATGTAAGCAAGTGATATGAGTAAGAAAGAAAAATAGAGCACAATGAAGAATACTAGATTTACCGAGATTCGATCACAACTTGTGATCTACATTCTCACTCCCAAGATCCCCTTGAAAGTCTTCCACTGTGCAAAAACTTCTTTACATAGCAGCTGCTAGTTACTCAAATGCCCAACTTATTTTTTACAAGAGTTATTCCCAAGCTCTCAAAGTCCCAAGTGATTTTGTTCGAGTTTCACTCAAACTTACAAGTTTTTTTAAACAAAAACACTCAAACTCTTAGGTATACAAACCCTCCCAAGTGAAATATACAAAGATTATACAATAGATAACTCTCTCATAAAGTGCATAAGCAAGTGGTAGTGCAAAGAATACCCCAGCAAAGAGAATGTTGCAATTTGGTGCAAAAAATTAGCTTTCAATATGTTGTATATCACTTAAATCCTCAGATTCTTGCGTATATATGATATGGGGATCTTGTATATATGGCATTGAATTGATTCTAGTTGTTGTTGATGGTTGGGAGTGCATTTAATGCGAGATCAAGTTAATAGATTGTTTTAAAAATTAGTTGTTACAGTCCAAGAGTCGACTCTTTTTTTGAAGGGGTCGACCCTTTTTGTTCTGTTGTCATCTTCCACAGCTTTCTATCCCAATGTGTCGACTCTTGAGAAATACGGTTTGACTCTTTTAGAGTTCTGTCTGACTTCACCAAGGCTCTGTTCAAATGTGTCAACTCTTAAAAAATGAGGGGTAAACTCTTTTAGCTTTTGTTCAAACTTCATTAAGGCTCTATTCAAATGTGTCGACTCCTGAAGAAAGAGGGGTTGACTCTTTTAGCTTTTGACCAAACTTTATCAAGGCTCTATCCAAAGGTGTCAACCCTTGAGAAACGAGGAGACAACCCTTTTTGGACCTTCTTCAAGACTTTGCATTTTGGACTGAGGAGTCGATTCCTGAGTTAGGAGGGGTCGATCCTTTTCATCAAAATCCTTTTTATCCAGTCCACTATCTGAATGAGTCAACTCTTAGGAATTCATGAGTTGACCTTTTTTCCAATAATTCCATATCTTTTGCGAGCCTTTTTTAAATAACTTCAAAGTCTTCAAACTCTTCAATAATCATCCAAATGAAACTTCTAAGGTTTGAAATGATTTTTTCAAGGCAAGTTGATCTCCAAGAACATCTTCAATCTCTTCGAGACAAATTCAAACAATTTGATTCTTTGTAGAGTTCTTCAATCAACATAGCTTCCTCCACTAATCCAAGACTTCTTCAAGATAGCTTCCAAGTCTTGTGCTATTTTCTTTCATACTTTCAAGACATCTTCAAATCTTTCAAGAAAGCTTCCAGGTCCTGAAATCTTTTCTTTTTAATTGATGCCGATCTACTTTTCATTTATGTCGATCTCCTTACAGTTGATGCCGATCTTTTTTTCATTTATGCTGATCTCATTTTCAAGTCTATCTCTTCAAATCTAAGTGATCATCAATCATAATTTTGTTGAGAGGACTTCAATGAATGTGTCAACTCATTATGCTCACCAACCTTCAACAATACTTGGTATGCTGGCAACACATAACTCTTTCAATGTCTTCCATTGTGACGAGTTTCAAGTCATAATCTTATTGAGATTAAGGCACTACATAATGTGTACACTAAGTAGGACCATTAGAAAATAAACACATGTTTTGTAATCGTCCAAATTAAGGCATCGAGTCAACAAAATCCTTCTTTCCCTAACTTTTTGACTTTGAGACATGGCATCCTATGCCTTGTCTCTGAACCGTTTGAGATTCTGGCTCTATATATGTATAAGGCTTTTAGTCTTATTTGGTACAAAGGATGATTTTGGTTTTCCTATATACTATTTTGCTTCCTTTGGTTTTCTCTCTTGGGCTTTCTAACAGACGAGTTCAAAACTTTCTGGTGAATGCACACCACAAAGGTTGGTCATTGTATCTTGGAGGACAATTGTTTAGAGCCATATGCATCGAGGTTTTCAACCGCGTGAAGGCGAAATCATTTCTTAAGGACAATGGATTAATTTTTATGCCTCGACTCATCTTTCCTCTAATTTGATAAGTTTTATTTCTCTAAATCTTCTATGTGATTTATTTTCACTATGATAAACTTCTTGTGTTTTATATTGATTTATCAAAGCACAATTATTACATATATTTCCAACATATATATACACGCTAATGAAGATTGTTCCCTAATCACTCACATAACTATTAGCTATAAATTTATGGCCCAACGCATTCAAATCATTTAGTTTGTTGCCTTACACTACAAGGAGAACTAAATTTAATTAGAAAACTTGTGACTTTGAGGTGAATCAATGGACAATTTTCTTGAAGTGATATTTGCTCCCACTATGTTGCTGCAGGGTTGTAGGCAAATCACTTTTAGGATATAACAAAACGCACTGAAATATTTCTAGATAGCAATTTCTGAAGACTTCCTTTAGGACTTCTTGTAAAACAAAAATTGTGTTCAGACTTCTAAGTAAGAAATAGAGAATAATAAATAGTCTTTTATAGACTATAATGGGTGCGCAAATACCTTTCCAGAAAAGTCATGTCCGTTAGTCTAAATTGAATAGTTATGACTGTTAAATTTAAACTTGGCAGTTTATGACTATTGGAATATTTAAATTTTGAAACTCAAAAAGGAAATTAATTACAACCATATGATTTAATCACACACACACACAACCAAGTGCACCAGTAAAGTGCACATTACGCCACGCAACTTGCTCGCGAGACACATACGCACGTGTGTGTGTGTGAGATGTAAACCATAGAATTATCACCCAAAACACCTCAATTTCAAGTTACAATAGTGGAGTGTGCAAAGCCTTACAAACAAAAGGAAAGTCTTATAAACTTTCCATGTGGGACAAGCTCTTACACACAAAACCCACACAAAACTTTAACATTCCAAGCTATACATATGGAAATATTTAACAGAGGACACAACTCCAAGTTGGGGCTTGGTAGTTGCCGCATGTTTGATTTTTTTTCTCACTCACTCTCTTGATCAATGTCTTTATATTTCTTTTATGTAGCGTATGTGTAAGCACCCCATTTTTGATCGCTCGGCAATCTACAGTTCGTCCAGACTTGATTTCAAGTCAATATGGATATATTCTAGAATTCTAGTCCTAATCTAGTCTATCCATCCCTTCGTGGGCCCACCTGGCCCAAATAGAGGCAAAGTGACCAAAATGCCCTTGTAGGCGTTGTTTAGTCCAATCCCGTAGCCACGTCTTTCCGAAGACTATAAGTCTCTTTTTCATTTCCAACAGGCATGTCTTTTCAAAGACGGTAAGACCCATTTCCAATTCCTTTTCCAATTCCAATTTCAATCCCTCTCTCGAGAAAGCTGATTCCTCGAGACGGTAAGTCTATCCAATCTGACACGTTTTTCGAAGAAAGTCTCTTCAGAATGGTAAGTCCCTTCAAACCTGTCGACCAGGACGAGACCCCAAATCCCCTAGATGGTAGAACGGTCCACCAGTGGTGCCTGCTAGCCCGCCAATACAGAAATGTCCATTTCAGGACGCCTTCCGAGAAAGTTAACTTCTCAGGCCCTAAGTCCCTCTAGTAGCTTCCCAAGATCAAGCAGTCTCAGGAATGATAGCGAACCATCAAAGTAGCGAAAGTACATGTAAACATCGTAACCATCAGAAAAGCGGAAGTACTCGTAAACATCGTAACCATCAGAGTAGTGGAAATACTCGCAAGCAGGTCAATATAGGGAATTACCAACAAACTCCTGTATCACGGGACCACCTTCAGAGTGGTGGAAGTAATGAAAACCCAGGTTAACACCGGTGCCTGCTAGCCCCCTTCGGTGAAAAATGACCAAACTGCCCCTAGGGCCATTTTCGGCACGTTTCTTGAGATAATACCTAAGTCTTTAGAATGATAAGTCCACCCTTCTAGGATTATCTTAAAAGCAATCTGACATGATTAGGTGCCTTCTAGTTAGTTTCGGGCCAATTCTGAGACTTTCCGGTCAAGATGACCATTTTGCTCATAGGCATCCGAGCGCCCCGAGAACCACACCGGCTCTGTGTATCAAACCGGTAACCTCCCAAGAATGCTTTTTATAGTATCCTCGACCTTCCTTTATCTTTTTGGATCATTCCGAGTCAATTCAGGCAAACCCAGCGCAAAATGACCGTTTTGCCCCTAGTAGGCCGGTTACTTTTTCCGACCACACTAGCTCTGGGTATCAACCCGGTAACCTCCTAGGACATTTCAAATAATATTTCCATGCCTCGAATCTTCTTCTGGGACATTCCGAGTAAATCCCGTTAGTTTTCCGATCCAGTTGACCGTTTTGCTCTTAATGGCTCGGTCAACCCTTTCGACAATTCTTGTCATCCTTTTTTCAGGTCAAATACCTCCGGGACCCTGTTGTGAGGGTTCCTGCCCTTTTCTAGCATTCTAGGCCATTCCCGGTCCCTTAAATCATTCACGGACCTTCCGAAATCACTCCTAGTGAAACTAGGCTAAAAATTGCATGGTAGTCACTAGTACAAGCGCCCAAATCTTCTCAAGATACGTTGCTTACTGACCTTAAAACTTTCCTAAGTGGCTGGTGGCGCCAAGGCAAAATTTGGCTTGGTGCCACTAGAAGGTTTTTTGGTCTTGCGCCACTACAACAGGTGCCAAATCGTTCTTCTTGTCTATAAATACAGTGCCTCCTTCAGCGTGAAAGAGGTCTGCAAACTCAATCTAAAAACCTTACTTTTCGATATACAAAACTCGTAGCTTCCCAAAACCCTAGTCTCCTTTAGGTTTTTCCAACTCTAGCCTCCTATACACTCATACACTCTCATATACTCATACACTAGCCTCCAACCTTCCATTGAAGGCTTGGATTGCTGCAACTATGAACTTTGAAGATTAAAGACAAACTCTTGAAGATTGAAGGGAAGACCGAAGCGAAGCAAGCAAAGCAAAGCGCGCAAAGCTAGGCAAAATAAAGAAGACACAAGGTAGGCTTCTCATTTACGTTTACGCATCTTCCCCCTCTCTTCTCTCTCCTAACCCACTTGGGTTTTCTTCTATTTTAATCCCCAATCTCCCCCCCCCCCCTTATTGCATGCTTGAAATTAGGGAATTCCCAGTCCATGTGTACGATTAGGCTATTGGAGAGTCACCATGCCAAGGGCTTTCTTTTAGTCTAACCGAAGACCACGTGGGTTCTGCCCCTTTGATTATGTGGTGAAGCCTTTAACTTTGTATATTCACGACCCCAACTTTTATTGTGCATATCATGATCTTGCATTCTTCCAAAATTTGTTTTCAAACTTATTTTCAAAACATGTTTTCAAAATCACAATCCTAAGGTGATTCTAGCCTTTTCATGGTTAGGGTTGCTTTAGGAAAGTGTTACATTTAAAGTGACCAATATGGTCCATATTTTTAAAATCATTGTTTTCAAAACCACTATCCTAAAGTGGTTCTAACCTTCTTACGGTTAGAATCGCTTTAGGAAAGTGAGATATTTTATATACTTTCTAAAAATTCCCTTTTAAAATCTCTCCTTCTAAAAACCTCTCTTTCAACATACTTTCTAAAAATTCTCTTCGACCTCCTTTTCAAAATTCCTTTCCAAAGTTGTTTTTCTAAAACTTCCCTCCACAAAACTCACTTTCCGAAAAACTCTTTTCCAAAACACTCTCCTCAAAATTCACTTTCTAAGAACACTCCCTAGGTTTCCTTCTTAGAAAACGCTCCATAAATCTCTTTTCTAAGAACTCTTTCCAACGATCTCCTTCCAAAAATCCCCTTCCAAAAACTCTGTCTTTTCAAATTCACTTTCTAAAAACTCCACTCTAGGATTTCTTTTAAAAAATCTCTCTTCTTAGAACCCAAGTCAAGCCCTAGAGCCAACAATTAGGAAACCTTAATTTTCCTTCCTAAAAGCATGATTTCCAATCCCTTATTTTGGCCTCAAAACCTAGGTTTCCAAAACTTCTTATTTTCTACATCAAAACTATATATATTTTCAAAACCTATTTTCTACATCAAAGCTATAGCTTTTCAAATCTAGGGTTTCTAAAACTTCTCTTTCCAAATTCATGTCAAATCCAATCTTCCCTTTAAGAAACCAAATCCAATCTCCCCAGTTAGGAAACTAGATCGCATCCTCCATTTTTGGAAACAAAATCAAAACACATCTTTTGGAAACATAATCTAATCCTTCGTTTTCGAAAATAGGAATCTCAATCCTTCCTAGTCTAAACCTTTCCTAATCCACTCCTTCTTAATCTCCTACCTTCCTAAACCATAAGTTTCCTAAACCTAAACTTTTAGATCTTTCCTTAAATTTTAAGTTTCCAAATCTTTCCTAATTCAACCCTTTCCTAGTTCCATCCCTTTCCCAAATCTTAACTCTTCAAATCTAAATTTTCAAATCTTTCTAAACTTCCAAACTTTCTAAACTTCAAATCTTTCCAAATCTAAAACTTTCTAAATTCAAAACTTTCTAAATTCTAAACTTTTTAACTTTCAAATCTTTCCTAAGTCAAAATTTTCCTATTTCAAAAACATTCCTTTTTCTAAAACGAAACCTTTCTTATATCAAAACTTTCCTGATTCGAAACTTTCCTAATTGAATCTTTCCTAAACCAAAACTTTCCTAAAATGAAACTTTCCTAATTCGAACCTTTCCCAATTTCAACTTTCCTAATCTTCCAAGTCCAACATTTGAGTCGAATCTTTCTAAATCTCAAGTCCTTCCTAAAACCTTTCTTTCCTAAGTCTAGATTTTCTAAAACCAAGCTTTCCAAAATCAAATCTTTTCAAACCTTCTAATCAAAATCTCTTTATTTCAATTATACCTTCTATTTTCTATCGGACTCTAGTCCGAACTATGACTGACATGATTCCTCCAAAAGGATACGTAGGCAACCCTCATGGGTGCGGTCATAACCTTTTTCAAATTTCCAATTACACAACCTTTTTCAAATCTCCAACTCCATAATCTATTTCAAACTTCCAATTCCAAATTTCTATTTGCAAATCTCTATTTCCAATTTCTAAAACATTCTAATTTCAAATTTCTTTCAAATCAATTTCTTTTCAAATCTATTTCCAACTCTTTTCTTGCACTTGCATATCATGCATCATAATAGTTTTTAAACATTGTTTTCTAAAGTGAATAAGATTGAACATTAGTTAATCGAAGACTCTCATAGGTGAATTTAGGGTAAATAGACATGTAGGTACCGCAAGGGCGGGGTAGGGTGATGGCTTAGTGCGTCTTCCCTACACATAACCGACCTCCGAACCCAGGATCACTGTTTTCGAAAGACCAAAATGGAGTTTATTTTCAAAAAGGGCTTAATTATTTTTTAAAGGTTACCAAACAACCTGTTTTTCTAAAAACCCTCTCTTGAGGAAGTATTTTTAAAATCATTTTCAAAAACTCTAGGTGTAGTCTTCAGATTATGCTTAGTTTTTAGGTGACCTAACTCACCTTAATCACGTTAGGTGACGACTCCAAATATTTTCTAAAAGCCTTTTATTCAAATTAATTTTTAATTCAAACCTAGCTGCATTCATTCTTCTAGGAGGGTGAGTTCTAACGAGAGAGTATAGTATTTTCCCCACTTGTGTGTGTATTCTTCGAGTGCGAAAAATCTAGGAGCAACAGCTAACGACTCTGCTGGGGACACTTAGAGGGTTAGGCCGTAGTCATGTCTCTTTACCCTTCACCCATGTAGAGTCTTCAACTAACTAGTTCAATCCTTTTCACTTTAAATTTTTAAAAATTGTTTTAAAACAAAAAACTTACATTTATTCATATTATCTTGTATTAAGTTTGCCATCCACATACTAACTCTTACATCTTCGTTTTGTAGGTGCGCTTTTTGTTTAAATTTTATTAACTGCCATGCATGAATATGATAAACAGGATAAATGGGAGTTGTTGGGCTCTTTCCTCCGCTTTCAAAAATCACACACACACTACACGTGCACTTGCATATTGTATATTTGCATTTTTACCCTGATATGACCCTTCTAGTTAGAAAGGGAGAATGGTATATTGGCTGTGGGCAAGACGTTGTGTCAGTTTCTTCGCCTACGGCCTCTTGATGGTTTCCCCGCTCGGATCACCAACCGATCATGACACCACCTCGGTGAGTGGGCCTAGGTTTGAAGATCCGGAGACCGAGCCTTTTTAGTATGCATTAGTCAATTCTCAATCTCATGCTCATATAGACACTATGCATAGCTGAACCTCTGTCGGATTTAAGACACGCACACTGTTTTCCAAAACCATGAAGGAAAGGACGACTGCTCTTATTTTCATTTATACCTGTCTCTTTCTGTTGTTATAATTACTGTATTCATACTGTTATAATGCATGTCTAACTGCTCATACGTGCATATGTACTTCAACTATATTCTCTTTCCTTATACTCTATATATTCATGTTCATGTATTCAATATCCTATGTCAAGGCAAGAGTTCCAAGTAACTCAAGTCACTGCATTCTTATACATATGATCAACCCATTGAGAGTGACACCAAGCTCACTCTCCCGTGCATTAAACCTACCCAAACCCTAAGGGTTCCCACGTTAACCCTAAGGAATCATTGCATGCATTTTAAGTTATTCCATTAAGAGGGGCCCCAATCCCTCTATGCTCACGGAGATAGGATTGTCAAGAAAACAAGGGGCAATCGAATCCAACAAAGGCGAATCCGAAGACTCAAGAGTAGTTTAGGATTCCTTATGTAAAATTAGATAGCTGGAAGTCCAAAGAAACATGTTCCTCCTCCCCTCATCGAAATGTATTTTAATTCTTTTGTATCTTAAATCTAAAAGTTAAATGTACTTCTTTATTTCCCGCGAATGAATGGATGGATGAACGGATGAATGGATGAAGGTTTCCACTTGACGTTAAGGTATCTTCATATAGGGGCAAATCCCTTATCTCCAAAAGTGAGCAAATACATTATGTTTAGTTCTTCTCTCAAGTAGGGGCACCTCTAGGATATACATTGCATAAAAATTTTCAAATCAAGGCACTAACTTCTCTTTTGTTTTTGTCTTCTGTCCTCCCCCTCCTCATCTCCAAATACCAAGAGAATCGAAGGCAAAAGCAAGACAAGAAGGGGGTTTTCTGAATCACTCACTTATTATCATCATATTGCTCACACATTCACTTCTTTTATGCTCATGCACCTATATCCATTCCAAGACTAGAGTTCCAAGAAAGTCAAGTCATTTCATTCTCGTGCATCTAATCAACCGTAGAGAGAAATGAGCAATCTAATCTCATGTTAATCGAACATACCAAAACTCCTACGGGTTCTTAAACCTTGAGGATTCATGGCATGTATAGAACCATATCTCGAGAGAGGCCCAAATCTCTCTCAGTCCATGGAGGCGGGATTGCCCAAATAAGGAAACATCAACCGGCCCACGTCGAAGAGGTATTGTATTGCATAATAGGGGCAAAACCCCACCTCCAAAATGGACTTGTCATCATGCCTAGATTCCCTCAAAGAAGGGAGCTCCATAGGACATGCAACGCATAGAACCTCCAACTCCGCATGCTGACTGCATTCTGTTTTTCTTTTTCTTTTTGTAGGTCAGAGAGCACAACTGAATTCATGAAATCTCTCTAGTACCCCATCTGATTCAAACTCATGAAAAGATGAGCCTAGTTGTTAGAAAAGACCAAACATACATTAAGGAGCAAGAAGAACTAACTATCCATCTGCAAGACGTTACCTCCACGCCATACTGCAACAATCACCGTTCATGCAGAATAAGGCTCTACCATTTGCAAAGTTCTGGCAGATCCGTGTACTATTACAAAAGAATCTCCTAACTTCCAAATGCATACCAAACACTGTAAGAGATCTGTTAATCTGCCCTCCGTCATTGATACACCCGATGAATGAAGTAGCAAGGAGGTTAATGCAGTTCCAAAACCTGGATAGGGGTTCTCACCAAGAGGTCCATAAGAAAAGGGAGGTTTTCATAAAATTCGTCTATTTTCTTTTCATCTTTCTAGTTCTCGCATATCTTCTTTAAATAAACATTGCATACCATGTAATCATGTTTTTAAATGAAAATAGGTAGTTTTCAATTTATCCCCTTTGTCTCATACTTTCGTGGACGATTATTACTTTGAGGGATTCTTTTCCATTTGGTAAATAACTAGACTTAAAGGGTGGGACAGCATGGGCAACCCATTCAAAGGGGGTTAAGACCTTTAAGAAATAAAGAGAGAGTGAGAGGTAGAGGAGGGCAATCTCAATAAAGAAGTGTAGATTTTATTGAAAAGGTGACACTTGCATGATATCCTGGCTAGGCGATGGGCAGCCGAGTCCCCAAAATGATGAGAAGTCATTATGCTATTTATCCTAAATAAACACTACCCCTTGCTTAGCCCACTAGAGCTGTAACTAATTTTTATTCAAATGTCCCCAAACCAATAACCATCCCCCACACTAGGGTAAGCACAGAATAGTCGATTCTGTAGAATATGTAGGGGTTCACAGCTAGAAACACACCATCTCTAGGAATATTGTCTAAATTTTGTACAAAAGCTTTATGGACTAAGCAATTTAATTTGAAATGATTAGAGACCCTCAATTCTGCTACCATACACAAAAACATCCCCTTTTGCTTAACCCACTAGTGCCTTGCAGAAAGTGGAAGATTTTTTTTGTCAACCCCGATTCGAAACCATCCCCCAACACTGGGGCAGACAGGCAGCAGAAGATCTGGCAGAGAATGTCATCGACCATCAAGCTGAAGTAACGTGAAGACTCTATGGATCAAGCAATCTTGTTCAAAATGAAGAGAGGCCCTCATTTCAATATAGTTAAAAGCAACCCTTGTCAAACCTATTGAGCCAGTTACCTTTTCCTCTAAAAAGAAACCCCAACTTAGGGATCACTGCCCACAATGGATTAAATTGAAATGTTAAGGATCTGAGAGAAAGAAGTTATGGAAATGTTCGTCTCGCAGAAAGCAGAAAGAAAGGGAAGAAACAGAAAAACAAAGAGAAAAAGCTACCACGGGGCAAGTTAGAAGAAATTAAAAAGAGAAAGAAAATGAAGGGGCAACTCCGTTAGAAGGTCAATGATCAAACTACAAGAAAGGTGAACTCCTTGAAGAATATTCAAAGGTGATCCTAGGTAGCAAAGAAGCCCAGTAGAAGTAATAGGTTCGAGCCTTTATCCTTTCTTGTAAAAATCTAAAACCGTGGCCTACATTACAACCTTGTTAAAGTCCTCTCTGATTGAAAAAAGATTGCTTGATCTAAATGAGTCAGACGTGTTGCTGAAGCTAGAGGAGGATATAAGGGAATGAAACCCCGCTGGAAGACCAACTAAGGATGGTGTAGATCTAAACCCTACAAGAAATAGCATCAAATTTGAGCATGCGTAGCCTTTTCATTCATAAACCCCTTAACCTAGCCTACATTATGGTCCAAATTAAAGTCCTCTCTGATAAAAAAAAATTGCTTAGTCCAAATAAGCCTGAATAACACCAAGACAAGTTGGATGAGAAAGATGAACTAGGAAAGAATGCAGGGGCAATCTCATGTTCCAAGTTGTGCTTAGATGGTTTTGGTTTAAACAACCTACTAAAAGAAATCTTTGAGCCTAAATATCCATTCGTTTCTTACAACCCCTAAACCCAGCCTACATTACGATCCTAAAAGAAGTCTTTTCTGATTGAGGGTCTAGTTGGTTATCGCTCAGCAAAGGGCATGCGAGTTGTCGCTCAAGCCATAGTGGCATTCTAGAAATCTGAGAGAAAAAACCAAGTAAGATCAGAAAAATTCCAAACAACAACCTTGTAGAAAATAGGGATAAGATAGCAAACCCAAAGGTTAAGATCCCTGGAGAGTGGTGCATACGCTATCACATCCCAATAAGAATTGGATAAAACTGAATGGGGCAAAATCCTAGAAGGGAGACAGAATCTTGAGAGTATGAGCCCTGGGGCAATCCTGGGACATTCTTTGTAAATAGCATATATACATGTAGTTCAAATGCATTCGCGACATGTATAACTTGTACATCAATTAAATTCTTGTGTAGTTTGTATCTATTCATACATTCAATTTAACACTTATATAAACCCATACGTTCATAAAAAAAATTTTAAAAATAAAAATAAAAATAATAATAATGATAGGCCATACATTTAATTCTGTGTGCATTCATAAAAAAAAAAGAAAAAGAGGGGTATGACATGCATTCACCCTTTTTACCTGTGCATTTTCAGAATTGGCATAAGTAAACTATTTTTGTATACAAACTAACTTTATGTCTTTCTCCCTTTCTCAGATAGGAAACAAAGAATGTGGTAAAGCACAAAAATGAGCTAAAGCCACCCCTCAGACATCTTTAGCACCAGCACTTACCTCAGAAAGCTCATATTTTCATGGTCGACAAAAAGTAGAGAATAGGGTAATGGCCCACCCTCAACCTCCCTAATCAAAGGACTTCTGACTTGAGAAACCATGAATTAACAAATCTGGGAGCGAAGGGCAAAAATATATCTCTCCCTATCATCATTAGAGGAGGAATCAGCTAGGCAAGGATCAACTGGCTCGCCAACCGCAAGAGGAGCACACGAAGAAGTACTAGCTGCAGAAGATCCAAGCCAGCCTCGCTCGTAGTCTGCACACCTATTCAGAAACATATCCCTCTCTCGAGTAAGGGACTCCACAGTCTCCTACAAAGAGTGACTATCTGTCGCACCATCCTTTGGGGGAGTGGAATGGTCTAGAGCGCCTCATGGTTGCCTACGTCCTTTCGAGATACTCAAAGGTGGGCGATCATGTGTCGATTTGGCCGCTGCTGGCTGCATCTCCAAAGAAGCTACCTCAGCGTCCCTCACTCTTAACCGGTTATGCAATATCTATATCAATCGGCGGTTTTGCCGCCCGTGACGACGTCCCTAAACAATCATAGCTGTCAAGAAGTTGGTGTACCCTACGGGAGGTAAAGGAGTCTCAATGAGAAGATCCCCAAGTTTACTAGGACCTAGCATATAACGCTGAAGCCAATAATGATAAGTCTCAGTCTCAAGGGGCATGACTGATAATGGACCATCGTCATCTACATGAGGAAGCAAAGATCTCCATGTATCCATAACTCTCCCTACCAGTGCTCTCGGGATCGATGCCTCAAAAACAAGAGTGAACTCAGTTGCAGATGCCGAATAAGAGATATCCTGACTCCTACCAAGCTGTTGCAGAACCCAAATCCCGAAGAAAGGGACAATGCCCCGCAGGCCTGCTAGGGGCACGAAGGCCCTCTCGGAAGGCCGAACTCTCAAGCAATACCTACCAACCAATTCCGAATACCACCTGACCGTGCCTAACCTCATGCTCTGGAGGTAGTCAGCCCAGGCTGTAACGGTCCGCGAAAACCTCCCGTCATCTGCCATGACTCTCTGAGATCTCGCTAGGGAACATATATGGTCAAACTTGGGATACCATGTATGCTAGAATAAAGGAGTAACAAACAAGTGCCCAATCGTCCAAAACTGGAAGAGAGCAACGCATCCTCGGAAATGAGCATCAACAGTCTGTTGGAATCTCGTAAGACTCACAAAGGTTTCCCCTACAATCATGGGAGCATAGGAATGCCCCTTATGAATTAGGGCCAATAGTGCATATAGTCGACAGTCAACTAAATCATCTCCTCATGGGAACACCAAGTAGTTCAAAAGAAGCAGGGCCAAAGCAACCATACGGGAAACAGACCAATCCTGGGAAGTGTGCCAATCACCTGAGTGGGCTCGCATACCCGTGGAAAACTCAAAGTGGAAAAAGTGGAACTCTGTTGGAATGTAAGGAAACTGGGACAAAGAAGAAGATGAAAGAACTGCACGTCTCAGTCAAAGCTGGGACGAGACCACTATAATACAACTGTCGCGCCCAGATTTTTCGCACTCGAGGAATACTCACCCAAGCGGGAAAAATGCTGTACTCTCTCGTTAGAACTCACCCTCTTAGAAGAATGAGTGCAACTAGGTTTGAATTGAAAAATTGGTTTGAATAAAGGGCTGTTGAAAAAGATTCGGAGTCGTCACCTAACTTGATTAAGGTGAGTTAGGTCACCTAAAAAAACTAAGAATAATCCGAAGACTACACTTAGGGTTTTTGGAAAACGATTTTGAGAATATCTCCTCAAGAGAGGGTTTTTACGAAAAATAGGTTGTTTGGCATCCTTTGAAAAATATTTAGCCCTTTTTGAAAAATAACTCCTCTTGATCTTTGAAATCAGTGATCCTGGGTTCGGAGGTTGGTTACGTGTAGGGAAGACGCACTAAACCATCACCCTACCCCACCCTTTCGGTACCTACATGTCAATCTACCCTAGATTCACCTATGAGAGTCTTTAATTAACTATAGTTCAATCTTATTCACTTTATAGAAACAATGTTTGAAAAGAAACTAACATGATGCATGACATGCAAGTGCAAATTAAGAGAATTGAAAAATAGATTTGGAAATAAATTTGAAAAGAATTTGATTTGAAAAGATGGAATTGAAATTGGAAAGTTTGAAAATTTGGAAATAGAAATTTTGAAATTGAAATTTTGAAAATAGATTGGAATTTGAGATTTGAAAAATGTGGAGACCGCACCCATGAGGGTGGAATTGAAAGTTTGAAAAGTATTGTGACCGCACCTATGAAGGCTGCCTACATATCCCTTTGGGGGAATCAGGTTAGTCGTAGTTCGAACCAAAGTCCGATTGAAAAGAGATTGATTTGAAGAGAGAGATTGGATTGGAAGAAAGAGATTGAATTGAAAATTAGATTCGATTTGAGATTAGAAGAGGAGATTGGAAATTGAAATTGAGAATATTGGACTTTGATTTGAAGAGATAGATTTGGACTTGTTTTAGAAAGAGAATGTTTAAGAAAACCTAGACTTAGGAAAGAGAAGAGACTTAGGAAAGATTTGACTCGGCTTGGAAGATTTGGAAAGATTAGATTTTAGGAAAGCGCCATTTTTGGAAAGTTTCGGAATTAGGAAAGTTTTCATTTTAGGAAAGTTTTGAAATTGGAAAGCTTCGAGTTTAGAAAGTTTTCAAAAAAGGAAAGGTTTTAAGATTAGGAAAGTTCCCAAATTAGGAAAGTTTTAAAAATCGGAAAGTTTTGTTTCAAGAAAGGTTTTGAAATAGGCAAGTGTTGAATTTAGAAATGTTTTA
Organism: Euryodendron excelsum; assembly: GCA_033060915.1. Lineage (NCBI taxonomy): Eukaryota > Viridiplantae > Streptophyta > Magnoliopsida > Ericales > Pentaphylacaceae > Euryodendron > Euryodendron excelsum. Next base: position 22,198,349 of record CM065385.1, on the reverse strand, counting down.
AATTAAGAAAGGTTTAGTTTAAGAAAGGCTTAGAATTTACAAAGTTTCAAGTTAAGAAAGTTTTGAATTTTGGAATGTTTTGAAAAAGGGAAGTTTTGAAAATAAGAAATTTTTGTTTTGGGAAAGGTTTGAAAAAGGAAAGTTTTCAGTTTAGGAAATGTTTGAATTAAGAAAGTTTTGAGTTTAGAAAAGTCTTAGACTTAGAAAGATGTTGAAGTTTTGGAAAGTTTAGAATTTTGGAGAGATTTAGGTTTAGAAAGATTTAACTTGAGAAAATTTCAAATTTAGAAAGTTTTGAATTTGGAAAGATTTGAAATTTGGAAAGTTTTAGAGTTTTAGAAAATCTTGAGATTAGGAAAGGTTTGAGTTTAGGAAAGATTTGAAAAGTTAAGATTTGGAAAAGGGGGTTGAATTAGGAAAGGGTTAAATTAGGAAAGATTCGAAAGTTAAGTTTTGAAATTTAGGAAAGATTTTTATATTCAAGTTTTGAAAACTTAAGACTTAGGAAAGGAGAAGCTTAGGAAGGATGTGAATTTAGGAAAGATTTGGATTTTGAAACTTAAGGAAAGATTTGAAGTTTAGGTTTAGGAAACTTATGGTGTAGGAAGGTAGGAAATTAGGAAGGAGTTGAACTAGGAAAGGTTTGGGATTTGTTTCCAAAAACGGAGGATTGGATCTAGTTTCCTAAACGGATAGATTAGATTTGGTTTCCTAAAAGGAAGATTTGATTTGACAAGGATTTGGAAAGGGAGATTCTAGAAACCCTAGATTTGAAAAATTATAGTTTTGACGTAGAAAATAGGTTTTGGAAACATGTATAATTTTAGATGTGAAAACAAGAGGTTTTGGAAACCTAGGTTTGGGGCAAGTTTGAAAACCATGTTTTTGGAAAGAAAATTAGGGTTTCCTAATCGCGGGTTCTAGGGCTTGACTTGGGCACTAAGAAAAGAGTTTTTGGAAAGCGCGTTTTTGGAAACGAAGATTTTAGAAAGAAAATCCTAGGGAGGAGTTTTTGGAAAGTGTGTTTTTGGAAACAAGTTTTTTGGAAGGAAATCCTAGAGGGGATTTTTGAAAAGAAAGATTTTGGAAAGAGAGTTTTTGGAAAGATTTTTGGGGAACGTTTTTAGAAAATGGATTTTTGGGGAGAGGATTTTGGAAAGGAGTTGAAGAAGGGAGTTTTGAAGAATAGATTTTGGAAGGGAGTTTTTGAAAAAAATTTTGGAAAGGAGAGTTTTAGGAAAGTATATTAAAAGAGATTTAAAAAGGAAGTTTTTGGAAGATATGAAAACGTCTCACTTTCCTAAAGCGATTCTAACCATGAGAATGCTAGAACCACTTTAAGAAAGTGGTTTTGGAAAACAATAAGATTTGAAAATATAGACCCAAAAGGTCACTTTTAATGTAACACTTTCCTATAGCAACCCTAGCCATGGAAAGGCTAGAATCACCCTAGAATTGTGATTTTGAAAACAAGTTTTTGAAAAAGAAATTTTGATGCAATTTTAAAAACAAGTTTGAAAACGGTTTTGAAAACGAGTTTGAAAACGAATTTTGGAAGATACAAGACTATGATATGCACAATGCAATTTGGGGTCATGAACATACAAGGCTAAGGCTTCACCACATAATCAAGGGGGCCGGACCCACGTGGTCTTTGGTTAGACTAGAAGAAAGCCCCCGACACGGTGACTCTCCAATAGCCCAATCCTACACATGGACCGGGAGTCCCCTTGTTTCAAGCATGCAAAGAAAGGGGGGAAAGAGATGGAGGATTAAAATAGAGAAAACCCAAGTGGGTTAGGAGAGAGAAGAGAGAGGGGGGGAAGTGCGGAAATTTAAATAGGGAGCCTACCATATGTCTTGTTTATTTTGCGCGCCGTGCTGTCTTCGGTCTTCGGTCTTTGTCTTGATCTTCGTCTTCAATCCTCAAGAGTTGTCTTCAAGCTTTGGATTGCTGCTCTTCAAGTCTTCAAAGGATGGTTGAAGGCTAGTGTATGAGTGTATGGGGGTGTGTAGGAGTGTATATGAGACTAGGGTTTGTGTATGGTGGCTAGGGTTTGGAGAACCTAAGGAGGCTTGGGTTTAGGGAGTGCTCGAGCTCTGTATATCGAATTATATGATTTTTAGGTTGAATTTGCGGATCCTTTTCACGTTGAATGAGGCTCTGTATTTATAGAGGTCGGACAGCACTGGCGCCTGTTGCAGTGGCGTCAGGCCAAAGTTTACACTGGCGCCACTAGGAGTGGTGCCAGGCCATTTTTTGGCTTGGCGCCACTAGTAGTGGCGCCAGCCAATTAGGAAATGTTTAAGGTCGGCAAGCAAAGTATCTTTGACTAGATTTGGGCGCCTGTACTAGTTATTACCATGCAATTTTTAGCTTGGCTTCACTAGGAGTGGCTCCGGAAAGTCCGGGAATGATTTGCAGGAGCCGGGAATGACTCGGAAGGCCGGAAAGGAGCAAGAACACTTAAAATAGTGTCCTGGAGGTATTTGACTTGAAAAGTGAGGATAAAATGTGTTGGAAAGGTTGACTGGGCCTTTAGGGGCAAAACGGTCAATCGGACCGAAAAACTGTCGGGACGGACTTGGATTGTCCCGGAAGAAGAATCGAGATTTGGAAACATTATTTAGAATGTTCCAAAAAGGTTTTCGGTTTGATACCCAGAGCCGGTGTGGTCGAAAAAGGTGACCGGCCCACCAAGGACAAAACGGTCATTTTGCACTGGGTTGGCCAGAACTAACTCGGAATGATCTGAAAAGGTAGAGGAAGGTTTAGAATACTATAAGAAGTATTCTCGGGAGGTTACCGGTTTGATACCCAAAGCCAGTGTGGTTCCCGGGATGTTCAAATGCCCAGGGACAAAGCGGTCATTTAGCTTCAAGTGGGCCCTACGAGCCCGGGAAGCGACTGGTGGACTAAATTCAAGTTAAAAATGCGGGATTAGAGTCTAAATATGCATGTGATGTGTGAAAGTGAGCTTGGTCAGCTCGGAGATTGCCGAGCGGGCAAAAATGGGGTGCTTACAACAATCGTCCGGAAAGATGGGTCCTACGATGTCGGCAGAATCGTCCCAAAAACCAAGAAGAAATCCATACTCGTGAGGGGTAGGGGTAAGCTCGCACTCCCCAAAGCAGAAAAGAGATAAGTTAGGCTGCCAAAAGGGAATCACTGTCTCCATGAACTCGGGAATAAGCCGCACTGATAGAAGTGAAACCACCCGACCAAAGGACCGGCGAAAGATAGCCTGCTCATCTAGAGAGTAACTGCCATGCCAAGCTCTCAATCGACTCAAAATCGCGTCTGCCATCCTGAAAAGGTAAGCCAAGGTAAGAGGTGTTAATATACCGTACATGTAGATAAATAATAACATAATAAAGTAAAATAAAATAAACAACAAACAATAAAAAAAATAAAAGGATTTCAAATGATAATTCAAAACGAAATTCCTACACATTTTGATTTTCCAACTTCAAGTCAAACTCAAGGGTTTTCTGACTTTTTCCTTCAAAAAAATTTTATTTCTAAATCTTTTCCAACTCTTTCCTTGATTTCTAAAAAAAAAAATTTCGATAGAGTTTTGTTTAAAAGGATCTCCACAACACCCATGACATCAACACAAAACACAAACCATGCACTTCACAACATTACAATCACATAACATCAGCACCCGCGCGCACTTTTTAAATTTTTGAAGTTTTCAAAACATATGTTTTATTTTTCCAATAAATCAATGGTTTCCAAAAATGTCCTCAAAATCATTTCAAATATTTTCTAAAAATTTCCTATATTCTTCCAAAAGTCTAAAAATTTCATCAATTTCTTAAATTTTATTTATTTTTCCTATTTTTCTAAGTATTTTTCTATTTTTCAAAAAATCAAAAATTCACTAAGTTTTCAAAAAATCACAAAACTTCACACGGTTGTTAAACACATTTTTCTAAGGCACGCAGTATAAAAATCTAGTCAAAAAGCCTAATGCCCAAGCCTGTAAGAACAAATCTCTGATTCTTGTAGAAAACCCTCTTCACATAATCACATAAAATTACTCAAATTTAATCAAACAAGCATTAAAATGTAAAAATAACTTCACCACAATGTTCAAAACATATCAAAACATCAATTTTCACTGTTCACACAACTTAAACGAAGTTCTACACATTAAAATCAACATAGGATGGAAAACTCACCTCTTGGAGTTCTCGATAAAAAACTCACCTCTTGGAGTTCTCCGGCAAAAACTTCTCTTCCGATGATGTGGTCTCCTTCCAACAGTCAGCCATGGTCCCCAAGGAGTTCCTCTTTAAGGTTCAAGTTGGTTTCCTCACAAAGACTCTCGATTCTCCAAAAACTCTTCAAATCTCGCAGCACCATCGAACCAGTAGTTTGCTGGTTTTGATCCTAAGCCTGGCACCACTAGTAGTGGCACCAAGTCATTTCTTACAAAGGCGCCACTGTTAGTGGTGCCAGTTGGCAATTCTGGGCAACTTTGCCCTTTTTCCCGCCAAAACTCGTTTTTGAAGGCCTTTTAGGCCCAGTATCCATTTTCAAACCCCCATTGTCGAAAAATTTTCCAAGTTCGTCCCTCCGACTGCCTCGCGGTCAATATGAGACTCTTACTCTATCGTTTTCTGTCTTTGATAAGCAAAGACAGAAAAAGAGGGGCAGCTGTAAGCACCCCATTTTTGATCGCTCGGCAGTCTACAGTCTGTCTAGACTTGTTTTCAAGTCAATATGGACTTATTCTAGAATTCTAGTCCTAATCTAGTCTATCCATTGCTTCGTGGGCCCACCAGGCCCAAATAAAGGTAAAATGACCAAAATGCCCTTGTAGGCGTTATTCAGTCCGATCCCGTAGGCACTTATTTTCAAAGACTGTAAGTCCCCTTTCCAAATCCAAATCAGGCACGTCTTTCTGAAGACGGCAAGTCCCCTTTGCAATTCCAACAGGCACGTCTTTCTGAAGACGATAAGACCCATTTCCAATTCTTTTTCCAATTCCAATTCCAATCCCTCTCTCGAGAAAGTTGATTCCTCGAGACGGTAAGTCTATCCAATCTAGCAAGTTTTTCGAAGAAAGTCTCTTCAAAACGGTAAGTCCCTTCAAACCTGTTGACCAGGACGAGACCCCAAGTCCCGTAGATGGTAGAATGGTCCACCTTTGGTGCCTATTAGCCAGCCAATGCAGAAATGTCTGTTTTAGCATGCCTTCCGAGAAAGTTAACTTCTCAGGCGCTAAGTCCCTTTAACAGCTTCCCGAGATCAGGTAGTCTCAAGAATGATCGCGAACCCTCAGAATAATGGAAGTATTCGTAAACATTGCAACCATCAGAGTAGCAGAAATACTCACAAGCAGGTCGATATAGGGAATTGTCAACAAACCCCTGTATCACGGGACCACCATCAGAGTGGCGGAAGCACTTAAAACCCAGATCAACACCAGTGCCTGCTAGCCCACTTCGGTGAAAAATGACCAAACTGCCATTAGGGCCATTTTTGACACGTTTCTCGAGGTAATACCTACTTCTTTAGAACGGTAAGTCCACCATTCTAGGATTGTCTTAAAAGCAATCCAGCATGATTAGGTGCCTTGTAGTTAGTTTCGGGCCAATTCCGGGACTTTCCGATCAAGATGACTATTTTGCCCCTAGGCATCCGAACACCCCGGGGACCACACCGGCTCTGGGTATCAAACTGGTAACCTCCGAAGAATGCTTTTTATAGTATCCTTAACCTTCCTTTATCTTTCTAGATCATTTCGAGTCAATTCCGACAAGCTTGGTGCAAAATGACCATTTTGCCCCTAGTAGGCCGGTCGCCTTTTCTAACCACACCAGCTCTGGGTATCAACCCGGTAACCTTTTGGGACATTCTAAATAATGTTTTCGAGCCTCAAATCTTCTTCCGGGACATTCCGAGTCCATTTCGTTAGTTTTTCGATCCAATTGACAGTTTTGCCCCTAATGGCTCGGTCAACCCTTTCGACAATTTTTGTCATCCTTTTTTCAGGTCAAATACCTCTGGGACCCTGTTCTGAGAGTTCCTACCCCTTTTCGGCCTTCTAGGCCATTCCCAGTCCTTTAAATCTTTCCCGGACCTTCCGGAGTCACTCCTAGTTAAGCCAGGCTAAAAATTACATGGTAGTCACTAGTACAAGCACCCAAATCTTCTCAAGATACGTTACTTGCTAACCTTAAAACTTTCCTAAGTGGCTGGTGCGACTAATAGTGGCGCCAGAAGGTTTTTTGGCTTGGCGCCACTGTAATAGGTGCTAGGTCATTCTTCTTGTCTATAAATACAGACCCTCCTCCAGCGTGAAAGAGGTCCTGAAACTCACTCTAAAAATCCTACTTTTCGATATACAGAGCTCGTAGCTTCCCAAAACCTTAGTCGCCTTTAGGTTTTTCCAAACCCTAGCGTCCATACACAAACCCTAGCCTCCTATACACTCATACACTCTCATATACTCATACACTAGCCTCCAACCCTCCATCAAAGGCTTGGATTGCTGCAACTACGAAACTTTGAAGATTGAAGGGAAAACTGAAGCGAAGCAAACAAAGCAAAGCGCGCAAAGCTAAGCAAAATAAAGAAGACACAAGGTAAGCTTTTAATTTATGTTTACACATCTTCCCCCTCTCTTCTCTCGCCTAACCCACTTGGGTTTTCTTCTATTTTAATCCCCCATCTTCTTCCCCCTCTTTCTTGTATGCTTGAAACAAGAGAATTCCCGGTCCATGTGTAGGATTAGGCTATTGGAGAGTCACCGTGTCGGGGGCTTTCTTTTAGTCTAACCGAAGACACGTGGGTTCTACCTCCTTGATTATGTGGTGAATCCTTTAACCTTGGATGTTCACGACCCCAACATACATTGTGCATATCATGATCTTGCATTCTCCCAAAATTTGTTTTGCAACTTGCATCAAAATCTTCTTTTTCAAAACTTGTTTTCAAAATCACAATCCTAAGGTGATTTTAGCCTTTTCATGGTTAGGGTTGCTTTAGGAAAGTGTTACATTTAAAGTGATCAATATGGTCCATATTTTCAAAATCATTGTTTTCAAAACCACTATCCTAAAGTGGTTCTAACCTTCTTATGGTTAGAATCGCTTTAGGAAAGTGAGATATTTTATATACTTTCTAAAAACTCTTCTTTCAAATCTCTCCTTCTAAAAACCTTTCTTTCAACATACTTTCTATAAATTCTCTTCGACTTCCTTTTCAAAAGTCCTTTCCAAAGTTGTTTTTCTAAAACTTCTCTCCACAAAACTCACTTTCCTAAAAACTCTTTTCCAAAACACTCTCCTCAAAATTCACTTTCGAAGAACACTCCCTAGGTTTCCTTTTTAGAAAACGCTCCCCAAATCTCTTTCCTAAAAACTCTTTCCAACGATCTCCTTCCAAAAATCCCCTTTCAAAAACTCTCTCTTTTCAAATTCACTTTCTAAAAACTCCTCTCTAGGATTTCTTTTCAAAAATTTCCATTTCTAAAAAACTCACTCTCCGAAAATCTTTCTTCTTAGAGCCCAAGTCAAGCCCTAGAGCTAACAATTAGGAAACCCTAATTTTCCTTCCCAAAAGCATGATTTTCAATTCCTTATTTTGGCCTAAAAAACTAGGTTTCCAAAACCTCTTGTTTTCTACATCAAAACTATATATATTTCCAAAACCTCTTGTTTTCTACATCAAAACTATATATATTTCCAAAACCTATTTTCTACATCAAAACTATAGCTTTTCGAATCTAGGGTTTCTAAAACTTCCTTTTCCAAATCCATGTCAAATCCAATCTTCCCTTTAGGAAACCAAATCCAATCTCTCCATTTATGAAACTAGATTCCATCCTCCGTTTTTGGAAACAAAATCAAAACACATCTTTTAGAAATATGATCTAATCCTTCATTTTAAGAAATAGGAATCTCAATCCTTCCTAGTCTAAACCCTTTCTAATCCACTCCTTAATCACCTACCTTCCTAAACCATAAGTTTCCTAAACCTAAACTTTTAGATCTTTCCTTAAATTTTAAATTTCCAAATCTTTCCTAATTCAACCCTTTCCTAGTTCCATCCCTTTCCCAAATCATAACTCTTCAAATCTAACTTTTCAAATCTTTCTAAACTTCCAAACTTTCTAAACTTCAAATCTTTCCAAATCTAAAACTTTCTAAATTCAAAACTTTCTAAATTCTAAACTTTCTAACTTTCAAATCTTTCCTATGTCAAAAGTTTCCTATTTCAAAAACATTTCTTTTTCCTAAAATGAAACCTTTCTTATATCAAAACTTTCCTAAATCAAAACTTTCTTAATTCGAAACTTTCCTCATTGAATTTTTTCTAAACCAAAACTTTCCTAAAATGAAACTTTCCTAATTCACACCTTTCCCAATTTCGACTTTCCTAATCTTCCAAGTCCAACATTTGAGTCGAATCTTTCTGAATCTCAAGTCCTTCCTAAAACCTTTCTTTCCTAAGTCTTGGTTTTCTAAAACCAAGCTTTTCAAAATCAAATCTTTTCAAACCTTCTAATCAAAATCTCTTTCTTTCAATTATACCTTCTATTTTCTATCGGACTCTGGTCCGAACTATGACTGACCTGATTCCTCCAAAAGGATACGTAGGCAACCCTCATGGGTGCGGTCACAACCTTTTTCAAATTTTCAATTACACAACTTTTTTCAAATCTCCAACTCCATAATCTATTTGAAACTTCTAATTCCAAATCTTTATTTCCAATTTCTAAAACTTTCCAATTTCAAATTTATCTTTTCAAATTTCTTTCAAATCAATTTATTTCCAAATCTATTTTTCAACTTTATTTTCTTGCACTTGCATATCATGCATCATGTCTTTTTAAACATTGTTTTCTAAAGTGAATAGGATTGGACATTTGTTAGTTGAAGACTCTCATAAGTGAATCTAGGGTAAATAGACATTTAGGTACTGCAAGCGCGGGGTAGGGTGATGGCTTAGTGCGTCTTTCCTACACGTAACCAACCTTCGAATCTAGGATCACTGTTTTCGAAAGACCAAAATGGAGTTTATTTTCAAAAAGGGCTTAATTATTTTTTAAAGGTTGCCAAACAACCTATTTTCCTAAAAACCCTCTCTTGAGAAAGTATTTTTAAAATCATTTTCAAAAACCCTAAATGTAGTCTTCGGATTATGCTTAGTTTTTAGGTGACCTAACTCACCTTAATCAAGTTAGATGGCTACTCCAAATGTTTTCCAAAAGCCCTTTACATTTCAAACCGAGCCTACTTGAGAGTTGGTACCAAGAAAACTCCATATGAGTTGTGGAAAGGTAAGAAACCCAATGTAAAATACTTTGAGTGTTTGGGAGCAAATGCTATATCCTGAGCGATAGAGAGCAGTTATGTAAGTTTGACTCCCAAAGCGATGAATGAGTATTTCTTAGGTATTCCATTAATAGTAGAGCTTACAGAGTTTATAACTTACATACATTCACTATTATGGAATCTATTAATGTTGCTATTGATGATGCTGAGATTCCTATTGATGCTCCACTTGATGAGGAATTTAATGCAGTTAGTGAATCTATCTTGAAAATTGAACAAGAACAAGGAGAGTTGATACTCCAAGATGAGGCTGAAAGTAGTCAAACTCAAGATGATCAAAGAACCACTTTGGAACCTGCCTCTTCTTTCTTTCTTCTGGCCGAAACACCTACTGGCTTGCTAGCCAAAATAGATACACTTTTGTATCTAACACCGTTAGGTGTCACCCTTTTCTTTCCCCCACCAACACCCACTCACTAGGTGACTCACCACCTAGGTGCCACACTCCTATTGGTAGGCTAATTTAATTCAACTAATTACTTAAGGTAATTACTTAAGCCGAGGTGGGGTTAATCTAAAAGGTTGTCGACATGGGCATCCTTAATAACAAGCCATCACTTATCGGCCCAACGTTATCTAAACTTCTGCGCACATGTCATCCATTGGATCAAGTGATTGGAGATGTCACTGAACCAATGAAAACAAGACGTCAGGTAAGGAATGAGATAAACTATCTTTGTTATACTTCTACCTTTGAACCAAAGAATGTGAAAGAATTCTTGATTGATAATAACTGGATAAATACCATACATGAGGAGTTAGGTCAGTTTGTACATAATGATGTATGGGATCTTGTGCCGAGACCTAAGCATGTTAATGTGATAGGAACCAAGTGGATATTTAAGAATAAATCTGATGAACATGGTACTATCATAAAGAATAAAGTTAGGTTAGTGGCTCAAGGATACACTCAATTTGAGGGTATTGACTTTGATGAGACTTTGCTTTTGTTGTAAAGTTAGAGTTTCTATGGATCTTACTTGCCATTGCATGTCATCTAGGTTTTAAATTGTACCAAATAGATGTAAAGAGTACCTTTCTGAATGGCATTCTTCAATAAGAGGCCTATAAGGAATAACCTAAAGGATTTGAAGATTCACATCATCCTGACCATGTCTACAGACTAAAAAAAGGCCTTGTATGGTTTGAAACAAGCTCCACGAGCTTCATATGAGAGACTCACAAAATTTTTGTTAGAGTCTAGCTTCTCTTGAGTGGGAGTTGATAAGACTTTATTTATTAGGAGAGAGTCTAGACATATTCTTATTGCTCAGATTTATGTGGATGATATTATGTTTGGATCTACTTCTGATACTCTTGCTCATAGTTTTTCTAATCAGATAAAAAGTCAATTTGAAATGAGCATGATGGGTGAGTTAAACTATTTCTTAGGTTTTCAAATTAATCAGATGGATAAAGGAATTTTTATTTCTCAATCCAAATTTGCTAAAGACCTTGTGAAGAAATTTGGTTTGGGATCTGCTAAGCATGCCAGAACTCCTATAAGTACTAGCATTAAGCATAGTAAATATGCTTCTGGGATAGATGTTGAGCAAATCTTGTATAGAAACATGATTGGCAATTTACTGTTTTTGACTGCTAGTAGACTTGACGTTGCAATCAGTGTAGGTGTATGTGCTAGATTCCAATTTTGTCTTAAAGAGTCTCACTTCTTTACTGTTAAAAGGATCATTAAATATTTGAATGGGACTCTTGAGTATGGAATCTAGTTTACTTTAGACACCAATTCTGATATTGCAAGCTACACTGATGCAGATTAGGCAGAGTCTGTTGATGATTGCAACCTCTGGAGGGTGTTTCTATATTGGCAATAATCTTGTTACTTGGCATAATAAAAAGCAGAATGTGATCTCCTTGTCCACTGCTAAGGCCGAGTATGTATCTGTTGGGAGTTGTTGTACTCAACTCATTTGGATGAAGCAAATTTTGAGTGATTATGGTTTAGAACAGAGTGTTATGATTATATTCTATGATAACATGAGTGCCATTAGTATTTTGAAAAATCCTGTTCAACATTCTCGTACTAAGCACATTGACATTCGATATCACTTCATTCATGAGTTAGTTGAAGAGAAGATCATATATTTAGAGCACATTTCCATTGAAAACCAACTTGCTAATCTCTTCACAAACCCCCTTGATACCCTTAGGTTTGAGTTTCTTAGGAAATTTATAAGGGTATGTCTTGTAGAGTAGTGCTTTGTGTCTTAGGTCATAGCATATAGTGGTCTTCCTTGTCCGATCTTTCTCTACTGATATGTATTTTTTTTTAAATTAAACCAAAAAGATTTTGTTTTATTTGTCTTGGTTTGGTTGTACTAATCATTAGCTTAAAACATTCTGCATGAATTGATTGATGTAATGGCATGTTTAAGATTGAATCATGTGAGTTTCATTGCTTGCATTCAAATGAGTCAATAGTTTTGGTGATCTTTATCATACTTATGATTCATGTTCATTTGATGCTTACTTCATCAGATCTCTTAGAATGTGAAATCTATCTTTTATGATCCTTCTAAAGCAGCCATCATTGTTGAAACTCCTTGAAACTTCTCATAACTAGATTGACCATATCCATGTGATTCTTTCTCGTGTTAGTCTTATATCCTTGATGGAAAGGGCTACCAGTGAGTGTGAGTGCAGCTTCCATTGTTATGCGACAAGAGGAGAATGCTACCTACTCATATGTGTGTCAATCTCTTTATACTTCAATGTTAACATTCTTGGAGAGATACGGTTGAATCTTCTTTGCAATTATTGAGGGGGAGTGCATGATTTTTGAGTATGGGATGAAATAAGTTTGACTTCTAGGTTATGAGCTTCTTTATGTGTTTCTTCATAATGTACTAGTCTTGATCAAGTTTAGGATCCATATTCTCATTGATCTCATTGAAGTTCATGCATTCATTATACATTATCGTGGATACGCTTTTGGTCACCTTATAACTAATTATTCTCATTATTTTGTGATCTTTGAGCATGTTTGATTTTTATTTGTTCACACTAATGTCATCTTCAGACTGATGGGGTATATTTTGTGCTTTCATGATAGGCATGCTGATTTTAAGACTCTTGTTATGTAAAATTTCCAATTTTTCTACTGTTTTTTTAGTTTCTGATGACTTCGCTAGACTTCGAGGCCGTAACTTCTAATGATGTACTTCGCTAGACCTCAAAGCCGCGAAGTGCTATTTTGTCTTTAAATATCCGCGAGCCTTTTTTGTTTCTTTTCATTTTGCGGCAACGACCTCTGGCGACGTCTTGCGACCACCTAGGGTTTCTTTTCGTCTTGGTTTGTGAGTTGTTCCTTGCATGTGGCTCCTTCGATCTCTATCTAGGTAATCCTCTCTCCCTCTTCTCTAGTTTCTTCATCATTTTCTTCAATCGGTTTTTCCCTCAGCTTAGGGTTTTGGGGGTTTCGGTCATTTCTTCTTGCTTGTGGGAGGGTTATTTTTGCTTTGTGTTGTTTTTCTTCTTAAAGGCGCCCATTGCTAGCTCATGGTTCCTCCCTTTAAGCATGCTAAGGTTGCTACTCCACTCGTGGCCCCTTTTCCTAAGTTTCGTCCTCAGTCTGAGGCTAAGACTCGATATAATGAAACGTTCCATTATAGGCCCGTCTTTGTCTATCGTGGTGTAATTCTTTCCTAATTTTCGGGAACCCTTATTCACACCAAGTTTGTCAAAAAGGGGGTGGTCCACTTTAGTCTTTGCCACTGGGTCAGCTATTGAGGCCTTGGTTCGTGAGTTCTATGCTAACATCTATGATGTTAGTATGCTTCTTGAGACTCTTAAGTCCTATGTGAGGGGTACGTATCTAGAGTTTTCCATATCTGATATCTATTAGTATTATCATATCGTCTACCCTCCTATAGTTTAGTTTCCTTTAAAGGATGAGTCTATTACACCCTCTTTAGATGCCTTGGGTCAGTTGCTTCGGGCTGATAGGCTTGGCTGGTCCCCGCCTAATTTGAAGCAAAAGTCACTTTTTTCTATTCATAGGATGCTCAACTACATTGTATGTGATTCCTTCATATCTACTTCATATGTGGCTGAGATTCCTTAGACTCATGCTCGCCTCATACAAGCTATTGCCACCAGGCTCTCCATCGACATTGGTCATATTATGTTCAATATTATTGAGAAGTCTCATTTAGATGTCTCCTCTTGGGCTTTTCTATCCTATGGCTTGATTATCTCTGATTTTGTAACTCATTATAGGATCGTCCCTTATGATCGTGAGACTCGCATTGTTCCGAAGAAGCCCATCTTTGGTCTTACTCTAAAGCTTAGTGATGCACAGTTGGTTGGGCATGTTCTTGCTCCTCCTACCCCTTAGGCTTCTCCCCCTCCTACTAGTGCCTCTACTGTTCCTCCTATTACTTTTGTTGGGCCTTCTGCTCCTCTTCCAGTTTCGAATCGATGATTTTGGCTCGTCTCGATGATTTTGCTGAGCGAGTTGCTTATGTTGCTAAGCTAACTGATCTGGTTATATAGCATTAAGAGCGTGAAATGGCTAGCTTTCATGATACCTTGTCCTATCTAGCTAGAGCCCATGCAAAGTTTATTGATACGGCTAATTCTTTTATGGATTGTTTTCTCGCTAGCTGTCATTAGCTGTTTAGAGGTGTTTCCTTTTGTTGTGCTGCTAGCCTAGATGTTTTTTTTAGATTTTTTGCTGAATGCTTTCTGGTACTACTTTATATCCATATATCAGTTTGTTTATATCTCTTACTTATGTACTTAATTTGTCAATTGGTTCCAAAAAGGGGGAGAGATTTATCTGATGATGCTTGATATATTGTTATCTTGCACTTGATGGTATTTTATCTCTTGTTTAGTAAATATTGTGTATGTATAAGGGTTTGATATACTTGGTGTTTGATCGACAACATCCTTATGCTTGTGAGTTGTGTTATATTGTAGTATGTTTAAGATTTCTTGTAATTCAGAGTTTAACATAGAAATTTGGTCACAAAATTGCCAAAGAGGGAGATTGTAACATCATGTAATTGGCTAAGTTTCATGCCATGTTTTATTCTCCTTAATTTGGGATGTTAGGGAGTCTATCACAAGCATTTGAGATGATCTTAATGTTTATTCATTTGAACTCATGCTAAAAGAGCTTTGGATGTTACATAAGGTAATTGAGATTATTCTTCGACCTCGATGGATTTTGCTAGACCTCAGAGGAATAAACGGAGAGGAGTCTCTATCAATTGTTCTTTACAAGACTTCACTAGATGTCGATGGACCTTATAGGAAGAAACAGAGAGGGTGTCTATTCCAGCTGAACTTCAATAGACTTCACGAGACTTCGTGACATCTCGCTAGAAGTAGTGAAAACCCTTTCAACTTCGATGGACCTCGCGAGACTTTGAGACATCCCGCTGGAAGAAGCAGTGAAGACCTTTTCTGGTAGATTAAATCTCACAAGACCTCACAAAACGTTAAGGCCTTGAGATGTGCGAGATTTATGACCTAGGGAAGTGCGCCGCATGCTTTTTGACCTACCTACATATTGAGGCACGCCTTTATAAGTTCATTAAGTGAATCGCTATTCAAAAAACATAAAAAAAAAAAAAAGGATAAGTTCTCTAAACATCTTTGATGTTCACAATTAGTTTTTAACAACGAATCAACTTCGTCATTATTGAAGAGGATTGAAGTGTTGAAGGAGTTTGAGACACGAAATTCATACTAACGGGTTCAGTACGGTGGTCAAGCACGGTAACAATGTATCGAGGAGTCGAGTAAGTTCAAGTCAACCTAGTGATCATGGATTCCATTGAGGATTGGGTCATAAATGATCTTGTAACCGTTTGAGATCGATTTTAGTACATGATCTTTGTCTGGCAAAGTGGACACGTGGTTTTCTCCTAATTTGGGTTTCCACGGCAAAAATTTCGTATGTCGATTGTGTGGTTAGTTTGTCTCTTTATTTATCATTGACATATGTTATGATTGCACAAAGCCATAGTCATACCTATTTTAGGGTTGCATTAATATTCGTTCTTCAAATAAAGCTATAAACAAGGCTAGGTTTTTCATATAACAATTCTGATATTGATGTCTTGGATATTACTTTCTGTTGTTAAAATATGCCATGCTGGTGTTGCTCTGAAAACTGAATAAGTTTGGCATATTAATTTACTTATCTAAAATGAGATGATTTCTATAATACGTATAGGTACAAGGTGGGTATAAAAGAACACAAATCCAAATCCTTTCGAGAAATTCAAATGGAGCTAGCCTCAACTCTATATTTCTCCTCCAATTAATAATAGCACACATATGAACCTAGCTACGTTATGGTCTCTCCTCTATCTATCTAATACCACAAAATTATTGCAAGTAGAGAAAGAAAGTATTTCTCCTGCAACCTCATCAATAATTAGCCAAGCACTTCCTTCCTTCTCCTTCCCCTCCTCTTATATAGTTATATGTCTTCTGTACAATCTAAAAAATCAGCATTAGACAATGCAAAAATGAAAAATCTTTTCAATTCTAATGATTAATGTAAATGAACAACCATGCATATATAGCAACATTAACAATTAATTCAAGGTTCAAGCTACTTACATGGAAGCGTGAGAAAGACCAGGAGCAGCTTTGCTACTGTCAATAGTAGTGTAGTTGGTATTGTTGATGGCGTGGCCAAACAAAAGGCTGCTATGTGGCAACACTTAAACTTCACTTTAGAACAGGTTGGAGACATTAAAAACCCCTCTAACATCTGACCATCTTCCCATATTTCACCCCATTAAAATAACAGCCTATTTGGAACTTGGGGGAAGGAAGAGAAGGGAAGGGAAAGGAAAGGAAAGGAAAGAGAAAAATGAATGAAAAGTGGTCTTCCTTCCATATTTGGTTTTACAAAGAAAATGCAAGGAAAGTGGAGGGAAAGAAGAGAGAGAAAAATAGATATTGATTTAAAATTTTTCCTTCTTTTTCTCTTCCCCTTTCTTTCCTTTTTCCTTCTTTTTCCATTTAAATAGAATCAAACAAGAAAATGATAGCAAACAGTGATTTTTCTTTCCCTTCCCTTTCTTTCATTTCCCAAAGTTCCAAACACGTTGTAAAGAAATGCTTTGTAAGAATGAACCCAATAGCACTAATAATAATTATTAGTAGTAGTAAGAATAGTAATTTGAAAAATGGATATAATGTTTCATTTTTGAGAGCAAGAAGTCCACCATATCCGAAAACTTGTCACCGTTAAAAATACCATTACCATTACCATTCCATTTTCCTAATACGGGGTGTTTTTTACGGTCATGATGTGCGAGGGTTCAGTGATTCAATCAGCTTCCCTACTGCCCGCCGCCATAGCCAAGCCCAAAGCAAACATCCATGTAAAACATTATTATGTCATGTGTTGCTAATAATATTACTAAGGGTCTTGCTAACATGGGTCAATGGAGCACATTTTAAATAAAATTTTGTTTGATTATACAAAACATTGAAAATTATGATTTTACTGTTGAAATTATGAAAACACAATTTTTAACACCCTATACAACCAGCCGAAGTTTGGTTAAAATGTATCACAAGAACACATCTTAGTATTTGCCTGTTAGTAATAATAGTGTATACATGAACTTTTGACCAATTAAATATTCTTGTCCCATCTCTAAGTAGGAGGCTATCAAAATTACATTATGGACAAATTACATGGATGGGTCTTTAGTTTTTTCATATTTTTACTTGTCTCAACAACAATGAGTTACGTAGACTGTGAGCATATAAGCATTATCACTTCGGTGCATTATTCTGTTATAGATAGATAATAATATAAAGAGTATTATATATTATATGAAAATTTATTTATTAATCTATTTTCTCACTCCTAGTCACAATACTGTGGAACTCACAGTAATAAATTCATTTGGGACCCATTCACTTGTGTCAAGAAGTAAAAAAGAAATTGAGAAATGTGATTACGTATAGCATGTATGGCTTTTTCTTGTACAAATTAAATAATAAATAATAGCATGTAGAATATGAGGCTCTACAAAATTGAGAAAATATTTATTGTAATGATGACATCACATTATTTTATTAATGTGGTATCACAAATAAATGCAATAACACAAAATGATTATGATAAAATCCTAAACAACATGAATGCCATATCAATTAGTAACTTAGTTTGAGAGAAAATAACTTTATTAACTCTTTAATTTTTTATGATTAGAATAAAAATCATGCATTTGTTTTAAAGAGTCGAGGTATCATATTTTTCTCAATAAGACTCTTATCTTGTTAAAAATTTATAATGAAAGTAATATCCTAAAAACATAAATAATACCTAGTTACTATTTTTTTAATTATTTACTATATTTTTCCTTATATGTATACCTCCCATGCATTCCAATTGATTTGATCACTCCTAAATGAATTCATCGACCCAAAATATATCAAACTGCTGATTGGATAGATAAATGTTGGAGCCAAGTTGAGCCCCAACGAATACGAGGGAAATTGATTCAATGAAGCAACAGCATTTACCAACGGTTCCTATAAACCACACTCGACGTCTGATTTTTCTCTCTCGCCTCTCCTAGCCTATTCTCTTCTCTTCTCAATACATTTGTCCATGTCTCTCTCTCTCTCTCTCTCTCTCTCTCTCTCTCTCTCTCATCCCTAAGAAAATCTATCTGTTACTATATAAAAAGAGGCAATTTCACACTCTATTTTCATTGACTCCTTTTTGGCACTTTGGGTCAATTTTGCCGCTAAGCAAAAGCCAAATGCCATATATCATTGGTGGCCACTGGCTATACTTTGCATTATTTTGTTGTGGGGAAAATAGCTCCACATATCTTCTCTAACGGAGGCTCTGACACTACCACAAGAGGAGAGAGAAAGAAACGTCTCCTTCTCTTCCATTTCCTCTATGTCCCCCTCACCTCTCAATCTCGTCCCATGTTCTCCCCTTTGTTCTTTGGCTTCCAAAACCCTAGCTCCATTAGTAGGAAGAGAGAAAATTTCAACCTTCGTCTTTCTCACCCTCATCCTCTTTTAGGGGTGGAAGGCTCTGAGGGCATTGACTAAGTTTCTTGTGAGCACTGCTTATCCTCCTCAGAGTTCTGACTCGTCATATGGACGAATTGAGGGAAAGAATTGCATCAAAATATGTAATCTTATCTTGATTTGTTTATGCTGAGTACAAGAATATTTCTTGATTTAGGCTAGGTGGATTAAAATCCGAACCCCAAATCCATATGTAATTATTTAGATAACCAATCAAGATATGGATTTGAAATTCATGCAAATCCATTACATAGTTCATAACCTGAAATCAATGGATTTCATATAATTATCGGTGGGATTTTATTTGCCAAATCTTGCAATTCCTCCCTAATCAGCAATACAGTCCCTAAGTCCCTTCCCTACAGATTTCCCCATACAAAGTTTGTTTCTACACTGCAAATCTTAGTCTAACTTCCACTAATGCATGTATTGGTGTATATACATTATGTGCATAATATTGATTTCCATTCACACAATGAGAGAGAGAGAGAGAGAGAGAGAGAGAGAGAGAGCCCACTCCCTCAAAAACCCATCATCTCTCGCTAGCCTAACCTAAGGCTACATCCCACCACACTGCAACCTTCTATTCTTTAGAAACATGCCCTTTCTCTTTAAACTCCAGTCTTTCTCTAAAACTCCCTTTGGAATCCCCCTTTTCTCCCAAATGCGACTTTGTAGTTCATAATTTATTATGGCTCACCTCAACAATCACATTCAGTGGCGGAGTCAAAAAAATTCTTTCAAAGGCGGAAACATTTATTCACAACTCAAAATGTATTTTGAAAATAATGTTATATAACTAGAATTTTTGTATGAATTTTCATAGAATAATATGATTGTTTGTGATCATTTTATTTCAGATCAAAATACCACCTATTTTGGCTCATAATTTTGAAATAGTTGCTAGTCACATCATTATGATGAAGTTTTTCTATAACATTTTTTTAGGGCTAATTACACTTTACCTCCTTGGGCTTTGACTCGAAAACACATAAACCCACTATCTTTCAAAAGTCAACACTTAACCCCCCCCTGTGGTCTGGACTAATGTGCAAAATGGACGAACCGTGGTAGAAGATGCAAAAAGACCAAAATAACTTTTTATAATTACTTTGGTCTTTGAAGCCAGAAGCACATTCAGATCCAGAACTCGATCGAGAAAGAGATAAACTGAGAGAGAGAAACCCTTCATTGGAGGAGCTAGAGACAAACCCTAGACAGGAATTTGTGAAGTAATCAACTGAAGCAGTGAAGTAATCAGCTAAAGTAGTGAAGTAATCGGTTGAATCCCTGTTCAAATAGGTATTTGACCAAAACCCATGTGTCGATTTGGTTATTTGTTCGAAAGATAGTGATCTTGTTTTATTTGTTATATGATCGTTGTACTTTCTAAAGTTTTTGGTTGTAAGTTTTGACATTCTTTACAAATGTTGCTTTGATGTAAGCAGTGTTAGGGTTATTGGAGTATTTGAAAAATTAGGGTTTCCATTGTATTTGTTAGTTTCATACAATATTGTTGTGATTTCGTGAATGTTTTGTTGTTATTTCATGGGTTTCGTGAATATATGTGAATATATTTGATGGGTTTGGTAAGAGGGTACAAGAGTTGGGATTTGAGAGTTCTATGCCCCAATAAAGTTGGGGCTTTTATGGTTTTCATGCATAAAGTTATTGTTGGGGTTCATTTGCATGGGTAATGTGTAATAATGGTCCCATTGATAGGAACATGTGGTCCCATTGCTTGATTATGATATTTGCTTATGTTTATTGAGTATATGACATACAACTGGTCCCATGCCTTTGTTTTATAGCCATTTATTGTACCATCTACTGAAAAGGTCTTAGTGGATAATTTTTTAAGGATATTATATGTCATATTTAATGCATGCATTGTTTTTGCGTGCTTATGTCTTATTTTGTCATTAAGGTATGGTTGGTCGTTTTTCAATTCAGCTACATCATGGGGGATATTTTACAAGAGCTCCTAATTTAGTTTACAAAGGGGGAACTGTGGACGTCTGTGAAAATGTGACACAGACAGTGTGGGGTATTTTCAATTGGTGAAACTATACCTAAAGCTAGGGTATCCATCTACTAGTAGAATTTGTTACAAGATACTTGGGCCAATTGTTAAAGAATGGGTTGAGAGAAACATATTTAGATAAGGAAGTTATGGAAATGATGAGCGACATTTTCCGGTAAATACAACCCACAAGTTCCACTAGTAACATGTATGATGGTTTGACAGTGGCCACGAGTTGAGAGAAATATATTCAGACAGTGGCCAATTGTTCCAGATCAGTGTTGTGATGGTTTGACATTTACAAGTAGCATGTATGTTGTGCTTTTTGTAAATGGAGTTCACAACAACACCTTTTTCATTGGTAGACAACCATTACATTTGCAGCCATTACAAGATACACAAAGCCATCCTAGATAAAGGTAGTGACATACATTTCCAAAACACCATAGGTTCCACTAGTAATCCAAACCATCAACCAAGATATCCAGCCATCCTAAATACAACCCTATAGAGAACACCAATCCATGTTCCAATTAGTAACCAGCGATACAATGTGCTTCTTCCCTTGGCTATTGCAAGCTCCCTCTCCATTTGCTTTGCCTTCTGAACAAATCTAGGTAGTACTTCATGAGCTCATTGGCATAAAGGGGGATCAACTCATTCAAAATACCCATAGGTATTGTGAATCTGCTAAAAAGGCAAATTAATTAGGGGTTTTTTTTTTTTTTTTTGGAACTCAGTTCACAAACTATTCTAATTTATTTTTTCAAAATCAATTTTTTCTTATCCCATAGCAGCCACAACCCCAAAATCTTCTTCTCGTGTTTGCAGAAGTCTAGGAGGTTTTCATGGGAAACCTTTCACCACAGTAGCAAAATCTCAAGCTATGTTGCCTCACTGAATGTGAGCTTTTCAAAGGATGCTATGAATGGAGCTTTTTACAAACGTATGAGAGGAGAGGAAAAGCATGACGGGAAGGAATGAGGTTGATTAGGTTAATTTAGGGGGTTTCAAGGTAAGACGTCTTTTTCTAATGTGTTTTGATAGCAAATCTCAATCAACTTGCACATCTAGCGATTGAGCTACACGCACTGTCAATATTGACAGATTCCGCCTGTTTTGCAGGTTAGTTTAGACTAAGAAGGTTAAGTGTCGACTTTTGAAAGATAAGAGAATTATGTATTTTCATATTAAAGTTCAAGGAGGTAAAATATAATTAGCCTCATTTTTTTTTTTTTTATACTATGGTAGAAGCGAGCAAACACCTGTTATTGTCCTCAAGTACAAATACCATTTTGCCCTCCTCAGCCATGTGCTCCATTTACAGCTGTGCCGCAGCTGAAAATGACCCCCGACTGCACTTCGTCGAAATAGCTCTCGGCCCACAAGAACCCTAATCTCATGACGCCTGGTAGTGCCAGACCCTCCACCGCCTTGAACGAGGATTTTGATGAAAAAATGCCAGAAGTTAATCAAGCTTCGACGCCACGCCGTATGCTGCCAACATGTTCCCGCCACATCCATCGCATCGAAACTGCACACAAACGCTGCGGCGCTCGTCCAGACAGCTCACACATCCAAAACGTCTCACACCCACCGCCTCAACCATTTAATGCGACCGCCTCTTGCTTCCACCCCCACATCGTTCCAGGTGTGTACAGTAAATATGTATGCATCAGTGCATTTATTTTGTGGGTTACGAGGAGCAGAATCCGTGGTAACAAGCATTTCAGGTACGATTTTCTATTTCTCCACGAGGGTCTCTGCTTTCGCATTCTCTGTTTTTTTTTTTTTTGGTACTGTTTGATCAATTGTTGTAGGCCTTGCTGTGGGTTCAATTGTCCTGCTTTAACATATTTGTGTATGAGGTTGATAACGATATGTTTGTTACAAGTTCGGTTGGTGTCTTAACCAAAATTACAGATTCTGAATCTTAAATATATAGTCAGTGTATAACGGTGGGTTGAGGGGCCTAACAAGATCACCAGATACGTTCATGTAACAGGCAGTGGACGCATTACGCAACATATGAGTGTGGCGGTGATATGGATAAATGGAGACTTTTAAAAGGAATTGAGTGTATTCATAATTTTGCATACAGTTTGTGATTGCGTAAGATTAATATGCTCAAAATGAGAGCAACCCCTATTTCATGGGTTTTAATAGGCCTTGCCATTGAAAATGATAGGTTTACTGATTAAGTGAAATGGACAAAGAAAGAAGCTAAAGCAAGTTCTTTATTCAAATGGCCCTTGTTGTGCAGGTATTGATCTCTTCCGCCCAAATCGTCTAATCAGAATATTATTGTCCACACCAACTAATCAAACTTTACAGCCACGCCTTTCATTTGTGTATATATTATGGATGATGCTTGACGAACGAAATTACTTAGCGGATATAGCTCAAAATCGTCATCTGCAAACAGGTGTAAACTCTCTCTCTCGCTCTCTCTCTCTCTCATTACATTGGTTGTTTTTCCCTTCAATCTATCTATATGTGTGTATATATGCATATTTGTATCTAATCTTTTATGATCAAGCTGGTGTACATACAGTGAGTTCAATATTTGATTTATGCTTTTCCCTTGTATGTGTTTTCATTTATGGTGGACACATTACTGACATTAGTTTGCAGATGTGGTTGAATGGCATGTGAAATAGTGAATGGTTTGAGGCTTGAACACTGTATGGAGGTAAGTAGATTGGATACAAGTTTATTGTTCCCCTGTATTATGTGAAAAACTTTGCATTTTAGATGCTTGAAAAAAAATGCATGGCAAGAGTTCATTTCACAAAAAAAAAAAAAAAAAAAAAATAGCACTTTATGATATTTCACAATGAATTTAATATACCCATGTGTTTTTTCTGTCTTTCTTTGCTAGTAGGTGTTCAAAGTCTTCAGAGCTTCAACCGATTAGTTCCTTGAGCTCGTCCTAAGTAATCAGGTAAACTCCTGGCATTCCATGAATGAATATACCTATGTGGTTGCTCTTAGTATTATGGAACTTATGATTTTCATAAAATGTGTGATAGTGAAATGAATCTGTTCATGCTTATATTTTCTTCTGATTATGATGTAATCTTCTAGATACTGATTGATGCTCAAGCCTCTTTCGTATGTTCCTTTTCAAATTTATAAAGCAACGGTATATGGTGCTTACTTGAGGTACTAAGTGTTTGATTATTGTCCTAAAGGTGACTTGAACATGATACTGATTGATTTGTTTTCTTGATGCTAAAAATGCAACAAATTAAGCATGATTGTTATTGGTGGCGTGATGCAATGGTTGTTGCAGGTTTTGCTTTGGAGTCTTCGCCAAGTACTCCAAAGAATGAAAGCAGTAGTGGTACTGTTATTATTCCAGACATTCCTGCAACTGTGGCAGCTGTTAAGAACCCGACCCCGCAGATAGTTTATGATGAGCACAACCACGAGCGTTACCCTCCAGGTGAATTATGTGAACCAAGCAAGCGGGCATTCGCCTATTGGGTCTTAACAGGTGGGAGGTTTGTGTATGCTTCACTGATTCGCCTGCTTATCCTCAAGTTTGTTCTGAGCATGTCAACCAGTAGGGATGTTCTTGCACTGGCCACTCTCGAGTGTGATCTATCCCGCATTGAGCCAAGCGCCACCGTAACTGTGAAGTGGCTTGGAAAGCCAGTCTTCATAAGGCACCGAACTGAGGAGGATATCAAGCTGGCAAACAGTGTCGATTTGAGTAGTCTTCGTGACCCAGAGCCAGACTCAGAGAGAGTTAAAAAAACCAGAATGGCTGGTGGTTGTGGGGGTCTGCACCCATCTGGGTTGCATCCCAATACCAAATGCGGGTGATTTTGGTGGGTGGTTTTGCCCATGCCATGGTTCTCATTATGACATATCTGGCAGGGCTCGTAAGGGTCCAGCACCTTACAATCTGGTGGTACCCCCTTACACTTTCTTGGATGAGAACCACTTGCTTCTTGGATAAGAGAAAATTCATGAAGATCTCTCGAGGTTATTTACCGCGAAAAAGAGGTATTTTTAGTAATAGGATCTCGTCATTTTGCATTCGCCTGTATATATCTTCGTTTTTTTTTTTTTTTTGGTTCTTTTACCTTTTTTTTATCCCTTTCGGGAATTTGCAGCAATTCTGATGTATGTATATTGGATATTGCTTTCCATTGTTGATATATACCCTGCCGGTGTTGCTCCAAATACTGAATAAGTTTGGCATATTAATTTACTTATCCAAAATGAGATGAGATGATTTCTACAGTAGGTACAGGGTGGGTATAAAAGAATACAAATCAAAATCCTTTCCAGAAATTCAAATGGAGCTAGTCTCAAGTCTCTCCTTCAATTAATAATAGCACACACATGAACCTAGCTACGTTATGGTCTCTATGCTATCTATTGGTAGTTTTAAATAATAATCAAATGGTCTTGACAGGACTGATCCAGTGAATAGTCTTACAGGAAGTCCCAAAGATAGTCTTACTTAATAGGACTCAAGATTCATTAACCCTCTTTAGAGTTAAAATCTAATATATTACTAGTGTTCGTACTAGGGTCCCATCGTACTGCCCTGTCTACAAGTACGTATGGAGCTTAATTAGGAACAGTAAATTTTGAAAACACTCTTACAAGAATTTATCAACAGTTAAAATCGACTCTAGTATCTGTGATCTAGTTCATATCCATTCCTAGACTATCTTCTACATGATAATCAGGAGAAATCATTTTCGAAAATATTCAAGAGCAAGAAAACAAATCTTGGCCTAAGATCTTCAAATCTTGTAAAAATAAATGACTAACTTGAATCTCTACCTACATCTTGTTTACCTTCAGAATCCATACCAATAACTAATTTAACTACTGAAAAACATTGTAAATTTTGCAAGAATTGAAATAGAATTAAAGGAAATAAAAGAATGCATCAATAACAATAAACTTAAATCCAAGAACATTCACAAGAACTGAAAAAAATGAATTAAAAGTGAAGAATCAAAAGCAATAATCTCAAAACTAGGGTTCTTGAAATGTAAGAACATAAGAAAAAAAAACTCCTTAAGCCACTCTAACTAATGTTCTAATCCCTCCCTAACTCTAACTAACTCTCCTCTAATTTTAGGACTCTTCCTTGACTCCAAAGATTGAGATTCGGGCTGATCCAAAAGTCAAGTTAGCGTTAGGCTGTCTACAAGGTGTTCGAACAAGCAGTTCACAGAAAGGACGTCCAAATAGGCCAAGATGGGAGTCCAGATGGCTAGTGACCAATTTGTTTTTCTCTTTAATTTTTGCTGACTTTTTCTAACGTCTTTTCAATGCTTTTAAGTCCAAAAACCTACAAAAGTGAATAAAACATTATTAGCATCAATATTACATTAAAATAACACTTCATAACTATTACTAGGGTTAAACAAAGGTAATTTAGGGATGTAAAACTACATTTTTATGGTGCAATCACCAATATGCCTAGATTTGCCATTATAAATGTGGCTAAATGTCCATAATAGTATAGTCTCACTATCATAATGCAAAGATATAGGTGACGAGCAAAGAAGAATTTCTAATAACAAATTCCTAAGTCACTCAGCCTCTTTGCTACAAGAAGCCAAAGCTACAAACTCCGCTACCATGGTAGAGTCTATAATCAAAGTCTACTTCTTAGAACCCCATGAGATAACTCCTCCACCAAGGAGAAATATGCACCCACTGGTTGATGTATGATTGTTTCGATCAAATATCCAACTAACATCAGTGTATCCTTCCAAAATCGTAAGATACCCACTGTAACACAAAACATAATACATGGATCTTTTTAGAAATTTTAAAACTCTTGTTACAGCATTCCAATAACTAGTGCCATGATTACTAGTAAATCTATTAAGTTTAGCAATTACGTAAGCAATATCAGGCTATGTGTATGTCATAGCATACATCAAACAACCACTTACCCTAATATACTTCAATTGATCAATAGATCTACCAATATTAGAATATAATTTCATATTTAAATCAAACGGTGTACTCACAGGTTTGTAATTAAATAAATCAAAATTTTTGAGTATTTTTTTTTCTATGTAATGTGATTGAGAAATGACAATTCCATTACTATTCCTTTTAATTCGAATACCCATATCCTTCATTTCAAAACTAGATGACAAATTTTTTTTTAACATCCACAATACTATCATAATCAGTACCAAAGATCATCATATCATTTGCATACAAATAGATAATCATACCTTTATGATTATTGAACTTACTATAAACACATTTATCAGATTCATGTATTTTAAAACCGTTAGTAACCACAACTTGAACAAATTTCTCATGCCACTGTGTAGATAATTGTTTAAGTGCATAAAGAGACTTAACCAACTTACAAACTTTATATTCTTGTTCAGGCATGATAAAACCCTCAGGTTGGCACATGTAAATTTCTTCATCCAATTCACCATTTAAAAATGCAGTTTTAACATTCATTTGGTGAATTTTGAGTCATAAATAGAAGCTAATACAATAAGCAACTAGATAGTACTAATTTTAGCAACAAGTGTATAACTACCAAAATAGTCTATACCTTCTTGTTGCTTAAAACCTTTAGCAACTAATCTGGTAAGTTTTATTACCCGTAATAGAGTCCATTTCATCTTTAATAGTCTCTTTTCAAAAAGTTGAATATTGAGATTTCATAGCATCATCGAATGAAAGCGAATTAGGTTCTATAGAAGATGAAACCAAAGTTTGCTTAGAGAGTGAATCTCTAGTACCTTCTACCAAATAAACGATGAAATCTAGCCTAAAAGACTTTTCAATCCTTATTCTTTTACTCCTCCTAGGTTCACTGGATTCACTAAATTCAATGACACCTTTTGGTGGTTGCAAAGATGGTTCCACTTGCTTACTAGTCTCATTTAATCTAGGAATAGAAGTGAACATATTTTCATAAAAGACTGCATTTCTAGATTAAAAAATAGTATTGATCTCAATTACGTCATTAGACTCGATAACAAGAAATCTATAGTTTTTACTATGTTCTGCATATCCTAAAACAATACATTCAATAACTTTTTGTCCTAACTTTTTTATCTTAATTTCGGGTAATCTAACAATAACTCTACAGCCCCAAACTTTCAGATAAGATAAATTAGGTTTTCTTTTATTCCATAACTCATATGGAGTCACTTTAGACTTCTTGTAAGGAACACTATTTAAAATATGACATGCAATTAACATAGCTTCAACCCAAAAATCATTAAAAAGACTAAAAATAAAAGCATAGCATTAGTCATTTCTACTAATGTTTTATTTTTTCTTTCAGCAACTCCATTTTGTTGTGGAGTGTAAGCCCAAGAGGTTTCATGGACAATACCAACATATTCACAAAATGCAGGGAAATGATACTCACCTCGCCTATATGATCTAAGGCATTTAATCTTGGCATTACATTGATATTCAACTTCTATTTCGTAAACTTTAAACTTATCTTAAACTTTATTTTTAACATGTAGTAAATAAACATAACAGAATCTTGTATAATCATCAATGAAAGTCATAAAGTACTTTTTGCCTCTTCTAGTAAGGGAACTATGCATATCACACACATCACTATGAATTAATTCCAATAAAATAGAATTTCTATCAATTTTAGAAAATCGTTTTCTAGTGATTTTAGTATGCATATATTTTGTATTTATCATTCATATCATTTGGACATTTAGGAATTAACTCTAAGTTAATCATGTCATGCATTTTTCTTAAATTAATATGCCCTAAACGAAAACGCGATAAAGAAAAAAAATCAATCATATAAGCATAAACATGCACTTTATTAATATCAAGCTTGAACATGCCCTCATACAAATATCATTTCCCAACAAATATCCCTCCCTTAGTCAAGACAAATTTGTCCGACTCAAATACAAGTTTAAACCTAAACTTATTAAAAGACTCCCAAACACTAGATTCTTCCTAACTTCTGGTACGTAATACACATCAGTAAAAGTAAGGCTTTTTCCATAAGTAAATTTCAGATCCAAAGATCCTTTTCCCTTGACTGTTGCAGTGGACGAGTTGCCCATGTAAAGAATATTGCCGTCCTCCATAAGTATATAGGTCTCGAAAGAACTTTTATATTTACAAACATACCTTGTCGCACCAGAGTCAATCGACTATGCTTCATTGTCTTCAAGAATATTAACCTCGGATATCATGGCCACAAATTTCTCTTTAAAATCCTTTGCATCATTCCCTTTTTGTTTCTTAAAGAGATGACATTCTTTCTTGTAGTGGTCTTCCTTTTTGCAATAGAGACAGACACCCTTCTTTTTCTTCTTGTTCTGATTTTGATTGTTTCGAGAATTATTGCCATTGTTATCAGCATTTTTGCCCCTCTTATAATTGTCTTGTCCAGATTAGGAGAGCTATTTTAATCCTTGTCCATCTTCCATCATATGAACCTTGGAGGCATAAGAGCTATGCTTGTTATTATTGTCTCTTTTTCGAAATTCCTCCTCAATCTGGAGAAGACGGCCCAATTCTTCAAGAGATAGGTCATCCTTTTTATGTTTAAGACTCTTTTTATAATCTTTTCATGATAATGGAAGCTTGTCCAAAATGGTAGAAATCGTAATAGATTTATCCATTTTCATGCCATTCTGATTGAATTAGTTAAGGATATGTTTGATTTCATAAAACTGCTCAATAACAAGATGAGTATCTGCCATCTTATAATTGAAAATTTTTGAAACCATAAATTTCTTACTAGGGCGTCCTCCATTAAGTACTTGACTTTAAGTGCATCCTACAATTCTTTAGCAGTCTCCTTATTCCAGTACATGTCAAACAGAGTATCAGACATTACATTGTAAATGTATCCTTTGCATATGTAGTCATCTTGCTCCCATTTCATACTTGTCTTTGTTTCAGCCACTGTCTTATCTTCATTTGTAGCAGGCTTAGGGGTAGTGAGAATATACACCACTTTGAGACTGACAAGTAGGAAATACATCTTCTTCTGCTATCTTTTGAAATTTGCTCCATCAAAACGATCCAGTTTCAAAAAGTCTGCTGAGAACTCTCGCAATGATGCAGTCACGATTGAAATATTGCCTTAAGATTGTTAGTGCAAAAATCTATAAAAGAAAATATCACTTTCCTTAAGACGATATTCGCCTCCACCAATTCTCATAATATGGTGTGTACTGGATTAATGGCAAATTGCCTCTAAGATACAATGGATGCTAGAAATTTTGTAATTCTAACTGCGTGTTGCACACACAAAATCAAACCCGAATACCTTTTGATTATCAAGTCTACCAAGAATCTAAATGTTTACTTCTGCAGAAACAAACTTCAAATATGATGAACAATAAAAACTAGAAAGAAGAAAGAATTTTAATGCCTTATAATATATAGAGAAGTTGCAGAAAAAATAATATCTTTGTTGCCTATGAATCTGCTATGTTTTTGTAGACATTTTAATATTTTTTTAGAGAAAACATGACTGTTAGAATTCAAATAGTAACTGATT
Source organism: Euryodendron excelsum (assembly GCA_033060915.1). Taxonomy (NCBI): domain Eukaryota; kingdom Viridiplantae; phylum Streptophyta; class Magnoliopsida; order Ericales; family Pentaphylacaceae; genus Euryodendron; species Euryodendron excelsum. Next base: position 22,168,401 of record CM065385.1, on the reverse strand, counting down.
TTTAACAATCACTTACAAGTTTAAACATAGCCATTGAATTACTCATTTCTAATCTAACGGTGTATATCACACTTATTCATTGTTTGATCAGATCATTCATCACACCTTATCATAAATGTGTGATTCTCACCATACGATTCTTTTTGCTTATGTATTAGTCATACAATCGTTGATCATCATAATTAATATAAATCAATAGTCTTGATTACACGTCACATGCGCACGTGCCAAGTATGCCATGCAACTCGTACGCGAGATGTGCACTGACTTGGTACACATGCTCACACTTGAGTGTTGCACCCAATCATTATTCTAAAGCAATATATTGTTAACATTTATAAATATCTTACAAAAATTTTTCACTTTTCAATGTGAAATTCATTTAATAAGGCAATAAAGACTTTCTTCAAAACTAGTCAAAATCATTTTTAAAAAATCCAAAAACTACTACATATAATATATCTTTTGAAAATATTTTCAACACATGTAGATGAGATCATTGGATAAATAAATGTTCAAATTCGAATATAGATACATATTATGAGTAGACATTTAAATTCATGTGTATGTATAAAACGAAACCCCTCAAGCAATATAGCTTTTTAAGTGTGAAATCTGTAAACTATAGCACTCCAAGAGCACAGAGCACCATTTATTAACTTTAAAAGGATTAAGTCATAATCAGTTGTCTTTTGATGAGCCAAAAAGAGTCATGTTTGATCTCTTTTCGCTCAAGTCCTGGTCAAATTCAAAGTAGAATAATGTTATACAAACAAAAATTTATACAAAATTTTTATATAAAATGATGTGTCTTAATAAGAGCCTTTTATTTCAAAAGAAACATCTACCATAATGACTTTTAATTACAAAACTACTACTACCACAATCACATCATTTTGCATAAATTTTTTGTAAAAATAGCATTTTCCTTTAGAGAAACCACACGTGCGGACGCTGGCATAGCTCATACATATGAAAGAGCTTAATTACCGTTTTCGCAGTTCTCCATGCTCTCTCTTTAAGTTCTGGTTATCACTACTACCTGCTTTCTCATTAGCAACAGCTAGCCCAAGAACCAGATTCAGACGTGGCTGCAACGTCCTCCTGAGCATCATGCAATCTAGATTCATTTGCATCAGTAGAGATACTTCTCTCAGATTGCTTTCTAGACCTGCTCATAAAATTTATACCGTATATGAAAATGAGCTACAAAAAGTATATCTCCAAGAGGAACAAACACAACTGGTCACCAATTCAAATACACCATCCCTTAAAATGCAAGCAAGATGCAAATCACCCACCATGACATCCTCAAATATATTACTTGTTATTATTTGCAGTGCAATACGTATATAAATAAACATCCAAATAAAATAATAATTTTGACAAAAGATGCTTCACGAAGTTTTAAATTAGGCATTGGTTCTCTAACATATTTGAAATGCCACTACAAAATGACTATCAGAAGTTTCCTACTACAAGTGGAGTACTAGGAGCATCCCGAAAGACTGGTTGTGCAAGCAAGCATATATGCAAATAAAATAACAGAGCCCCTCACATAGTTCACTCGTCTTTAGTTAAATAAATAGACAACATACAACCCCACAGAAAGCATATGTGCCAATAAACATTATAGTCTTCTGATTCAGGGTACTAACAATGGAAATATATATGCAAAATGCCAAAGACACCGCATCATATTGAGGAGATGAGATTATCAGTTTACTTATGTTGGAGGCAGAAGATTCTGCCCCCCTCTACCAAGCTCTAAGTTGTATGTAAAGGAAAACATCCAGAGCATTAACCTCCATATCTTGTGCACAATTTCCTTCTCAGGATCCTTGCGCCCAGCTAGCCCATGTTTCCTTCAACATCAGTAAATTACCAATCATGCTGCCACAAGAAGCATAAAAATTTGGGACAATACATTTCAGAGCAAAGAAACAGTTAAGAGCATGGTGTACAATACAAAGCAGAAAAAGAGGCAGCTGCTCAACACCACATACCCATTATGATACTTGTGTAAGTACTACGACTTCTTATTTGTCTTAGAACAATGTTCCTGCTGATGAAGGAAGAACAGCATCAGGATGAAGATTACCAGAACAAAGAGAAGCACCCCTGCAAGTATATGGAATTACATCATAAAGCATACAAAGATAACATTTGAATTGAAAATTTGCACTTGCTAAATAGGGCTACAAAAGAACTGAACTGTATATGAACAGCTCAAGGTTTAGGAGCTCATTCAAGTTCATTCACAAAACAAATGACCCAAGCTCAATATCTAAGTTCATTTTATTAGTTTGAACAGGTCTAGGATCCGCTTGCAGGCTCACAGCCGCTCAAGGGATACTTGATAATTTGCCATCTCTGTCTTTTTCTGCTCATGCTTATGCGTTGCAGGCCATTGCCAAAATTTGCACGAGGATCATTATCATTTGACGTGTTCTGCTCCTATGGGCTCTGATCTGATCACTCAATCATTTCAAGAACATTGGCTTTGATGAAATCTGAGGGCTCTAATTTAACAATAAAATCCCACCTGTCCCTAGAAACTATTGTTCTTTATAACTATTAAATTCATGGAAAGGATAGATATAAATGAATAGGCAAAGCAAGAAGACATTAAAAACTCTGGTTGCTGAGATACAGGGTAATCACAAATGACTGGAAGAAAGCATTCATTCTGAGCAAAGAACCTGTATCTAGTAAATTCTCTTCTTTAACAATTATGTTTAGAAATCCTTCTTGATATAATATTGATATAATTCAAGAATTCTGAATTTTATTGTTCTAAATGTATGAAGGTTAATCTGAATTTAGTTTCTTTGGGTAATCTGCAATTCACAGAACTGAATTGACCTCTTTTGCCTTGTGTGAGTCTATATTTCTTGTTCTGATTTTCACGTAGCTGGACTGTACATCTGGTCCAGTACGAACTGAGCGGAGCCAAGAGAAGCTCCTATTTGCCAAAAATCAGCAAGTCTGAGATCAAAAGGCTCGTGCAGGTTTGTTTCAAGGTCAAGCCCAAGCCCAAGCCCAAGCCCAAGTCAAGTTTAAGGACACCCTTGTACTGACTGAGCCAGGTCAAAACTTGGCCCAGAACTCCACTCATTTACAACTCTGTTGCTGACTAATATTAGAGATGGCAGTGGACAGGAGAAAGATAGATATCCGACCGAACTCACCTTGTACAGAGAGGGTATAGAAGATTCAAAATAGAGATGGAGGTGTTAAACTAAATCCGTGTGAATATGGAAGCGAGGATAGACTTAGGTTCTCCCCCCGTCCCGCCCCGCCCCGCCCCGCCCCGCCCCGCCATTCCATACCCGTTAGTTATTAGTGTAATTAATAATTACTTAGAGCTCAATTATAAATATTAAGATTAAAAAAAAGGTTTTACTATAAATTTTAAAACAAAAAAAGAGGGCTCACTTGTAAATAATAAAATTTAAATTTTGCCAACTGTATTTTTTTTGCTCTTTTATTTATTTTTGTATTTGTTTTTGGATTTTTTTTTTTTAGAGTTATTGGGCTTGGCAGGTGCGCGAAGGGAGTGGACAGAGGTTTTTATCCGCGGAGCGGAGATGGACGTCCAACAAAATACCCGTACGGATATGGAGGCGGAGATGGAGGTGAATTTTTTAAATAGATATGGGGATGGAGGTTCCAATTCTCATTCCGCCCTGATCTACTACCATCCCTAACTAAGATACGGTAACAAGAACATGTTGGTTAGGAGATTGCTCTAGAATCAAAAAGCTCAACCAATCAAGTTGAATCAATCAGAGTGCTATTTCTTTGGTGGAATTAGTGGTAACAAGAAAGGATAAAAAGCTCAACTATTTCATTGAGCATCTGTAATTCATGACATCTGAATTCAAGAAGAAAGAAACAAATATATCCAAATGGTCTGCAGGATAAAGCAAGGTTCATAAAGAAACCAGTGGAAATGCCATTACTGCTCACACAAGATTTTACATAACAAACTACAAAGGTGTTTTATTACCCATTCCTTATTACAACTGTGAAGGAGTTCAAAGAGTGGTTCATAGGCACCTGGTGTTTTGTTGCAGATGTACTATTGACAAATCTTTTACTAGTGCGTGAAATAAAAACTTAATTGTATTAACCATGTCATGCAGATTATGAACAACTATGATTCCTATGGTTAGCAGTTGACAACCTCATACTTAATAATCTTTGGAGGCCCAAAGATCATTAATGGCTATAATTATTAAGGGCCAGATCACTATTGTTTTCTAAAACTATTATCTGCTCTCAGAAACAGAGAAAATGAAAATAACACTCAAAAGACCTATTCAATGGAATTGGTTTCAAAAACTACTTTCTAGAAAATCTGCTTAAAAAAGCCCATTTTTAGGAACAATTTGAGACTTATTTTTTAGTTTTAAAATTTTCACTCTGAAAAAACAAAAATGATTCTAAAACGATTGATTTGTTTTCAAATTTTTCATTGTTTTCATTTTCTGAAAACTAAAAAAAAAATGAAAACACAAACAAAATAAAAATAACAAAAAATGAAAATGATACTAAACAGGCCCAAAATATAGATGTATGATTTTCATTATGAAAATCCTTGCCCATAATGTATCATTTTCAACAAAACAAAATTTTGAGATGGACAATTTAAACAGAAAAATTAAGCCATGTATTTTCCAGAAAAAAAATACCGAATATCAACACTTGCCATTTGAGAAAAGAATTCCCACAGTGAAAGTTATCCCCCGCAAGCAATTCTTGGACAACTTGGTGTGTCTCAGCTCCTTTAGGAAGAAACTCTGTGAGATAGTTTCTCTCATTCTCAGATAAATGAGTCTGCCAAACCTACAACAGAAAATCAGTTTTAAGAAAGAAAGTAATTGAGCATCACCATGAAATTAGTGTTACCTCATAAGAGAGCACCTCTTTTAAACGGTTCAACTCAAAAATTTCTTGAGGACAAGCAAGAACATCTACCAATAGAGTGTGGCAATAAGCACACAATCAATGAATGGAATTGAAGGATTGGAAGAAAGAGATTGAATTGAAAATTGGATTTGATTTGAGATTAGAAGAGGAGATTGAATTTGAGAAGATTGGACTTGCTTTGGAAAGATTGATTTTGGAAAGACTTTGGTTTTAGGAAACCTAGACTTAGGAAAGAGAAGAGACTTAGAAAATATTTGACTTGACTTGGAAGGTTTAGGAAATTAGGGAAGATTGGATTTAGGAATGTTTGAATTAGGAAATGTTCGATTTAGGAAAGTGTCATTTTTGGAAAGTTTTGAATTAGGAAAATTTTCGACTTAGGGAAGTTTTGAAAATTGAAAAGTTTCGTTTTTGGAAAGGTTTGAAAAAGGGAAGTTTTCAACTTAAGAAATGTTTGAATTAAGAAAAGGAAAAATTTTGAATTAAGAAAGCTTTGAGTTTAGAAAGTTTTGAATTAAGAAAGCTCCATTTTAAGAAAGGTTTTGAAAAAGGAAAGGTTTTGAAAATAAGGAAGTTTTGAAAATAGGAAAGTTTTGGATTTGGAAAGATGTTGAAGTTTTAGAAAGATTTAGAATTTAGAAAGCTTAGAAGTTTAGAAAGATTTAACTTAAGAAAGTTTTGAATTTAGGAAAATTTGGATTTGAAAAGATTTGAAATTTGGAAAGTTTAGGATTTAGAAAGTTTTAGAGTTTGAATTTTAGAAAATCTTGAAATTAGGAAAGGTTTGAGTTTAAGAAAAGATTTTGAAAACTTGAATTTGGAAAGTTAAGATTTAGAAAGGGGGTTAAATTAGGAAAGGGTTGAATTTTAGAACTTTAGGAAAGATTTTTATGTTCAAATTTTGGAAACTCAAGATTTAGGAAAGTGGAAGTTTAGAAAGAATTTGAATTAGGAAAGAATTGGATTTTGAAATTTAAAGAAAGATTTAGAATTTAGGTTTAGGAAACTTATGGTTTAGGAAAGTAGGAAATTAGGAAGAAGTGGAATTAGGAAAGGTTTGGGATTTGTTTTAAAAAACGGAGGATTGGATTTAGTTTCCTAAACGAGGAGATTTGATTTGGTTTCCTAAAAGGAAGGTAGGATTTGGAAAGGGAGATTCTAGAAACCCTAGATTTGGAAAATTGTAGTTTTGACGTAGGAAATAGGTTTTGGAAACATGTATAGTTTGGATGTGAAAACAAGAGATTATGAAAACCTAGGTTTGGGGTAAAGTTTGAAAATCATGTTTTTGGAAAGAAAATTTAGGGTTTCCTAATTGTGGGCTCTAAGAAAAGAGTTTTTGGAAAGTGCGTTTTTGAAAACGAAAGTTTTCTAGAAGGGAATCCTAGGGAGGAGTTTCTAGAGGGAAAAGTTTTTTGGAAAGTAAATTTGAAGAGAGTTTTTGGAAAGAGATTTTAAAGAGAGGAAGTTTTTGGAAAGCATGTTTTTGGAGACGTAGATTTTAGAAGGAAAATCCTAAAGGGGAATTTCTAGAAGGAAGATTTTAGAAAGAGAGTTTTTTAGAAAGATTTTTGGAAGAGGTTGCTGGAGAGAGTTTTTAGGAAGGTGAATTTAGGGAGTGTTTTTAGAAAGTGAATTTTGAGGAGAAGATTTTGGAGACGAGTTGAAAAAGAGAGTTTTGAAAAATAGATTTTGGAAGGGAGTTTTTGAAAACAATTTTGGAGAGGAAAGTTTTAGGAAAGTATGTTGAAAAAGAGGTTTTTAGGAAGAGATTTTTAAATAGAGAGTTTTTGGAAAGTATGAAAACGTCTCACTTTCCTAAAGCGATTCTAGCCATAAGAAGGCTAGAACCACTTTAAGAAAGTGGTTTTGGAAAACAATAAGATTTGAAAATATAGACCAAAAAGGTCACTTTTAATGTAACACTTTCCTAAAGCAACCCTAGCCATGGAAAGGCTAGAATTACCCTAGGATTGTGGTTTTGAAAACAAGTTTTTGAAAAAGAGATTTTGATGCAATTTTGAAAACAAGTTTGAAAACAAGTTTGAAAATGATTTGAAAAACAAGTTTGAAAACGGTTTTTGGAAGATGCAAGATTATGATATGCACAATGCAATTTGGGGTCGTGAACATACAAGGTTAAGGCTTCACCACATAATCAAGGGGGCCGGACCCACGTGGTCTTTGGTTAGGCTAGAAGAAAGCCCCCGACACGGTGACTCTCCAATAGCCCAATCCTACATATGGACCGGGAATCCCCTTGTTTCAAGTATGCAAAGAAAGGGGGGGAAAGAGATGGGGGATTAAAATAGAGAAAACCCAAGTGGGTTGGAGAGAGAAGAGAGAGGGGGGAAGTGCAGAAAATTAAAGAGAAAACCTACCGTATGTACTCTTTATTTTGCGCGCCGCGCTGTCTTCAGTCTTCGGTTTTTGTCTTGATCTTCACCTTCAGTCTTCAAGAGTTGTCTTCAAGCTTTGGATAACAGCTCTTCAAGTCTTCAAAGGATGGTTGAAGGCTAGGATATGAGTGTATAAGGGAGTGTATGAGTGTATAGGAGGCTAGGGTTTGTGTATAGTGGCTAGGGTTTGGGAAAACCTAGGGAGGCTAGGGTTTTGGAGGTGCTCGAGCTCTATATATCAAAATATAGGATTTTTAGGTTAAGTTTTCAGACCCTTTTTACGTTGAATGAGGCTCTGTATTTATAGAGGGAGGACAAACCTGGCGCTTGTTGCAGTGGCGCGAGGCCATTTTTTGGCTTGGCGCCACTACTAGTGGCGCCAGCCAATTAGGAAAGATTTAAGGTTGGCAAGCAAAGTATCTTTGACTAGATTTGGGCGCCTGTACTAGTGACTACCATGCAATTTTTAGCCTGGCTTCACTAGGAGTGACTTCGGAAAGTCCGGGAATGATTTGGAGGAGCCGAGAATGACCCGAAAAGCCGAAAAGAAGCAGGAACACTTAAAATAATGTCCTGGAGGTATTTGACTTGAAAAGTGAGGATAAGATGTGTCGGAAAGGTTGACCGGGCCTTTAGGGGTAAAACGGTCCCGCGGACCGAGAAACTGCCGGGACAGACTCGAATTGTCCTGGAAGAAGACTTGGGATCTGGAAACATTATTCAGAATGTTCCCGGAGGTTTTCGGTTTGATTCCCAGAGCCGGCGCGGTCGGAAAAGGAGGACCGGCCCACCAGGGGCAAAACGGTCATTTTGTACCGGGTTTGCCGAAACTGACTCGGAATGGTTCGGAAAGGTAAAGGAAGGTTGAGAACACTACAAAAAGTATTCTCGGGACATTATCGGTTTGATACCCAGAGTCGATGTGGTCGAAGAAGGAGACCAGCCCTCTAGGGGCAAAACGGTTATTTTGTACCGGGTTGGCCGGAATTGACTCAGAAATGATCTAGAAAGGTAGAGGAAGATTAAGAATACTATAAAAAGTAGTCTCAGGAGGTTACCGGTTTGATACCTAGAGCCGGTGTGGTTCCCGAGGCATTCGGATGCTTAGGGGCAAAATGGTCATCTTGACCGGAAAGTCTCGGAAAAGGTCCTAAGGGTAGTTTGGTCATTTTTCACCGAAGTGAGCTAACAGACACGGGTATTGACCTAGGTTTTGAGTGTTTCCGCCACTCTAACGGTGTGAGTATTTCCGCTACTCGGACGGGGTTGATGATTTATGAGTATTTCAACTACTCGGACGGGGTTGATGATTTGGGAGTATTTTCGCTACTCGGACGGGGTTGATGATTTGTGAGTATTTTCGCTATTCGGACGAGGTTGATGATTTGTGAGTATTTCCGCTACTCTAACAGTTTTGTGAGTACTTCCGCTACTCTAACGGTTTTGTGAGTAGTTTCGCTACTCGGACCGTCTCGAAGAATAAACTGTCTCGAGAGAGGGATTGGAAAGGGGTCTTACCGTCTTCGAAAAGACGTGCCTGGATTGGAACCGTCTCAAGGAATAAACTGTCTCGAGAGTGAGATTGGAAAGGGGTCTTACCGTCTCCGAAGAGACGTGCCTGGATTGGAACCGTCTCAAGGAATAAACTGTCTCGAGAGAGGGATTGGAAAGGGGTCTTACCGTCTCCGAGGAGACGTGCCCGGATTGTGAGTGTTTCTGGCACTCTAACGATTTTTTGAGTAGTTTTGCTACTTGGACCATCTCGAGGAATAAACTGTCTCAAGAGAGGGATTGGAATTGGAATAAGAAAGAATAATGCCCCTAAGGGCATTTTGGTCATTTTGCCTCTATTTGGGCCTGACAGGCCCGCGAAGCGATGGAAAGATGGAATTTGGACCTAGAGAATTGGTTTCGATTGGAATATGTCCACAACGACTTGAAAACAAGTCCGGACGGAGTGTAGACTGCCGAGCAGTCAAAAATGGGGTGCTTACAGCCAGATGTAAGTACTCCATTTTTGCCCGCTCAGCAATCTCCAGTTCATCTGGATGCACATTCAAATCAACGCAGTCATATTCAAGTCAAAACTAGTTTTCCAGACTCAATCCAGTCAATCAAACACTTCACAGGCCTGTCGAGCCCAATAAAGACAAAATTACCAAAATGCCCTTAGGGCAATGTTCGGTCCAATTCTAGTTGACACATTTTTCTAAAGGTGGTAAGTCTCTATTTCAACCTAAATTTCAATTTTAATCCTAATCCAGACCAATCAAACTCAACACAGCACACCTTTCGAAAAAGTTGATCCTTCGGGCAGTAAGTCCATCCAGGTTGACACGTTTATCGAGAAAACTCCTCAGAGTGGTACGTCCCTTCAAACCCGTAAACTAGGACAGAACTCAAGTCCCCGAGATGGTAGAACGATTCACCTCTGGTGCCTGCTAGCTCGCCAATGTCCCCCCCCCTTTCTTGCATGCTTGAAACAAGGGAATTCCCGGTCCATGTGTAGAATTAGGTAATTGGAGAGTCACCGTGTTGGGGGATTTCTTTTAGTCTAATCGAGGACCACGTGGGTTCAACCACCTTGATTATGTGGTGAAGCCTTTAACCTTGTATGTTCACGACCCTCTTTGCATTGTGCATATCATGATCTTGCATTCTTTCAAAATTCATTTTCAAACTCGTTTTCAAACTTGCATTAACATCGTTTTCAAATTTGCATCAAAATCTTTTTTTTCAAAACTTGTTTTCAAAATCACAATCTTAGGGTGATTCTAGCCTTTCCATGACTAGGGTTGCTTTAGGAAAGTACTACATTTAAAGTGACCAATACGGTCCATATTTTCTAATCCTCGTTGTTTTCAAAACCACTATCTTAAAGTGGTTCTAATCTTCTTATGGTTAGAATCGCTTTAGGAAAGTGAGATATTTTATGTACTTTATAAAAATCTCTTTTCCAACATGCTTTCTAAAAACTCTCTCCAATCTCCTTACCAAAGTTGTTTTTAAAAACTCTCTCCAAAAATCTATTTTTCAAAAACTCTTTTTCAAACTTCTTTCCAAAAACACTCTCCTTGAAATTCACTTTCTAAAAGCGCTCCCTAGATCTTCTTCCTAGAAAAACTCTTTCCTTAGAGCCTAAGTTAAGCCCTAGAGCTAACGATTAGGAAACCCTAATTTTCCTTCCCAAAAGCATGATTTCTAATCCCTTATTTTGGCCTCAAAACCTAGGTTTCTAAAACCTCTTATTTTCTACATCAAAACTATATATATTTCCAAAACGTATTTTCTACATCAAAACTATAGTCTCCCCAAAACTAGAATTTTCAAAACTCTATCTTTCCAAATTCATCCAATCCACTCTTTAGGAAACCAAACACAATCTTCCCATTTAGGAAACTAGATCCTATCCTCTATTTTTTGAAACAAAATCACAACAACTCTTTTTAGAAACAAAATCCAATCGTTTGTTTTAGGAATTAGGAATCTCAATCCTTCCTAGTCTAAACCTTTCCTAATTCAACTCCTTCCTAATCTATTACTTTCCTAAACCTTAAGTTTTCTAAACTTAAACTTTTAAATCTTTCTTTAAACTTTAAACTTTCAAACCTTTCTTAATTCCGTCATTTTTCAAATCTTAACTTTCCAAATCTAAGTTTTCAAACCCTTCTTAAACTCAAAACCTTTCCTAATTTCAAGAATTTCTAAAACTCAAACTTTGAATCTTTCTAAAATTCTAAATTTTCCTAAATTTCAAATCTTTCAAAATCTAAAACTTTCTAAATTCGAAAATTTCTAAATTCTAAACTTTTCAACTTTTAAAACTTTCCTATTTCAAAACATTTTAAATTCAAAACTTTCCAATTTCAAAACTTTCTTAAAACAAAATCTTTCCCATTTCAAAACTTTCTTAAAACAAAATGTTTCCTATTTCAAAACTTTCTTAATCCAATACTTTCCTAAATTGAAACTTTCCTGAAACGAAACTTTTCAAAAATGACACTTTCCTATTTTGAAACTTTTCCAAATCGGACCTTTCCTAATTTGAACCCTTCCTAAATCCAATCTTTCCTAATTTTCTAAGTCCAACATTTGAGTCAAGTCTTTCTTAATCTCAAGTCTTTTCTAAATCCTATCTTTCTAGGTCTAGGGTTTCTATTTTTCCATTTCAAATTCCAATCTTCTATTTTAAATTCAAATCAAATCCAAATTCCAATTCAATTTCTTGTTCCAACCAAACCTTCTATTTTCTATCGGACTCTTATCCGAACTACGACTGACCTGATTCTTCCAAAGGGATACGTAGGCAACCCTCATGGGTGCGGTCACAACCTTTTTCAAATTTTCAATTCCACAACTTCTTTCAAATCTCCAATTTCATAATCTCTTTCCAACTTCCAATTCTAAAAATCCATTTTCAATCCTCAATTTTAATTTCTAAACTTTCTTTATAATTTCAAACTTCAATTTTTCTTTTCCAAATCTATTCTCCAACTCTTTTTTTCTTGCACTTGCATATCATGCATCAAGTCTTTTTAAACATTCTTTTTCTAAAGTGGATAGGATTGGACATTTGTTAGTTGAAGACTCTCATAGGTGAATTTAGGGTAAATAGACATGTAGGTACCACAAGAGCGGGGTAGGGTGATGGCTTAGTACGTCTTCCCTACACATAGCCAACCTCCGAACCTAGGATCACTGTTTTCGAAAGACCAAAATGGAGTTTATTTTTCTAAAAAGGGCTTAAATATTTTCTAAAGGTTGCCAAACAACCTATTTTTTTAAAAATCGTCTCATGAGGTATTATTTTCAAAAATCCTTTTCAAAAACCCTAAGTGTAGTCTTCGGATCGTGCTTAGTTTTAGGTGACCTAACTCACCTTAATCAAGTCAGGTGGCGACTCCAAATTTTTTGCCAAAAGTCTTTTATTCAAATCAATTTTCAATTCAAACCTAGTCGCACTCATTCTTCTAGGAGAATGAGTTCTAACGAGAGAGTACATTATTTTTCTTGCTTATGTGTGTATTCCTCGAGTGCGAAAAATCTGGGCGCGACTGGTAAGTTTGTGAATGTTAGCTCATAGACTCAATTTAGATTTTTATCTAGCAACCTACAATCCATTAACATGTTGGCTTGTAACAAAGCTTTTTACTTAAATTCCATGGCCATTTTGCAATTGTCAATGTTTGGAAGTGACTAACTATTTGTGTCACACCATATAATAAACTATGGCTGAAAGGATATCATGAGTGACAAGTTGGCCTCAGCTGTTGTCCAGCTCTATATATTCATGTTATCCTATATTTTAGTACGTTAAGACTCCATCCCCCTTCCTCCCTCTCTCTCTCTATCACACACGCAAGTGCCTCCTGCTCCTCCACATATGACCTAACATTTGTGAATAAATCAAGAAATCTATCCTAGGAATGGGTTGAAAATGTTTCAGTTTGTCTAATAATGATATGGTTTGGTCAATTTCTTTTCATGTTATGTGAGGCGTGTTATGCTTTCAATTTGTACTTGGTACCTCTGTTATGAAGGAATCTAATTAGTTGTGTTGGGTGTTGGGATCTACAAAAAAGGCTTTATGGAGGACAAATATGATAATTTTTATCAGTTGAGCTTAAGGTGGTAGCAAAACTTAGGAAAGGAGAAAAGATGCACAAGAAAAATATCCAGTGTGGTGATGGTTCCAAATAAATGACATATATCAATGTATTTCATCTAACATAATGACATGTTCTACAAATAAACCTTGATGGGACTATACATTCACTTATGTTTATATATTCTTCCTAAAAATGGACTTTTACTGTTAAAAATCGTGAATTTCAGTCTCAAGAACGTACTCACTTCATTTGAATAACTCAAATGATTTTTCAGGCCTTGTTCATATTGTTGTCAAGTCTCAGTTCTTATTTTTTGTTGGCATATTAGCTGGCACTATGGAATTTGTTTCTATAAAATTTGCTTAGGCATTAAATGAAGTTTATATAACTCTTTTCAATAGATATTAGCTAATATTTTAGGAACTTTTCTTCTTGTTAAGAAGGAAGTAAAACCCAATGTTGGTGTCTATTGGTGATCATCTGCCTTATTGCATTTCTGGTTAGTATGGAGCAGCATCAGCGTGTTAAGAGTAGTACAAAGCATTCCAATAATAGCATTCAATCTAGGTCTCTTAATCATATTTTGGGTAACCTCTATACTTTTGACGTCCACCCATTCAAAGTATTTGAGGAAGAAGAGCGAAAGAAGTTGCATGAGCATTGGTTAGTGTTTTGTGAATTAAACATTAAAGATTGCTTTACTTCAGACTCTTTCTCCCCTTCAAAGTTCAGTGTTGATATATAGGCTGGCAACTTGAGATCTTAAAGTAGCATTTGCAAATTGTATGTAAGCACCCCATTTTTGCCCGCTCGGCAATCTCCGACCCAACCGAATCCAATTTTCAAACATCACAATACATGCGAGCCCAAGACGGGTCTTTCAAACTTCAATCCAGTCAACTAGTCGCTTCCTGAACCCACAAGGCCCAACTGAAGCCATAAACACCATCATGGCCCTAGACATTCTAGGCAGCTTTCCTAGACCGAGCGGTCTTAGGAACTAATGTCATCCAAGTAGCTTCCTGAGATCGGGTGATCTCGGGAACCAACACCTTATCAAATTCCAAACGGTTCACTTCTGGCGTCTACTATCCCACCAATGTAGAATGTCCATTATTTGGTAGTTTTCCAAGACCAGGCGTTCTCGGAGACTAACACCGCCATCACAGGTAGCTTTCTGAGACTAGGTGTTCTCGAAAACCAACACCACCCTACAGGTAGCTCTCTGAGACCGGGTGGTCTTAGGGACCAACACCGCGCAAGTAGTTTTACTAGACCGGGTGGTCTAGGGAACCAACACCTAGGTCAACACCGGCACTTGCTAGCCCAACTCAGTGAAAAGTAACCAAACCTGGCCCTTAGGCTTCCAGGCACATCTTGAGAAAGTTCAAAATCTTACAAGATGATAAATCCACCTTTCCAAAGTGATCCTAAATAGTTAATCGTACTTAACCCGCCATTTTGTCTAACTCCGGTCCCATTCCGGCAAACCCTAGTCAAAATGACCGTTTTACCCCTGAACGCCCTAGCACCACACAAATCCCACCGAGCAGTAAGACTCTCTCGGGATCATCCCTGAATGACCCAGCACACTTAAACTAACACTTCGATCCATTCTTGACCCTTTTCAACTGAAACCAACCAAAATGACTATTTTGCCACTGACAACCCGAACGCGCCCCAAAACAACACTAGTCCTAGATATCGAACGACAGGTCTTGTCACACACCCCTGTTTAACCTAAGAGGGACCTTGCAACACTAAACACCCACGACTCAATAAAAGTTCCCCGGAGCGTCTCACAGACACTCTACCAAAATTACCTTTTCTCCCGATTCCTTAGTTATAACGCACCGTCAAATGACTTGAGAAATACGTAAATCAAAGAATTCTTGAAAGTTCGTTCATAAATCTTTCCATTGATACGGCTCAATCGGGGAGATCACTTCTCGAAGCTCTTCATCGCATGGCTTGAACACTGCCACTTTTAGCAACCCTTGGAGCGTCTCACAGACGCTCTACCTAGATTGACTTTTCCCTTAATTCCCTAATTGTAATGCACCGTTTAATGACTTGAGAAATACATAAATTAGAAAATTTCTAAAATTATTTTCAGAGTACTTTCCATTGGTACGGTCTGATCGGAGGGATCGCTTCCCAAAGGCCTCGACGACATAAAAATAGCTACTTTCAAACCCCCACGGAGCGTATCACAGATGTTCCACAGAGATGCAATCTTATGCACATTTCCCAAGATGATATCTCACACTTCCGAACACCATTCCAACTTCTCAAAAACACGAAAGTTTACGAGAAACTCTAGAAGAACACCCCAGGTGCAATCGATTCCTCTAAAACCTTCTCAGTTGGCTCAATTATCGAGGCAAAGTTCAAACGAACACTTCCAATGATGGAGCGTATGCTACATATGCCCAAATTTTGATCAAATCGACCAAAGTTTGATCAACCATCAGGATAACCAGTAAAACGGGTGCCACGTGGCATTATGGCAATGGAACAATACTGACGCATGTGCTACATGCACCAGGGTAAATTTTTGCCAAGCGTATGTAGCACATGCGCCAGGCCTCTCCCAGGTTGCCTATAAATACAGGCCTCCCCCTTTGCATATTCTAAAACAAAAAATTAATACGAAGCTCTGCTAAAACTACCCCAGAACCTCGAATTTCTATATACATCCCACTCCTCTAACACTTAGACTAGATTTCACCTCCCCCTAACCCATGCACTTCACCTACATAGTCCTACACACCATAAAACTCCTTCTTCTAGCCCCTCAAGCCTACTTGAAGCCATCCAAGTTCAAGTCAAGGCATCCATAGAAAATTGCAAGTGTATCGAAGATAAAAGGTGGTATTTCTTTTACATTTTTGTCTTCCCCCACTCCTCTCTTCTCCCTCCTAGCCTACTTAGGCTATTCTCTATTTTAATCCCCATCTTCTACCCCCTTTCTTGCATGCTTGAAACAAGAGGGCTCCTACTTCATGCCTAGAGGAAAGTTTGTGAGAGCCACCGTGTAGGGAGATCTTTCACTAGCCTACTTTAAGATGATATGGCCTTGGAGCCCCTTGATTATGTGGTGTAGCCTAAAGCCTTGTATGTATTCATGACCCCCTTCGTATTGCTATCTTGTTCATGTCTTGTGTGTTTGGCCTCATTTTCATGTTTATGACTATGTTTTACAAAACTTACACTTCCATGCCATTTTCAAGCTCAACATTCTTTTCAAAATGGTTCTAAGAGTTGGACCCTTGAAGTTTAAAATAATACTCTAGGAAATCATGCCCTAGAAAATCCCCCATTAACCCCTAACTCTCACCTTTGCATCTTTGCATTCCAACTTGCATAAAAATAGTTTTCAAACTCCCTAATTCCCAAGGTTTCTATTCTTTTAAGATTAGTGGTTGGAATGGCCCCATGGAATCCTCTCTTGAGTGATCTCCCTTTATATCGGCCATAGGAACCTTAACTTGTTAGAATAGTCCCCTTTGGAAAATGGTTTTCAAAGTCTTTTTCTCAAAAATGATTTTCAAAGATTCATCCTCTCCATCTTTACATTAAAAGTGGTTTTCAAAAGGTTGTCACCATTGTGTTGATTTTTGAAATCCATACTCTTGTCAAGATAAAGGTTATAATGGTCCTAAGAAAATCTTCTTTGGAATGGTTTTCAAACACCAACCATATAAACTATACTCTTGGCTAGAGTCAAATTTTCATGGAAATGATTTTCAAAAAGGGTTGTCTACCAAAGTCCTTGGCATAACATGATTTGTTTTCCAAAACTCTTTCCAAAAATGGATAAAACCACCTTTCAAAACCATCCACCAATCCAACCCTAGGTTAACTTGACCCTAGTTATCCAACCCTAGTTTACCTTGACCCTAATTGTCTAACCCTAGGTTAACTTGACCCTAGTTGTCCGACCCTAGGTCAACTTGACCCAAGTTATCCAACCCTCAGTGAACCTAACCCAGGTTAGTTGACCCTAGTCCACCTTAACCATAAGTTAACCAAACCCTAGTTGATTAACCCTAGTCCACCTTAACCCAAGGTTACTCTAACCCAAGTTAGTTAACCTTAGGTCACCCCTAACCACAGGTCAACTCATCCTAGGTTAGTATGCTTCAAGGTTCCAAACTCATGAACCCCTTTTAAATGATCTTTCTATTTAAAACTATTCTCATGACTCATTTTTCCAAAACCTCCTACTCTCTTGAGAGTTCAAAAACTAACTCCATAATCTTTTCAAATACTTATACATTCTATCTTCAAAGTATTTCCAAAAACGTTTTTAAGAAGTCATAATCCTAAGGTGCCCCTACACCCTTTCATGGTTAAGGACTCCAAAGGAAAGTGATAGATCAAGAACAACCTCCAAGGTGCCCCTAAACTATACTCTTGGCTAAAGTCAAATTTTCATGGAAATGATCTTCAAAAAGGGTTGTCTACCAAAGTCCTTGGCATAACATGATTTGTTTTCCAAAACTCTTTCCAAAAATGCATAAAACCACCTTTCAAAACCGTCTTCCAATCCAACCATAGGTTAACTTAACCCTAGTTATCCAACCCTAGGTTAACTTGACCCTAATTATCCAACCCTAGGTTACCTTGACCCTAATTGTCTAACCCTAAGTTAACTTGACCCTAGTTATCCAACCCTAGGTTACCTTAACTATAGTTGTCCAACCCTAGGTTAACTTGACCATAGTTATCTAACCCTAGGTTAACCTAACCCAAGTTAGTTGACCCTATTAAACCTTAACCCTAGGTTAACTAAACCCTAGTTGGTTTACCCTAGTCCACCTTAACCCAAGGTTACTCTAACCCAAGTTAGTTAACCTTAGGTCACCCCTTACCATAGGTTAACCCATCCTAAGTTAGTATATTTCAAGGTTCCAAACTTATGAACCCCTTTTAAATGATTTTTCTACTTAAAACAATTCTCATGACTCATTTTTCAAAAACCTCCTGCTCTTTTGAGAGTTCAAAAACCAACTCCATAACCTTTTGAAATACTCATACATTCTATCTTCAAAGTATTTCTAAAGATGTTTTTAAGAACTTACAATCCTAAAGTGCCCTTACACCCTTTCATGGTTAGGGACGCCAAAGGAAAGTGATAGATCAAGAGCAACCTCTAAGGTTGTCCATATTAGACTTTCAAAGTAGTAAATATTTTCAAAAACCACTTTCGAAAACTTTTCAAAGGTCGATTTACTAAAACACTCCAAAATCATACCTTCAAGATTTTCAAAACATGACTTTAAGACATTTTCAAAACTATCTTGAGTTGTTCCAAAAACATTTCAAAACACTTCAAAACTCCCTTTTTGAAAGATTCAAAGTTCTATTTCAAAAAACTCCGACACCCGATTTTAAATCAAAACTCTCAAGTTCCCTTATTCCAAAGACCACAAAGTGTCTTCAAACTTTTTCAAAGACCCCAAAGAGCCTTTAAATTTTTCAAAGACCTCAATGTGTCTTCAAAACATTCTCGGGCTCTTGCCCGAATTATGAATGACCTGATTCTCGCCAAATGAGATACGTAGGCAACATAAATTGGTGCGGTCATAACTTCTACTTCAACCCCAATCATTTTTTCAAAAGTGTCTATCAATATAAAGTTTCTATCTCAAACCCCTTTCAAAACTCTCATATTTTCAAACTTCTTCCAAAACTTGCATCATGCATCATTCATCCGAAAAGTGATGACTAAACCCCATTTTCAAAATTCTAAAGTGGATATTAAGTGGATAATGACAACCGATTATTCTTCTGAGTGAACAAAGGGTGATTAGACATGTAGGTACCGAAATGGCAGGGTAGGGTGATGATCTTAGTCTATATTTCCTACACGTAACCAACCCCCGGACCATGGATTTCTGTTTTCGAATGACCAAAATGGAGTTACTTTCAAAAATGGCTTAAAACTTTCTAAAGGTTGCCAACCTATATTCTCAAAAACTCTCTCTCGAGGGAGTTTTACAAAACCTTTTTCAAAAACCCTGAGTTTAATCTTCAGATTAACATTTAGTTTTAGGTGACCTAACTCACCTTAATCAAATTAGATAGTGACTCCTATTTTCTAAAAAAACCCTTAGTTTAAACCTAGTCGCACTTATCTTTTTAGAAGAATGAGTTCTAATGACAGAGCTCCGTGCGTTTTCTCAAGCCGAAAGGACTCGATCCAAAAATTGGGGCGTGACATTGTAGAACGTGGCAAATAAAGAAATGGCAATAGGCACAATCTTTGGGACATTAAATAGAAGAAAAATACTCTATCCCTTCTCCTCCTTATTTTTTGGTTGAGTGCGGGTGTCTTTAGTGAAGAAATTATTGGATATTCAGGAGATCCTCCTTGTTTTGAGCAAATCTCTATTGACTGCATGATGCTAATTTGTCAGTTTTTAACTGGGTGATAGGATGGGGACAAAGAGAATGATCATAGTATGCTACCTGGTCTAACGGATAGTAGAGCAGCAGACTCTGAAGCCACAGTTATAGGGGAGGTCTGTTACTCTACCCTTTGGGTATCAGAGCATATAAAATCAACCTATTCAAATAGTCCACAGACACTTTTTAATGTGTTGATGCTATCATGATAATTAGTTTTTGTTAGTTGTGTTATATTAACTTGTCAGTTTATTTTGGGGCGGTCAGGTTGAAGATAGAGGGAATTCAGAGAGTTTGCTTCAGGATTAGAAAGATGATGGAGCACAAAATCATAAACCTACTATTGCATTAGAGGTTTGTGCTCTTTAGTCTTTGCTTCTGCTATGTTTTTGTGAGAGTGGGTGTCTAAGCATTTAAATGCAACCTTTAAATATTCATCATGTATTCAGGTTCATAGTTGGACTTGTCTTTATAGTCACGATCTCCATTTGTCAAATATGTCAAATCGTGCTCTTGTATGAACTACAAATGACTTAATTCTTACCAAATGAGATACGTAAGTAACCTAAAATATTGTGATTATAACCTTTATTTCAATCAAATGTTCTTTTTCAAAACTTTCTTTCTTCCAAAATTTCTATCACAAGTCAAATGTCAAAAACTTCTTACTCCTTTCAAAACCTTTCCAAAAACATGCATCATTCATCTCAAAAGTGGTGACAAAATCCTATTTTCAAAATTTTATAAGTGGAGTAACCAGAGACTAGTAAGTTAAAGGTAAATAGATATGTAGTTACCAAAAGGATAAGTAGGGTGATGATCTTAAGATATTTTTTCTACATGTAACCAACTCTTATATTATAGATTTCTAGTTTCAAAAACCAAGTTGGAGTCATGTTTTCAAAAGGGCTTTACAAATATTTTTGAAAGGTTACTAAAAATTCAATTTTCTAAACCTCTTAAGAGGACATTTCCCAAACATTTTCAAAAAACCTAAATTTAGTCTTTGGATTATACTTAGTTTTAGATGGCCTAACACATCTTTAACTATGTTAGGCGATGACTCTAAATCTTTCCAAAAAATTCTTGTTCAAATTGATTTCAAAATTAAACCCCTGTCGCAGTTGTCCTTTTAAGGAAGGATAAGTTCTAACAGAGAGTGTATCAATCCTTTTTCTGAGCCAAGAGGGCTTCGGAGTTAAAAATCAGGGTGTAACAATGCCCAAATAAACTATACCATCATTAAGAATGAATTGTTGTTGTGGTGTTTGTCTTGGACAAATTTTGTTCATACTTGGTGGACTATCTTGTGATAGTCTATAATGACCATGCCACCCTCAAGTATTTGTTTTCCAAGCAAGAGGCAAAACCACTGTTAATTAGGTGGATCCTTCTTCAAGAGTTCAATCTTGAGATTAGGGACAAGAAAAGAGTAGAAAACGTGGTCATCGACCACTTATCTAAACTTCCATTTGAGGCCCAATATCTTGATGACCTCCCTATTAAAGAGCACTTCCCCAATGAGCAATTGTTGTATGTTCATGCAATCTCTCATCATTCATCACCTTGGTACGTCGATATAGCTAAGTTCTTAGCTACCAAAGCCATCCCCCTCCATTGGTCTTCTATAGGCAAGAGGAAGTTTTTGAGGCTTGTAAGAAACTTCTTTTGGGATGAACCTTACCTTTTCAAGTATTGCCCTGACCAAATCATAAGAAGGTGTGTGTCCGATAGCAAGTTTGAGAGTATTATTGAGTTTTGCAATTCACAAGCATGCGGTGGGCACTTAACCCCATTATTATACTTGAGATCTTTGATTGTTAGGGTATAGACTTCATAGGTTCTTTTCCTAGTTCATTTGTGTACCTATACATCCTAGTGGCAATGGACTATATATCAAAATGGGTTGAGGCTATTGCGACTCGTACAAATGACCACAAAGTGAAGGTCAAATTCTTAAAGGAGAATATCTTTTCTTGCTTCGATATACCTTGTGCCATCATTAGTGACGGCGGCTCCTATTTTTGTAATCACCCTGTGGGTGTATTAATGTGCACTTATGACATAGTGCATAAGGTAGGTACCTCGTATCATCCATAAACTCAAGGGCAAGTCAGATTAGCTAACTGAGAGATTAACACAATTTTTAGAGAAAACGGTTAATCCTTCTCACAAGAATTGGTCCTTAAGGTTAATTAATACATTGTGGGCTATCAAACTGCCTACAAGACTATCCTCGATGCTTTCCCTTATTAGCTTGTGTATGGGAAAGTGTGCTACCTCCCGGTGGAAATTGAGCATAAGGCCTATTGAGCGATATGCCAATTCAATGAGGGATTGGATGAGGCGAGGACACTTAGGAAGCTTCAACTCAATGAACTTCACAATGATGCCTTCGAGAATGCAAGGATCTCTAAGACAAAAATGGAAGCCCACTATGACCAACATATCCGTCAAAAATCCTTTAGTGTTGGTTAAAAAGTCTTACTCTACAATTCCTGGTTACACTTATTCCAGGAAAAATTGAAGAATAAATAGTTAGGTCCCTACTTGGCCAAGGAAGTCACACCCCATGGGGCTATTGAAGTTCAAAGGGTTGACAATGGGGCATCATTTAAGGTGAATGGAAAAAAGGCTGAAGCCCTATTTTGATAATCACCAAGATATGATTGATTGTGTGGATCTTGTTGATCCACCAAAGTTTGACTGATGAGCTTAGTGCAATCCTTAGCTATAAGTAGTTAGGTAGTGTTGCTTTTGCGTTTAGGTAGATAGTAATCTTCATCTTAGTTGGGGGGTGCATCTAAGTACCCTTTCTCTCCTCCCGTGGCCGTGTCGTCTTACTTAGTTTTGTCTTCTTACATTGAGGACATTTCATCATTTTAGTCCGCGAGGCACGTTGGAGGGGAAGGGGAGTAGTTCAAAAGCTTAACCTCTATGTTTACTTTTCTTTTGTTTTTGCTTTTTTTTTTTTTTTTTTTTTGCCCCCTTCTAGAAATGTTTTTGGAATTTTTGAGCTTAAAAGTCTAGGAAACTGTTTGAACAGTTTCAAAACTGACCGATCGAATGGGGTCTTTTATCTTTTAAATGAACACGTGGCATAGACTGGGAGGCTAACACTTGGGAACACCGTTCGAAGGCTTTCGAATGGTTGCAGCTCACTTTGAACATGCGCTAGACTCATTCAAATGCTTACGGCAAGCTTTGAATGGGCACTAAGGCCGTTCGAACAGTTTAAGGCTTTCTAGCATTCTATATATAAGCATCTGATTTCTATTCTAATTTGTTCAAACTCCTCGTTTGATTCGAGTAGAGAGAGAGAGAGAGAGAGTTTTCTAGTGAGACAACGAAGCCCTACTAGCATTCGGCCAGCAGTCTCACCAATTAGAGCCCAGTTTCCCCTCTTTCATAAGTATTTCCCTTTTTACCCTTCTTTATCCATTCTTTATTTTGGTATTTAGTATAGGATGGTGGGTAGAGGAGGTAAAGGAGGTCCAGGCCAGGGTACCCCAGCCTACGACGAGATTAGATTCACGGGTCAATAAGCCTTTGAGGATTTCGAGAGGACCTTCAAGCACAAGGGTGCATCTCAGGAGAGGAGTTGGACTCTCAGGGATTATGCTGAGGAGACATTTTTATGGCAGAAGGTGTTCACCCAACGAGAGTGGCTAGAGTTGGCCAAGTTCATCAGTCCATGTAGATTTACACTGATTGCTGAACTCATGGCCAACATTTCTTTTTCTTCCAAAGAGGCGCACCAAATTTACACTAATTTAGGTACCGACCCCTATTCATTTTCACCTTCCACTCCATCTTACCTACATATAAAGTTAACTAGGTCAGCCGTATTAGGGCTCAGCTGATGTGGGCCATAAGTACAGGTAGGACTATTGACCTACCCCATTACATGCTCATAGCCCTGTATACGGCCACTATCTCCATATCACCTCAGGGTAGCATCCCCTTCATTGGCTTTCTCATAGAGCTTATCACTAGAGCTGGAGTACCTCTATCAATAGATGTCATTGTCATGCCTACAATGCAACTGATTGAGAGATTTTTAAAGCATCGAGCAGAGGGTCAGTTAAATGGGATCCAAAGACGAATTCAACAGCAGCATCAGGCCCAGCCCATTCTAGGAGTTGAGCAGCCTCAACTTGAGTAGCATGCTTAGCAAGGTCCTAGACTTCATATGGTTTTTGAGTTACTATATCAACAAAGTGTGGTGATCGAGCAATAGACAACTGCTATAGTATAGCTCCAAGGGTAATGTGCAGCTTTTTTGACCACTCAGGCTGGATATGCCGAGCAACTGACGGAGTTTAGAGAGGAGGTTAAGATCGAGCAGTGCCGTCAGGGCAGATCTTGGATGAGATCAAGTCATATCTTTCAAGACAGTAGGCTCTGACTTCCTTAGTTAGAGAGAGAGTTTGGATATTACTTGTATGTAAAACTCTATTTCATAGTGTATGTCATTTATTAGTTTTAAGCTCATTGTATATATCTCTTCTTATATTTCAATCTCCCTATGGTTTGCTGACTATTCTCAAGTATTACATTGTATGATTACTTTTCAGCTACTTGGGATCTTTGGTAGAGGTTAAAGTATCTTGGGATTCCGATACTTTACTTCACTATCTTTAGCACGTCTTTTCATACCTTTCATAATTTTCTCTTTGTTATTCATTGTGGATGTGTTGATGATTCATCTTTGGGACTATGACCTAGTTGTGAGATACAATCTTTGATTAGTAGATATTAAGTATTATGCATTGATTGCTTTTGAGTTTGCTTGATAATTCATCCTTCACCTTAATGCATGGTACATGTTTATCATAAGTATACATGAGTGAGGAGATTACACTTTTGAGCATAAATCATGTCATATAGTATCATGTATGGTAACTTATGCATTCTTAGTCTTATATGAGTTACCTTGTAAGCTTTAGGGCCAAATTCATCATTTTGGAATGATTACATATACTTAAGAATAATTTTCTTTATATTCATCTCTTTCAATGGCTTAATTATGTTTGTACTTGGTTTATATGCTAGATATCGATTACTAAGGTTGACACTTATATTCTTTTGAGATCTATTCATGTATGCTTTGGAAATGATTCTAGGCCATCACTTGTTCTCTTGAGCCACAGAGTTCATGATAAATTCACTTCCTTGTAACCTTTTGCATTTACCTTTCTGATTGTGTTATTTTGGTCAAGATTTTGTGTTCATGATTGGGACATTCCTTTGGATTGAGAATCACAAATATCTTCACTTATAGAAAGCTCTTGGAAAGTAAAAAGAGCTATTATCCATTGCAAATGCAAAGAAAAATGAAAGAAGGAAAAAGGTAGCAAAGAAAGTATAAAAAAAAGAAAAGGAAGTGTAAGGAATACAAGAAGGAAAAAAAAAAGAGATGAAAAAGTAAAGGGATTGGACAATCAAAGAGACAAGAAAGTGTAGTCAAATTAAAAGGAAAAGGAAAAGGAAAAAATTAGAAGTGTATGCTTATTAATCATTACATGCCTTGATCACACTTGTGTTGAACCATTCCATTTCTTTTTTCACCTTATATATCTCTTGTTGAACCAATTGATAACCCTTGAAAAGTCCTTCTTGATCTAAGCATACTAATCATGAGATCTCGATTGAATATGCTTGTCAACTATTTTTTATTGATATTTAGCTATGGATTATCTCTCATGAAGTCATGCAAAGTTGATACACTTTCATTATTTCAGTCTTTGTTTTTGGGTTGCTCTTTTGCATATTCATACATTTACTCTCCTTAAGAGTGTTCTATTGTGAAGAACCATGTTCTTATTTGTTTGAGAGTGTATGTTCGGTAACAACTTGGATTGAAGCTCAAAGGCTTTTGAATTTGTGAGGATATACATTTGGGCTATATTGCATGATTCTATCATACACTCACTTGAACCTCACTTTTGTTGTCCTTTGTGATGATCTTTTGCTTGCATTAGGTAGGAAGGATGTCTTTTGAGATTACTTGAGTATAATTGTGCATGATCTTTATGCTTTAAAGGATCTTTGATTGAACATAATAAATAGTTGTTTGTACGTATCATCATTATAAGCTCTTACAAGACACCACTCGTCCACTAGGGGTAAACTAGGAATTTAAAAGCTTGATGTATAGACTAAATGCATTTGTGACTCTAACGAAAATGGAAATTATCTCTTTTATGTTGTTTAGTATCTTACTAAGGACTAGCAAAAAGTTAGTTAGGGGTGTGATTGTACTCCAAAACTGGAGTTACAATTCTCTAAATAGCTAATTGTTGGCCCTAGTATAGTAGTATTGCTTTGTTTTAGCTGTATTCTGATCCTAACTTAGTTTTATGGCTGTTTTATAGGTTCAGGGCTTAAATGAAGCAAAATAGAGCATCGAGGGCAAAATGGTCAAAGGCCGTTCGAACCACCCTTGAAGGCGTTCGAATAGGTCCCAACCATTCAAATGGCTCCCAAGGGCGTTCGAACAATTTTCCAAATTGAGAAGCCTGTGAAACCATTTGAAATTACAAAGGCTCGATTTACCTGACCGAAGCCCGTTGGCAGCCTGTTCGAATGCTTTGCGACAACTCTGTTATTTTTCAGCTTATAAATGCAATTTTGTACTTAGAATTTGGGGATCTTGATTTTTGTACGAATTCTTGCTTACAGATAGTTTAGGTATATAGCTTTTTAGTGAGAGAAACATTTATGATTTCAATAGAATTTCAATTCAAATTCATCATTTAGCTTTGATTTCATCTTGTTTTTTACTTGCTCTAAACAATGTCTTCAGAAAGATGCTCAGATAATCCCAAGCATAGGATGGCAAAGCAGTATAACCCAGTGAGTCCGAGATTGAGTCCATGGAAAATTTGACAAGATAATGAAAAGGGTGTATCACTCCTCTCAGATAGCACAAAAAAAATGCAACTACTTCAAAAATAAGCCAAAAATATGTTTGTTGGAAGAGTTTGGTTGTCCTAGATTAAGCATTGAAAACGGCTTTTAAATAGATAAAGAAAAGTCTTGAGACCAATTGTTTTAATCAATTGCTTTACCCGAAATTCTAATGGAAGTTTTTGATAACTCAAATCATTGACTACGTCGCGAGTCTTTGATTTAGAAGATTTAATGATAAAAGCAATTATTCGTTAATAATCAAACCTAGAATAAATTAGTTTAGAATCAAAGATGCATACTATCAATTCATATAATAAATATACCAAACTAGGGTTCGTGTATAAATATTACCGAACTTAGTCAAACATCTAAGTTTTCCTAAATATTTAGGGGTTGATCCCCAAGAATTAAGTAGAAGAATATTTAAACTTTGAAACTTTAATTACCTCCATTGTTCATCTAAGATCTTCAATCGATCTTCACAATTGATCTCAATATGGGATTTAGCTACTCATCACCATGATAGATACACAAAAATGTATTGAACTTATATTGAAAGGTCGAATTTTGATTATAGGAACTGAAGAACTTTGCATAAACTAAGTAGAAAACCTAGAAAAGTACTCTAAAACTGCTCTCTAAAACCTAAACTTCATAAATAAAATTGCTAACTCTAAACTAGAAGTCAATCCATGCTTTTATAGACTTCCAAAAATTGCAGATTTCTACGAAGCATTCGAACGCCATGCCAACCATTCGAATGGACTTCAAACACACTTCTAATGGAAAAACATAATGCAAAAGTTTCTAATGCTTTTCTAACTTGATTTTAACGCTTTTAATGCTCTCTATATTTTTGACACCTTGACATTCGTTTGAACTATTTGATGTTATGTTCGAATGGTACACCATCGTGTTCGAACTCACTGTTTGAATGCTTCTCAACCCGTTCAATCACCCTTTCTTCTTTTCATCCGAATTTGTCTTTTTAAGCTGAGATTCCTATTTATACCAAACAAACTAAGTTAGTGATAAGTTAGAATTAAAACAACATAAGTAAACCTATTCTAAGTCTAACAATGAACTAAATAAGGGATCTTGATTACATTTTTGGAGTACAATTAGTTTTCCAATTCAAATAGTTAAATTCAACATGAAAATGAGTAGCTAAAGCTCAATTTGGATTCAATTGTAAAGATCACTCAAAGAGTTCAAGGTTTTCATTGAAGGCATATATGATTTCATTCTTTATCTAATGGAATCTTTAGTTCTTATCAATTGAAGTCGTTACACCATTTGTGCAGATCGCTACTTATTCTACAAGGAACTTCGCTACCTTAGGATAGTTAGAGTTGCTGCCGCTATTTACCGAGGCTTCTATTCAAAGCTTATAACACTTCTCCTTCTGAACTTCCAGTAAATGGCAGGATATATGGTGCCAAATCATCTTTCATTTCCTTATTTCTTTGATAATAGAGTTAGTTATCTCTATAGCATTGATTGTACGAGTTTGTGAAGAGGGCTAGACGAGTGGAATAAGGGAGAGCAGCTCGATATATAAAAAAGAAGAGTAGTGTGAGACCCTAATCTCATAATTTCATAAGTAGCTAATTACATTTATTCCATGGTTAATTGGTATGTAAAATTATGTGGGTGCATGTGTGTGTGGCATGTGACAATTGATGAGTTAGATGGTGAGTTGAGTGGGGAGTCATTAGTGAGTGTGTGCATTACTTACTTAAGGATGTGAGATACACTCTTGTATCTATTTTAGCTTGCTAATCATAAGAGAAGTCAAGAGAGAAAAAAGGCTTTCGGTGGAAAGAAAGAGAGAGAAGACAAGTAGGGGACAAGGCTAGTGGGGAGACAAAGCAAAAGAAAGAAAAAGAAAAAGAAAAAAAAAAAAAAAAAAAAAGACTAGTGGAGAGTGGGTGGCCTAGCATTATGGGAAAGAGAAGAATAAAGAAGAAAAGAGGAAGTCAAGAGTTGTTGTTGGCTACCATCATAGAGATAGAGAAAAAGAAAGAGGAGAGATATAGAGCATGAGAACCATTTGAGACTTGTATTGCAAACCTTACGGAATAAGCAATTATATGCTAAGTTCAACAAGTGTGAATTTTGGCTTGATGAAGTAGTGTTTTTAAGGCATGTGATAGCTACTGAGAGAATTAATGTTGATCTAAGGAAAACTGAAGCTATTATGAACTGGGAACAAATGAAGAATGTTTCAAAGGTTGGAAGTTTTCTGAGATTAGCAGGTTACTATCAGAGATTCATACAGAGTTTTTCATCTATTGTCGTTCCTTTGACACAGTTGACTCGCAAGGATGTGGCATTTGAATGGACAGTTGATTGTGAGCATAATTTCAAGGAGTTAAAGATCAAACTGACTTCAGCACTGATATTAACAATTCTTTTCGAGAAGGGAGACTTTGTGGTGTATAATGATGCTTCGCATCAAGTATTGGGATGTGTGCTAATGCAGTGGGAAAGGGTGATTGCTTATGCATCGAGACAGTTAAAGACACATAAAAGGAACTATCCTATTCATGATTTGAAGTTGGTAGCTTTAATATTTGCATTGAAGATATGGGCGCATTATTTATATGGGGAACCTTATGAAATTTATACGGGTCACCAAAGCTTAAAATATCTATTCACTCAACGAGACTTGAATGCACGATAGAGGAGATGGATGGAACTGGGTAAAAGACTATGAATGTGTGATTCATTACCATCCGGGAAGAGCCAATGTAGTGGCTGATACTTTGAGTCAGAAGTCTTCAAGTAAATTGGCTTGCATACGATATCATCGGACAGCATTATACGCAGAAGTGACTTCTTTGGGAGTGGAGTTTAAACAGAAAGGTATGGGTGTCATGTTAGCTCATTTTCGGATGAGACCATTGTTGCTTGATCGAATTCGGGAACTTCAAATACAAGATGAACAGTTGATGAAGATGAGGCAAGAGGTGACAGAGAAGGTGAGCATTGATTTCTCTATTATTGATGATGGTACTTTGATGCTGGCAAATCGTTTTTGTATACCTAATCATTCAACTTTAAAGAATGAAATTTTAGAAAAAGCGCATCACTCATTATATGCTATGCATCTAAAAAGCACCAAGATGTATAGAGATCTTCGGGAGATATACTAGTGGCCAGGTATGAAGAAGGATATAGCTAAATTTGTGGCTAAATATTTAACTTACCAACAGGTGAAAGCTAAGCATAAAAAACCGGCAAGTTTGTTGCAACCTCTCTCAATCCCTCAATGAAAATTGGAGCAAATCACTATAGATTTTGTTGTTGGACTACCGAAAACACCTAGTGGATATGATTCTGTATGGGTTATTATAGACAGATTGACTAAGTCAGCTCATTTTCTTTTAGTAAAGATTACTTATACACTGGATGAATATACTAAGTTCTATGTGAATGAGATTGTCAGAATGTATAGAACGCTAGTATCTATAATTTTGAATAGGAATCCAAGATTTATTTCGAGATTTTGGCTAAGTCTTCAACAAGCTATGGGTATAATAATGAAGTTTAGTACGGCCTTTCATCCTCAGACAAATGGGCAATCTGAGAGGACTATTCAGACTCTGAAAGATATGTTGAGAGCTTTTATGCTTGATTTCAAAGTTAATTGGGGTGATTACATTACTTTAATGAAATTTGTGTATAACAACAGTTATCAATCTAGTGCTGGTATAGCATTGTTCGAAGCATTGTATAGTAGGAGATGTAGGACTCCGGTATGTTAGAGTGAAGTCAGTGAAAGACAGTTGTTGGGTCTGGAAATGAACCAAGACACAATCGAGAAAATCAAGACAATTCAAGAGCATTTGAAGGTGGCACAGAGTAGGCAGAAAAGTTATGCGGATAACTGACGGCATGAACTTGAATTCAAGGTGAAAGATCAAGTGTTTTTTAAAGTTTCTCCATGGAAAGGCATTTTGAGATTTGGAAAGAAGAGTAAATTAAATCTAAGATACATTGGACCGTATACTATTGTTGAAAGAGTTAGTGATGTGGTTTACAGGTTAGATTTATGTCCAGAGATGTCCAAGCTATGCAATGTGTTTCATGTATCTATATTGAGCAAGTATATGTTAGATCCGTCTCATGTGTTGATTTAGCAACCGGTAGAGTTAGCAGATGATTTGAGTTATATTGAGGAGATGGTTCAGATTCTAGACCGAAGGGATCAAGTACTTTGCAAGAAGGTGATGTCGTTGGTGAAAGTTCTTTAGATGAGCCATGCGATAGAAGAAACTACATGGGAGAATGATGAGATAATGCAAAAATAATATCCATATCTATTCCCATAAGGTAATAGAATTTCGAGACAAAATTCTTTAAGGAGGGAAGAGTTGTGAGACCCTAATCTTATAATTTTATAAGTAGCTAATTACATTTATTGCATGATTAATTCGAATGTAAAATTATGTGGGTGCATGTGTGTGTGACATATGGCAATTGGTGAGACAGATGATGAGTTGAGTGGAGAGTCATTAGTGAGTCTGTGTGAGACACTTAAGGGTGTGAGATACACTCTTGTATCTATTTTGGCTTGCT
The DNA here is from genome assembly GCA_033060915.1 of Euryodendron excelsum. Lineage (NCBI taxonomy): Eukaryota > Viridiplantae > Streptophyta > Magnoliopsida > Ericales > Pentaphylacaceae > Euryodendron > Euryodendron excelsum. Next base: position 22,137,545 of record CM065385.1, on the reverse strand, counting down.
AATCACAAGAGAAATCAAGAGAGAAGAGGGGCTTTTGGTAGAGAGAAAAAGAAAGAAGACAAGAGGGGAACAAGGCTAGTGGGGAGATAAAGAAAAAGAAAAAGAAAGGCTAGTAGAGAGTGGGTAGCCTAGCATCATGGGAGAGAGAAGAATAATAAAGAATAGAGGAAGTCAAGAGTTGTTATTGGCTGCCATCATAGAGATAGAGAGAGAGAGAGAGAAAGAGGAGCAAGTGAGAGAGAGAGAGAGAGAGAGAGAGAGAGAGAGAGATTCGAAGGGAATTCAAGGGGAAAAACTTGTGTCGTACTTATGTTCATCATTTGAGGTAAGATTCATCATGTTCTTGCTTGATTTATTTCATTTTCATAGTTTAGTACATGCTAGTATGTTTGATGCTATGAGAGAAAGTGGAGGAAAATGGTGGAAAAGAGGAGTGGTTGGGGGTTTTCCATAGTAGAAGCCCAAAGTCTTTATGTTTGTGAAGAATTGGTTTATCTAAGAATATTATTTCTAGCTGAATCTTTGAACACTCGAATTTAAAGTTATAATAGTAATTTGAGCTTTGATCTCACTCAAAAATATTATATTTTCGAATTCTAGTGAATTTTAGAAGTTTAACTATTACTGTTGAAATCTGTTACTCTAATCTGCGACTCCTACTTTTACAGAAACATTAGACTAATTTACAATAGTCAAAATGTTATGAAATTTTTACTGTATCTATTATAGATGTGGATGAAAGTATATACCAAATTTCAGGTCATGTTGATGTCATTTGCCTATGTTAAGAACTGCTCAAAAATTGAAAATCTGCAACTGAATTCTCACTTCTATAGCACTATCCTTTGTTATAAAATATCAAATAAATATTTAGGCTTATTCAAAAAATGTGAAATTTTTTCTGGATACTCTTTAAGATGTCTAATTTGTATTCTCCAAGTTTTCAAATTTTTTGATATAAGCTTACAAAGTTGTGTACATATTATGAGGCTTGTGTCAATTTTGGCAGATTAGAGCACTTAGTGAATTTTAGCACTTTTAAGCCTATTTTCGAATGATTATATTCAAGGTATATATTTGGTGTTGGAGTATTATTTATGAATTATTTTATTATGTTCAATATTTATTGATGAATCATACAAAATGGTTCCAAAACTAACATGGTTGTGATGATAAGAGCTAAAAGAGGTCAAGAACCTTCAACGTCAACCAAGAAGTAACTTCATCGGGTGTGTGTGCGGTGACAAGTGGGATATAAAATAGTCTTATTTATATTGAATGGATTGTTTATTTTCTATATGTATGGTGGCAGTCATTCATATGAAGTGTTAATAGTGTTCATATATGAGGTGAAATTAGTATTTATACATATGAGGAGTTATGTGAAAACATTAGTGATTATAAATATATAAGGTGGCATTGCATACCATCCACATTGTTTGCCTTGCATTGCACTAGAGAGAGTTAACCATAGTGGGTTAACCAAAGACTTGGTCATAGTGGACTAGCCTAGGGATGCCACGGTGGGTATTCCTTAATAATGAGTCATCGATATATTAGGTCAACGCTATCTAATTCCCACGAACATTCGGGTATTTAATTCATTGTATCACAAGATATCATTTATTGGTAGATTATTTATTGATGGCTGATTCTGTGATTATGTATATAACATTTTTTTATGAGTTTGATTATCTATTGTGAGCACATTGACAATTAGCTCACACCCACACAAACTGTTTTGGTAAGTAATGTGAAGGTGACGATTTGGTTCACTATAGTCTTGGTTTTAACGGCAATGGCATTCGCGCCGGTGTCAGGATGTCGTGTCTCGAGGCTTGGGAAAGCTCTTGTTGCTTTCAGTTTCTTATTATATTTGTATAAGACATTGGGATTTGAGTTATATTTGTATTTTGCTTTATGTTAGCATGAGATTTATGAGGGTTTGTTATGTACCTATATTTGAAAGATGTGTGTAATATTATGGGATGGTTTACTCTAATGTACTTTATATTTATATATAGTAGGTCCATGGTTATATAAAGCAATGATGTTTATTCTGCTATGTTCTATTTTCAGGTGTGAATTAAGATATCATTTGATGTCTAATTGGGATGAGGGTGTGACAAGTAGCCCCCTAGAACCTGGCAGAACACAAGCTATTGATTATTTTTGGCAATTGCAATACATAATTCGCTAATTGTGCATTAATGTTGTCCAAATCGATGGTATTAGTCTATAAATCTATAATTGATCACTAAACTACAATTGATATAGAATTCAAGTTTTCTAATGCTAAATCTTCTCAATTAATACTCTTGATTGTTGTAATTGATTTGATTTATCATACCTTATTTAAAATTCTTGGATAATTTAGGTGATTGAATCAATTGAATCCAAATTTCTTTTTCAAATTAGTTAAATTGTGTTTTGAATTGCTTAGCATAATTAAACTAAAACCTCAATCTCAACTAATTTTCATTTTCTCTTTTGGAAGCATTTTATCATGATGTGTGAGTCTTGAGAGCGTTGAATGTTAATTACAGTCGATAGCCTATATTGAGCTCATTTCTCGAGAAATTTGTGTCACTAGGATTATAACTGGCAACCACTTACTCTTGGGTGAGCATTGTTTTGGTTGATACACCCCACATGTTAGGTGGAGTATTTAACCCCACTTAACAGGAGAACCCACCAGTATATCAGTGGTGGAGCAAAGATGATATGGTACTTCTAGAGCACTGAATAACTTTTTCATGTAACATATGGTCTAAAGTTTTATATGATGGAAGCTTGTTTTGAAAGTATTGCTGGAATTGGACTAATTTTGCAACCTTGTGGCACTTTGACTTATTTTGAAAATTGATCGGACAGTATTTACATATCGGATGACAGGAATTCCAGCAGGTAATTAAGGTAGACTGCTACATATCGGATGACGGTGTCCATTTTTCCTTCTTCTTTGCTACAGGTCTCCAGGCTTGCGACCTAGCAAACAATTTGTTTGCAAGCATAAAATTTTACACCATATAGAGTAATTGTGGCACCAGAAACATTGAAGAAACACACCAACGTTTGATCTGTGAATGGGAATACTTGATTCCTTGACAATGTCAGGAAACTACTGATAAAGGAGGTTGAATTGCATGTCTAATTCACTACTAATTTACAATCTCTCACTTAAAGAAGGTTTTATTTTTGCTTTCTCAAAAGTAAAAGAAAGAGATACCGAATGGGCTAGAAAACCTATGCAATAGTTTGACAAACCCAAATAATTTACTCCAAATCATGAATTTTACTAGCTGGGTAACAAGTTTTTCATCCTTTCCAACTATAGAATCTTGCCTAATAATCAAGAGAAAATAAAAATTAAACAGTTGTACGAAAGCAATCAATGGTTAAAAAAATTTTCTGAGAAATATGAATTCAAGTAACTCAATCAGAGTTTTTATAGCTGATTGCTAATCAAATAAATAAGATTATAAAACAAATAAAAGGCATGAAGTCTGTCAACACTCATGTTATGTTGAGTTGTCAATAGAAAACGACAAATAGAAAAAGAAAATGGGGAAAAAAGTAAGAATCAACATTTTCTGGTTGCATTAGAGATAAGAATGCCATAATTACAGTTTTGGCATTTTTAGGAAGAAAATCTCATGCAGTTGGTTCACGCATTCAATTCACCGATTTTGCATCTTCTCTGCTTTAATTCATCCTCTTAAACCAAAGGACACGTTGATGGTGTTGTTAGCTACAGACAGATACATATATACACAAGATCACATGCTCAGGCACCATTCGACAAGTTGGCATCTGCATGGATGCAGGTATCGATGCTCATTTAGCAGCAATGCGTATATATGTGTATTACACACAAGTTTATAAGCATTGTATTAGCAAATAGAGAGTTGTGGTATCAAAGGTTCAAAAAGTTCTTTAATCCTTCTCTTGGTTGCTTTGGTTTTTTTTTTTTTTTTTTGTATTTATTTGGGGAGGAGACGGGGGAATGATAGCGGTAAGAACTTAAATTATCTACTGCTTAGTCACTAACCAAGCTTTTGCCCGATTATTTTTCATAATAATGTCACTGCTTGTGTAAAAATAATTGATCTATAACCTAATCTTAGGAGGGAAAATAAAAGAAATATATAACGAAAATACATCAAGAGGTATTTTAAACTTTTATATTGGATTAGAATTTTTTTTCCCCTGTTATAATTGTTACATCTTATGAGTTCATGTTGATTAATTTTCATGTCAAATTTTCTTTTCTTTTTAAGACTTGGTGTTTGTACTAATTACAGACATATAACTCCGTATCAAAGACTCAACTACGATTAAAAGTTACTTGAGATGGCAATCCTTGATTTCTTCTGCCCTTTTTTTTTTTCTTTCTTCTTCTTTTTATCTTTTTTTTTTTTTTCAGCTTCCTTTGAACAATAGTTTCCTGTTCATATGTAAAAAAAAGTATTCAAGTTTATAAATAGACTTGAATATAAGTTTTTGAAATGGCCTCCGAGTGGGTTTCCCGACTAAGATGTTGACAACTTGACATCTTTATTTAACTCTCGATATCACTGAAAAACATAGATTATATTGATCAAAGAATATAGAGATGCAAAGCCTTACCTTATCAGAGTCGCAGCAACTGTATCTAATCGGACATAACCTTATTTTTAGGTTAAAAAGAAAAGAAAAGAAATAAATAATCCAACTATCACCAAAAGAAATTTGATTTAATGGTGCACATATTGTATCATGCCATAATAGTGAATAGAGTATGAAATTTCTTTTCTTTTTCCCACATACGACAAAATTTTCTATTGTCAAATTCTAAATTGTATAACTGTAAGTCATGTCAGTGGCATTACTCATCAGCCCTAGCATATGATGTTTGGGATTAACTGTATAATTCATTGCAGGATCTTCATGGTTTTTTTAGTGTCACCAAATTGCAGATCAAATACGACAAAAATAACCTATGTCGCTTCTAATTTATTTCGTGTTTTTGTTCACATCTTAGGCGCCTAAATTGAAAATCATCACAGCTAGTTTACTTTAAACTTAGAATTAGGTCATGTAATTTTTGAATTTCTAGAAGGAAAAAAGGTTACAATAAAGATTTTAAGGAGGCCACTTTTACTATGCAGCCCTTATTGGACACAACAGCAAAAGCTGCATGAGCCCCAAGCTGCCACACAACAATTGTAGCTAACAGCATGGGTTATAAATACTTCCCTAGTTGCTTCAATTGCTTCTCTCAAGTACAAGAGAACTCTCTCTCTCTCCCACTCTAAGATTTCCTTTCACAGATTCTCCTATCTCTATTTGTGCTGAGAAACTCAGATTTTATATCATGGTTGGGGTGAAGATCACCAGGAGAGTGTCATCTAGACTGAGGACTCGAGATACTGCGGCAACCACTAACTCTAAAAGGTATACAAATCTTTTGTCTTAAAAACAATAAATAATAAATTGCTCTAGAAATTTTTATCTTTGATTTCAATTGCTTCCCCTTCTTCAATAATGTTGGTGGCTTTTGTGTAAGACGAGGAAAATTTCCCATATATGCAACTTCATATCAAATTTTGGAGATGGGTGTAGACTTACCAAAAATAAATAAATTTTGGTTGTCCTGCAAGGCATGATATAGAACATTTTATTTCAAACCCAATGTGCCTTTCAAATGAAGTTGTCCTCCAGTAAGATATATTGATAAGATTGCCAGGCCCTTAATACCTCAAGAAGGAAGTGAGGCCTTTAGGGATGTTCTTACTAGATAGTTCATGCAGGATTGCTTACAAGGGATCTAATATAATCCAATTATAGATTTAGATCATTTCCATTTCATAGTTGAAATAGAGATTTTCGTTTCAATATCAATCAATAGACTAGATGAAGTCATATCAAGTGTGCTTGCAAAACTACTTCGTTTTACATTAAAAATTATTTTCTATATACAAATATTGACTCATTTACTTTTAAGTAAGTCTTTTAAGTTGACTCCTCCGAGATCTCTTCATTTTTATTTTGGTTAACTTCTCAACTCCTCAGTCGATAGAATGGAAAGGATCCTAAATAATTCTCCAATTTTTTTCTTTCTTATGTCAATGTGGATTGCATAAAGGTCTAAGAAAATGTTTAGAAGCTAAAAATGATATTTTTTGGCAACTTTTACATGATCAAATTACCAATTTTTCCTCTCTGCTTTTGTCCTTGTTTAAATTAACAACTGTCTTACAAATTAGGAGTGACGAGGCACCTGTGGTTTGTTAGCCTAAAAAACAAAAGTTAACTAAAGGCAAAGCAGAAAAGAACAGGAAATAGTAATGAGACAGCTTACCATTTAGTTACAATCATTAATACCAACCAAAATGTGATTTTGGTGGTTTCTAAAAGGCTTTAATGATCGACGCTGCTATAGGAATCTTCCATATATATCACTGTTTTATCTGCACCATAGAGAGGGAAAAAAAAAATGCAGTTAGCACCTTTTAAATTCCAACTGAGCCATAGCACAGATCATTAATCTGATCTTGATAAGAGGGGAGGGGATGGAGAAAATAAGAAAACCAAGTTTAGCATTTTATTTCTTCATTTCTAATCCTTATTTTCAACATGCAGAATCAACAGAAATGATGGTGACTGTGACATTGAGGCCCGCAAGAGGGAGGTGAAAGCCATCTCTCTCTCTCTCTCTCTCTCTCTCTCTCTCTCTCTCTCTCTCTCTCTCTCTCTCTCTCTCTCTCAATTAGTTATGAAAATGTTAGCAGTAAGAGTTTCAATTCTTTACAAAACATGATTGTTGAATCAAGTCTTCCTTCCATCAGAAAGAAAGAGATCACGTAAATTCCATAATGATGTTCCTGCCACATTAGTTTATTTCTATATTTGGACTTCCTGTTCAAATCATTTTCAAAGAGAAGCGCTGTTATTGCTGTTCTTGTTGAAAAGTGTTGCTAGTAGTCTAATGTGTTTCTGACCATCCAACAACCTCGCAGGAGATTCTGTACGAGTTTATACATAACCCACATTCCCGTGAAAGGGCAAGAAATGCCTGGTCCCTCTCTCCCTCTCTCTCTCTCCTCTCTCTCTCTCTCTCTCTCTCTCTCTCTCTCTCTCTCTCTCTCTCTCTCTCTCCATGATTATTTATTGTGCTACTGCTGTTTGAAGTTAAACCTGTGCAAAGAATCCATTACTCCAAAATGTGGTTATTATTACTTCATTCTACTTCGAAACAAAGTGATCAATTTGTAATAATATTAAAACTAAATGCTGCATCGAACATGAGGTTAGCACAACTCTTTCGTAAAAATTGGCATTTCCCTTGTGTATATTTCTGTTTACAAATTCTATTCCGCTATTGGTCTGGGTTATTGACAAGTACTGACAAGTTTATCTTCCATCTTGCGCGTACTTCCCCTTCAACAAACATGACCTTTGCAAATTTAGGATCGAGGTATGGACACGACTATATATAGTTTTACACATATATATCATTCGATTAGTTGTGAATATTTCAATTTAATCTTCTCTCAGTCTTTTGAGAAAGATCTTTATCTGGTAAAGCGAAACTTAAGAGCTGCGGAGAAAGCATTGCGGTACGTAAATTCACTACTCGGTTTTCTTCACCCGCACATATTTTTTTCAAAATGAAAAATATTATCCTCAAGTCTGACTAATAGTAGCCAGCTCAATTAGGATTTACCAGCAACTGACCATCAGTCTCAACTGATAATAGGACAACTTTATAATATAGTTTATGCTATATGTCTTTGGGGATATATTTTAACCAATGTACTAGTTTTGAATCCTTCTATTTTTTTGGTAAGTGCTAGTTCTGGATTTTTACGTGTTCAATTAAATATTATGATATAGTTTTCTAAACAACAGTATCATAAGCAAGTTGGTTTAATTATTTCCTTCTTTTTCTATAGTTACTTTTTTCTAATTTTTTTTTCCAAACTTTGGAATGGAACTGTGCAGGTACAAGTGCAAGAGTCAAAATGGCAAAGAGAATACCATGTAATCAAGAGAAGACCATTTTCTGGTTAATATGTTTTGTTTGCTGGAGTCGCCGTAGGGTCAACTTATTTGAGTCTACTTCAGCCCAAGTTTTTCCCGATTTCTTAGAGTTGCTTTGTCTCCCAATCGAAGTGCTTTAGTTATGTTATCAAATGTTTGCTAAATGCAACCTAGTAAAATAAATGATGTTGTCAGAGTCTCCTTGACAGTCTGTTTCATGGTCATAGGGTTTCTGTGGGAACAACAAAATGCACTTTAATATGCATTGGAGTATTAGCTCTCTCTCTCTCTCTCTCTCTCTCAATTTACTCTGATCTCACACTAATGCTTGTCAAGATAGTGTATGATCTTCACAATTCTTTTCATGGCAGCTAGATTGACTAAAACTTAGTGACGTGACTCTCTCACATCTATTAGTCTTGAACTGAATATCTCCAATTCCCGCCTGAAATAGTAGAGCAGCCTGATAGTGCTTCACTAATCCCACAGATCATGACAATAAAAAAGAAAAAAGAAAAAAAGTTATTCTCTCAGTGACAAAAGTATAATAAAATTGGTGACAATTAACATGTTTTACAATCGTATATCATAATTATAGTTCAAACTTGTCCTTGGATTTAGAATTGAATTACATTGACCAAAAAATTCATTATCCCCATTGATCAAAACTTTTGCTTGGCCATCGGTTACATGTATATACGCTCTTTAAGCTCTTGTCTAATATTGCGAAACTTTGCCTTCAAACTTGCAAGAGCTACCATTAAGCCTACCATTTATATATAAGGCTCATTGGTATATATATATATATATATCTTCTCACAGGCCCTGATAGCAATACGTCCTTGCTTGGTTTAATTCGTGAGCAAAGAAGGATACCTCGGGCTGTATTAAGATGATTCCATGTTAAGCTGAGGCAGCTTGGTTTCAAAATTTCCATGATCTTCACTTGATGGCACCTCTGGGCAGGGACGCGTGGGCCCTACCTGCCGAAGTTGCTCCACTGCTGCTATGTCTGGACCCGCGAAGTGATGATCATTCTGGCATGGTAAATGATTTTAAATCAGTAATTGCTATCATTTATATTGCCTGTCATGGTTATTGCCAGAGTTAGGTGCCTGTGGCTGTGTGTTACGCCTAGGCAATTGTAATGTCTATAATTCAAAAACTAATTCTCACTCCAAAAATAATTTTAAGTACTTAATAACGTCACCAACTAATTAGTGTTAAGATTTGAAGGCTTACTTGAGTGAAGGAGGTTGGTCGAATGAGGGACGAGAAGAGCTCATTTGAAGTACAGGCATGGTGCCACCGTGAAAGGCCATGATCATCACTTTGGTTGTCGATAGGGCACCCACTTGCACTGCTGGACTCGCCATTTACACCCGTTGCGTGGGGTAATGGGTTGTACATTGTTGTTGGCGAATTGCTCCTGAAATTATGCACAACACTTCATCACTGTAATTGGTGTATTAGGTTTTCAGTTCTCGAGTATACTTTATTAGTTTAGTGTTTCTAGGTATTTTAGGTTGCTGGTTCTCTCTTCTTGCTTTGTTGGGTGCTGTTCTTGAGGACGTAAGCACGTTCATCCTCTTGTCTAGTTTGATTATAATGCAATGAAGTTCTTTTTCTGGCCAAAAAAATGTGGATAATCGACCCAATACCGAAATAATGGACCAGGGTTCTTCAATAATGTACAATGCTAGAGGAACACACCAAACTAGTTAGTGCATATATGTATTTAGTTAGTACTCTCATAAAAAGTCCTAGTGTTTTGTAAACTATTAGAAATGCATGTGTAATTAGTTTAAAATCTAATCAAAAAATTCATTTGTTTTGGCCATTATTTCACAAATAGACGAACTAAAGAATATATCAGCCTTAACTTCTAATATATGCTCAAAAGGCAAAGTTTAGAAGCTGAGAGAGTAAACAGGAAGGCATTGAGTTTTAAACATAAGACATTGCCTACTCTGATATAATATAAAATTGTTTAATATCAAAGCAATGGACCAGGGTTCTTGAATAACGTACAATAATATAAAATTATTACTCCTATAAAACGTCCTAGTGTTTTGTAAATTGTTAGAACTGTATGCATGAGTGTAGTTAGTTTAAAATCTAATCAAAATTCGTTTGTTTTGGTTATTATTTAACAAACAGCTGAACTAAAGAATATGTCAGTCATAACTTATTATATAAGCTCAGAAGGCCAAATTTAGAAGCTAAAAGTGTAAACAGGAAGACGGTTAGTTTTAAACACGAGACCTTGTCTGTTCTCATATAATATTAAATTATCAGTCACCAACTCATCTAAAAAGTTTTGCTAGAGAGAAGGCAAATTTAATTGCTTATTTCTTAATAAAAGATTATTGTAAGGAGTACTTAGTCTCATAAAGATAAAGGCTGCAAAATCTCATTCAATCATATCACAATGTGATAAATATTTATTTATATCCTAGCCATTACAGTTTTTGATCTTTTTAGTTATTTGTAAGTAGTTTGATCAAGAACAATTATCCTCATTTCTCTCTAGTGTACCATGAAACTTTCTACTCAGAGGGAAATAACCCACACCTTAGAGGAATACAAGAATGATCAGAACCACCAAAAATATGGTTTTGATTGTCTCCATTTACTCCATTCTCTGGCAGCCAGCTAACTAATTCATTCTGGAATGAGGTTGAAGGCATCCCCTCTTGTGCCTCAAAGTACATCTGCCCCAATGAATTCATCTGTTTTTAGAAGTAAGATAACGTTAGCAAATCACAAATGCATAAATTTATTGGGTTGCAGCCTACTCTACTTGAGCATAAAACAATTTTTATGTGATTACCTGTATACTTGGTGGGTCAAATGTCGATAAATGATCGCCAATTAGATATTTCTGTAATAGGGAGAAAAGAATCATTAAAAAGTATGTGTTAATTTGTCCTTGAGATCCTAATTCATTAGCATGGACGCTTCTTAGTGATAATACCTTTCTTTGTACGACACGGTTCATTGACTCCAACAGGTTCTTTTCGCATGACTCAAGTTCTTCCATAGATGTAAACCCTAGTACGTCTGGCTCAAATATACTTTGAATCGATGCAATGATACACCAAACAATACACAAAATTAGATCACATCGTAATATTTTAATCTTACTTTTGATTATCCATTAAAATTCAAGTATATAAGACGACTTTAATTTAATGTGTAGTTACCTCAGTTGTTCCTCAGCCATCTGGAGCTGATGTTGCAAATTACTTACTTCTTGTTGGAGTTCCTAAAAGAAAAAAGGGAATTTAATCATAAAATAACTCAAGAAATGGTTTTATCCCCTAATTAAAGCTCTTTATAGTAGGAGAAATTGTTCTTTTACCTCTGAATTTGAGTTAAGTTCAGTTGCACTGCCCAAAAAACATTTTACACAGTTAGGGCTAGGTCTCAATTAATAGAGAGCTTGATATGTTTGTGTGTGTGTGTGTGTGTGTGTGAGAGAGAGAGAGAGAGAGAGAGAAACCTGGCAAATTCAAGGGCAATGTTGTCTTCATTTTTAATTTTCTTTAGGGTGCTGATCAAGTACTGCATACATATGGATACAATTTTCGTTTCAGTATTTCAATTGATCAAATACTGCATAAATATGCAGACAATTTTTGATTTGGTATTTCAATTTCCCAAAAAAATCAATACTTTCAAGTGAGTGTGTCATCATACCTCTCTATTTTGAAGAATGCTGCAAATCACAAATATTGAGATCAATTTCTTCGTAAAAGCTATCAATGAAGCTATCAACACAACTGGAGGACCAAAATCAACGTAAAACTAGAAAAAGATCATACCCTCCTCGATCGTGATCCGCAAGATTTATGTAACGACTAAGCACATCTTCAATCCTGCACAAGATAATTTATATTAGCAACATAGTAATTACAAAAAGGTTGAATGCAATGTAAAAATTTAATATGGCACACAAAACATTAGGACAAACACACCCATGCAATAAAATTACAGGTAAGTTCAAGAAAAGGTGGCAAATAAATAGCTACAAAAAAAAAAAAAAAAGGCATTGCATGGCTTGGATAGGCTTCTTGACGTGTGTGCATATATGTATATATAGATCAGAGATATATGGTGTGTTGCACCTTCTCTTGCCGGAGAAGTGGCTGAGACGGCCGGAGGGAGAGAACATGATGAGAGCGATGTCGATGTCACAAAGAACAGATAGCTCATAGGCCTTCTTGATGAGTCCATTTCTACGCTTGGAGAATGTAACTTGCCGGTTTGTGTTGTTTTCTATTCTCTTAATTTGAAGTTTAACACGACCCATTTTAGTTTATCAATCTGTCTATTAGAAGAAAGGCAAAGAAATGAAAACTTCAAACCATTTTTAGAACAAAATTGCTATTAATTTGAGCAAATATGAGAGAGAGAAAGAGAGAGAGATTTGGAAATGAAGAGGTTGTGGTTGGTTTGTGGGAAATTTGAAGCCTAACACCTTGAAGAGTGCACAAGTTGGTTTTGAGAAGTGGTGAATAAGCGAGATTTACTCCCTCTCTCACTCTTTCCAGACCTTGCAATTCGTCCGGCTTGACCGTTTGCCAGGTCACATGGTCTTTGATACAAGTGGCATATGCAATAAGAAAATGCTTAGCATACAAAATTGTTATTTAAAAAAAAAAATCATACAGAATAATATAATAATAGCAGTTTTGGAATTACCAAACACAATATGAGTATTTATGTTTTCTAATAAATGAATATAAAAAAATCACACCATTATAACTAATGTTTGCTGGGACGTTGACCAATTTTCTCGTATGGAGGCATCTCGAAAAAAAGAGATTTTGAATTCATATTTTTAGTAGTCTAGTAGATTATTCTAGTAAAATTTAACCTGGAAAATCCGAAGCTTTATGATGCCCTAATAGTAAGAGTGTGAGGTATGGATAATAATGAGTACTGATCTGACCCTCCATACTGGAGCACCATCGGTCAGCATACCTGAACCAGACCAGCAAACCCAAGCCAGGGAAAGCGCGCCATGCCTCTTGGTTTGGCCCCAAATTTAATCGGACTTAATCTCTAGAAGCCTGTCACTAGTTGGAAATTTTTGATATTTTAGAAGTAATTGGTGAGATTTTGTTTTTGATTTGAGAAGAGTACTTTAGTCTCTTCACCTTGTGAAATTGTTCCCTGTGGATCGATCTCGAACTTCACCGAGTATTATTATTGCATCACAACAGCACACTAGTAGACATCAATCACACTATTTTGGCGTGATCAGTTTTTGGCGTTGTTGTCGGGGAACAAAATTTTGCACAAGTGATCACAAGAAGGCATGCTAGAACACGAATCTTAGTTAATGCAAAATCAAGCGAGTTGCTTCATTCAGCATCTACAACAGCAGAGAAAGTGTCAGCTAAGACCAACATGGTAACTTTGTTCCATCCCTTGTATTTGATTTATAAAACACCTCCATTGGAATTCTGAGTGAAGCGATTGGTTGGATTGATTGGTCTCGAGACTTTTCTTTTATTAAATTCAAACTGTTTTCCTTGTTTACTTTAGAATAGAAATCAATCTTTTAAAGTAATAATTTTTGGTATTTTAGAAGTAATTGGTGAGATTTTATTTGTAATTTGAGAGGAGTACTTTAGTCTCTTCACCTTGTGAAATTTTCCCTGTGGATCGATCTCGAATTTCACCGAGTATTATTATTGTATCATAACTGCACATTGGCGGATATCAATCACAGTATTTTGGTGTGATCAGTCAACACTAGATCGATGAATGAAAACGTAAATCAAGGAGCGTCCATCAGCCAAGCAGAAGGCCAAGATAGAATCATAGCCTTGGAATAGCAGGTTACCGCCTTGGAATAGCAGGTTACCACCTTGGCTGTGCGATTGCAACAACTGGTGCAACAAAACTGGGAACTCATGCAGCAAATCCCCTTACAACTGATGGAGACGACGATAGTCACCACAGAAGATACGACCCTCAACAGTCCTGACCCACTGGCGAAGTTCAAAACCACACGGGTGGCCAACGTCGTTGCTCCCCCAAAAGACAAGCTGTGAGAATGACGAAAGGAGTTGGCGAGATGATAGATGGCCCTAACCTCTAGGATGACCAACTTAAAGCGATGAGGGCCCAATTAGCCAGGGTAATGGAGGTCGTCAAAGGAAAAACCCAGCAATTGTGGAGGATCTGGTCAACAAAACTGATCGGCCTTTCTCTTAGGGGGTGATGGAGCGACCCTTTACCCCCAAAATTTAAAATGCCAACCCTCGAGATGTTCGACGGACACAAAAACCCTTTGGATCATCTAAAGACTTACAAAGCTCTAATACATCTCCAAGTAGTACTAGACGAGATCATGTGCATGGCCTTCCCCACCACCCTCAAAGGATTAACATGGATTTAGTTTAATAAGCTAAAACCAGGATTAGTTACTTCTGTTGTTCAGTTGAGTTGAGCAAGTTGTTCATAGGACACTGGTACGCCTCCAGATGTACTTCACAACCAGAGTCACTCCGCAAGAATACGGAGGTCGCGCATGTAGTAAAAATCGGAGGATCCAATGTCGTTCTTTCCCAAGAGAATTCTGCAAATATAGCAACAAAGCTCAACTAGCACGGGCACTTATCTTGATGGATTGCAAATGAAAATTCTTTTCTTTTCCTAACATAAAGGAGACCGAAAATATGTTGGTTTTGAGATGATGGTGGTTCAATGCTTAATGCAATAACTTAATAACTAATGAAGACAATAAAATCTAGTTTTATGTAATTAGGAAAAAGCTTGGACATGGTTGTTTCGATCCACCAATTCACAACAAGGGTTTCTAATGAGAGGTTTATAACTCAAATCAAAAATCGCACCTTGTATTCTTGATTCGGAAAATGTCGACTATAAAAATGTGGGTTTTTGTTTGATTGAGCATAAAGAGGAAATCTATGATTGGCACCCTAGAATCAAACCTTAAACATATGCAATACCTATACCAAATATTGATTTGTGTATAAATATTGCCAAGGGGTTATGAATCTAAGTTTTTCTAATGAATCTCATGCTAAATCAAAGGGAACTATGGAATTTTAAGGATATAACTTTAAAGTTCATACAACTCATTTTCATCCCTTTGAAGATCTTTGGTGAATCTTCACAACTACATCCAATGGATATTTAGCTATTAAAACCCATGTCAAAGAGCATAAAAGAAGACAAATCTACCATTAAATTTTGTAGAACTAGTGTTTAGTTGCTAAGAAAGTGTGGGAAAATGACAAGAAAATGAGAGAAAATGGCTAGAAAGAGTAGAGAAATATTCACTTCATATATCAAACATTCATTTACAACGATCCAAAAGTAATAAATGACAACATTACAAAGCATTAAAGTAAAACTAACTAAAAAAACCTTACAAAATATCAAAAGTTTTCCTTTGGAAGCTACTCTTACTGTCCAGATCTATAGATTTTTGACCCCCTTTACTTTGTCCCGTATATACAGTTTTTATACTCTGCAGAAAAACAGAGTATTTACAGACCGATCGATTGGTGGTGGAGTCCGATCGAACGGCCGATCAAACAGTCAACGGCTATCGAACGCAAAACCGACCTATCTGAAGTTTGCATTTGTGTCGTCTGTTGAGGGAGTTCCAATGTCACCGATCGAATGGCCGATCGATCGGAAAAGTTCCCTCTCTGAAGTTTGCTGCAGAGATCTGAACAGAGATCATAGATCGATCGGTGACTCTAGCAATCGATTGGTCGATTGATCGATCATCCTCATATTTGCCCATTTGCCTTGGTTTAAGCTCCAATTCTTGTAACAAGTGCACAAAAAAAGTTTTAATGCATTTTAGGAGTTAAAATACTAAATTAACACTGAAATTCAACTAATCAACCAGCAATTTAGGCCTAGAGATTACTATTTCTGAGAGTAATCAACACTTCCCAACTAAGCCTTTGATAGTCCCTATCAAAGAATGAGAGGAAAAACAAAAATATACACATGTATTAACCTTATTCAAGTCAAATCTCCATTCACCTAGGTTGTGAACTATCGCAAGGCAAGGACATAAAACATGGAAGAAATAAAACACTTTGATGCGTACTACCAATGACATATGACCCTAATGGCTCATAACTCGTACAATTACGTCCTTGATGCTTCGATCCAAGTCTCACAAGGCATACACTCAACTTTGAACATGAACTCTCATGGTCCCTTAATGGAAAGCTCTTTTAACGAGTAAATGTATAAATCATACAAGTATTGCAATTCTGAAACCAAAAACGAATAAATTGTAAGTGTATCGACTTGGCATAGCTTCGTGAAGAAATATTCACAGCTTAAGCATAATCTAGAAAATTGACATTAATGCCTTATACACAATTGAATTAAAGATTCATGTATCTTCGAATATCGGGCCATAAGGGTAATGAATGAAAGGAGAGCCATGTAAGAGGATAGAAAGTGGTAATATGTTTCAACATATGCATGCACATTACACATGATGATCAATGACATTCACTTCCGCACTTTCAATCTTTTGAATCACTTTCGAAATTTTTCATCTTCCATCACCTCACTTCTCTTTTTTTTTTTTTTTTTTACACCTTTTCATCCCTTTCTATATATATATATATATATATTTTTCTATACTGTTCAACTCCATACACTTCCAACGTTACAAATGTAAGAGCAATGCATCTATTGGCATTGATAACTTTCAAACTTATGCACATGCATATGAACATTAAGAAGAAGAAAAATACACATGAAATGGCTCAATGGAATGAAATGGCATATGCATTTAGAATCCGAAGAATACAACAAATCAAAACTTCAAAAGTGTATGAGGGGTCAATAAATCTATCTAACACTCGAACATGTAAACCAAAATCAAATATAATGAAGCTATTCAATGAATGAGGATCAACAAAAATAATCTTGAATAAATGTGAATCACTCTTCAAAGGCGATAAATAAGCTTTAAAGCTCACACGGTAAAAATCTCCACCTTAAAAGGACATGCATGCATAAGAATGAAACCCAAGGCATCATATAACATGTTAGTGCGCGACAATGTGAATTGTCTCTTATAATGATTTTATGCCAAAAACTTGCAATGTATCATAATCCCTAAGGTGGGTAAATCATCAACTCAAATTTAATCAAAAACATGGTATGGTACTTGTTTGAAACAACCTTGACACCTCCATCACAAAAATCTAAAAAAAAATGATATCAACAATTAAGGATATAGCTAAGGTGTCAAGTTATAGAAAAGAGTGATACGAATACCATACAATACTCATTACCTCGGTCGGAACAATACATGCAATATGGATATCAATTAAAAAGTATAGCTGTAACTGAAATGCCAAAATATACCCAGAATAGACAAAAGAATATAATAAATGTATACAAAAAGGGGTATGCCACAATAGGAAAGATCACTATACAAACATCTTAAAAATAAATACAGCCACTATAGTAAAAAAAGATTTAGATACATCATATGAAATGAAATGCTATGAAGTGCACAATGCATCTAATCTAACTGGAGATCAGAAAAGAAGTCCCTATCATCATCCGGAGGAGGCTGTCCAAGATGCTAGATAATCTCCTAGAGTCGAGTGGACTGTGTCTGCTGCTGCTACTAAATGTCAGTCAGCTGACCCTGAAGTGTAGCAATGGCAGTGTCTTGGAGATCTAATCTAGCCATAATATCGGCCTGCCACTGCTGACGCTCTGTCTGCTGAGTGGTCAACTGCTACTGGATGGCTGCCAAAGTCTAAAGTAACGTCCCCTGAGCTAGCTCCTCTTGATCCTGAGCCTGAGCCTGGGGCTGCGCTGGCTGCTCTATCTGATCCTGCTGCTGCTCCCCTGACTGGGTACCGGCCTGTGTCTGAGAAGGAGGCTGCTGAGAAGATGAGTAGACTAAACTAGCTGACCCCCTCCTTCTTCGCCAACTGCCCTACCGCCCTCTTCTCTATCTTCCAATCTATGTCAATCGAGGAGAATAGCAGGACAACATTTGCAACGCTAACCCCAGCAGCCCTAATCCTCGCTGTCAGAAAACAACCAAAGGGGATGCTGGACTGGGGAGTAGCAACCTGGGTCCCGGCCCACAATGCCATATACATGAAGTGGGGCAAGTCAATAGTCCTGCCTGTGCCAATAGCCCACATCAACTGCCCCCGCATCCTACTACACTGCACTGTCCTCCCCAGTGGAAAGATCGAATAGCATGTCCAAAGGAACAACGGGTGGTATATGGGGGCAAGTTGCCTAATGCTGATCTGGGAAGCGGTCCAGGACTCTCCCGGTGCTTGAATCTCGGCGCACATCTCCTCATGAGATGGTGGGTGCTCCCCATCATAAGAGAACTGAGGGTTAGCAACCCTCGGTAAACCAAACTACTCGACAAAGGAATTCGGGGTGATAACAACATCCCTACCCCGAGCCCAAGAGCGAATAATATGCCTGTCGCCACCAACGGGATCCGATGAAATGTTGGCCATGAACTCTGCCACGAGGGTGGCTGAGTACTGGCCTCTAAAGGAAGCTAACCCTAACCACTGGCGATCTGTCAATGGCTTGAGCCAACCATATGGCTCTCCATCGAACTAACTCACAGTCCAACGCCTCTCCATTACCACCTTACAGGCGCTCCACACCCTTCCGAACTCTCGCTTCTGATCTCTCCCCCGAAAACGAGTAGTAACATACTCTCCCTCTCTCTCCCTCCTAGCATGCTCTTGCTGGAGCGGATGAAACTGAGCCAGAGTCTGAGAAGCCCCCGCCCTAGCTGTACCCTCAGTACTCCTAGTCTCGACCATAGCCCTCTAACTAAGCTAAGTACAGCTGGAAATGAAAAGAATGGACAAAGATCAGTGGAAGGAATACCTCTCGAAGTGTAGAAAACTGTGAAAAGGCGAGACAAAGTCCACCAAAGTGAGCTGGCAGGGCCTTGCTGCTCCAATATATAAACAGACTCTCAAAACTCACAAATACTCGCGAGCGAATGAGAATGAACAGTGAAACTGTGGGTTTATATAGGCAACTCTGTCACCGATCGAACGCCTCACGGACCTATCAAAATGGAGCGCCACCGATCGAACGGCCGATCGATCGATACCACTTCCTTTCAATCGGTCCGGTAATAAATGCCATCCCCGATCGATCGCAACCTACACGATCGATCGACCGATCGATCGGTTTGGCCCACCGATTGATCGCAAAAACAGCCTCTCTGAAGTTCTGCAAAAATTCTCAGGATTTTCCACAGCAACATACAAATGGTGCCCCCCCCCCCCCTCCCCCCCAACTGGAATCATGCCATGACCTCAAGGCATGAGGAAAATAGACAAGAAAAAGAACACGGGGTGGGCAGGACTCTCGGGAATACGAATGTACACAACTAACTACCAAAAAAATAAGAGAAAGAAACCTATAAAAAGGAAAACAAGCGAACTACTCCTAAACTATAAAACACGACAAGCTAATATCATTCAAAGGATGGTGGATCAATGAGATCCACACAATCCAACTCCCCTTGGAACGACTCAAAATACAGCTTTAGCCGCTGACCATTCTGTTGGGAATTTATACTAAAAGACATGCTTTGTGTAATGGCTTTAGTGTATATTAATAAATTAGTTATTCCATTTTAATGAGAATCTTTGTGAGAAATGTTTGCATTGCGTTATTTATTTAATGATTATGCATGTGTGTCTCTTATTCTATATAATAGATAATTTGGTGTGTATAGTACGACTTACACACGGAAGATCAGATCATTAGTTCTTATAGAATATAAGTTTATCGTTCACAGTCTTAGATAGAAAGGGACACGCCATCAGTAGGACTGTAATACAAGATTTTAATAGATCTGTCTTGACTATAGGGAACGGTATAATTCCAACTCCTTGCACTAGTACACTTTGTGTGTATTGAACAGGACCGTGTTGAGGTAATTGTTTTTATACTGACTATATAAAACAATTAATACCTCATAATTATTATAAGTGTCTATGCTCTTAATCCTAATATAATAAATAGACACGTGTATGTAGTATTTATTGTTTTGATACACAGAAGAGTGAGATTCTTTATGGATCAATAAACTCAGTGAGTTGGACAATAGCATTACGTATATGGTGAATATTTATTATTAATGGAATCCACGTCCCCGTATAGGGATTGATGATACCCCCTTGAGGAAGCTTATAAGTTTTGATTATGTCAAACCCTGCAGGTGAATTATGAATTCGACATATCAAATAAATTAAGTGAAAGGTCTCAAGAAATTAAATAAGTCTATTAAATTTAGTTGTCAGTAATTTAATTTAATAGACAGGTATCTGTAATCTTAACGTGGGGAAATAAATAAGCATTTAATAATATGGAGCTCGAAATATAATTTCTAGTATAACAGGGAGTGCAATTATAATTTGTTAGTGGTATAAATTATAATTTACGTAAATAAGGATTAATCTTGGTTGGATTAGGAGTCCTTATTTGCATAGGAAGCTCTAGTTATACTAATCCTATGGTCCCTGTTGTAGTCTCTATATATACGCGCTCTAAGAGCTGCTAGGGTTAGACGCTCTGTACATAATTGAGAGATACACGTTTTTGTGAGGAAGAGAAACCCTAGCAGCGGCCAACCCACTCTTTATAAAGCAAGGCTTATACGAGGAATACAACAGAAGTCCGAAGGTTGAGTTCGAGCGGTTGCTTCGTGCTTAGTACTGATTCTTATTATTCGGGATCAATCCAGAGAGATCTCGAAGGTATGATTCTAATCACGTAGATTAGGCTATACTAATCAAATCAGAATTTTTGGTAGTATGCGTATACACTATAGCCAGATCGTGAGAAATTCCGCAGTCCCCAACACATTCACCTTAATTGCCGAGCCATTCGTGAGATTTTTCACCTCAATGGCTGCATGGGGAAAAACTTCTTTAACAAGGTATGGCCCGGCCCACTTACTCTGCAATTTGGCCAAAAATAGATGCAAGCGTGAATCATACAATAACATTTTTTGGTCAACTTTGAAAGTTTTTCGAATGATATGTTGGTCATGAAACTGTTTCATCCGGGCCTTAGCAATTTTTGCATTTTCAAAAGCATCATTGCGGAGTTCATCTAACTCATTGAGTTGGAGTTTGCGGTGGGTACCCGCAACATCAATATCCTCATTACATTGATGAATCGCCTAATATGCTTTATGCTCAATTTTGACGGGAAGATGACAGGCCTTCCCGTACACAAGTCTATAGGGTGATGCGCCAAGAATGGTTTTATAACCCGTGCGGTATGCCCACAACCCATCGGTCAATCTAAGATACCAATCTTTCCTATTTGGATTGACGGTTTTCTCAAGAATCTACTTGATTTTCCGATTGGCCAACTCTACTTGCCCTTGTGTTTGAGGATGGTATGGTAATCTAACCTTATGGACCACTCCATACTTACGCATTAAAGACGCAAAGGGCTTGTTACAAAAATGCGAACAGCCATCACTTATCTCGGCTCGAGGCATGCCACACCTACAAAAAATGTTCTCTTTCAAAAATCGCAAGACCACTTAGTGGTCATTGCTTCGGGTGGCAATTGCTTCCACCCACTTTGAGATATAATCTACCGCAACAAGAATGAAAAGGTACCCACACAAGTTAAGAAACGGTCCCATGAAATCAATCCCCCAGCAATCAAATATTTCCAAAATAGTGATGGGGTGAAAAGGCATCATGTGCCTCTTAGAAAGTGTTCCTAACCATTGGCACCTATCGCAAGCAAAACAAAAGGTATGTACATCCTTGAACATGGTGGGCCAATAAAGCCCACATTGCAAAATTTTGGCCGTGGTTTTCTTGGAGGAGAAGTGTCCTCCATAAGCATGAGAGTGACAAAACTTTATGAGTTGTTGAAATTCATGATTCGAGACACACCGGCGAATGATTTGGTCCAGACAATACTTAAACAAGTGAGGATCATCCCACGAAAAATAGCTCACGTTCCGAAAGAATTTACGCTTGTCAATGGATGACCAAGTGGAAGGAACATCACGGGTGACAAGGTAGTTCGCAATATCTGCAAACCAAGGGGTTGAAACTTGCTCAACAGCACTCACATGCATGAGATGCTCATCCGGGAAGTGCTCCTTGATAGGGGTTGGGTCCATGGCTCGCCCATTTATGGGAAGCCGAGACAAGTGGTCCGCAACCACATTTTCAACCCCTTTTTTATCACGCATTTCAATATGAAATTCTTATAGCAAAAGTATCCATCGAATGAGGCACGGTTTTGCATCGGGTTTTGTGAGGAGATACTTTAGGGCCGCATGATCGGTGTAGATGATGACCAATGACCTAATCAAGTAAGACCTAAATTTGTCTAGTCCAAAACCACCGCAAGGAGTTCCTTCTTAGTTGTGGTATAATTGATTTGAGCTTCATTGAGAGTTCTAGAGGCATAATAAATGATATATGGCTTCTTATCAACTCTTTGTCCTAGGATAGCCCCCACGGCATAGTTGCTAGCATCACACATTAGCTCAAATGAGAGAGACCAATTGGGTGCTCGAATGATTAGGGTTGTGGTCAAAAGTCCCTTCAACTTGTCAAAAGCTTGTTGACAAGAAAATGTCCACTCAAAAGGAACATCTTTAGACAAAAAATGACACATGGGCCTAGAGATTGCACTAAAACCCTCAATGAAACGCCGATAGAAACCGGCATGCCCAAGAAATGATCTAACCTCCTTCACACACGTCGGGGCGAGCAATTTTTGAATGAGTTCAATTTTTGCTTTATCTACTTCAAGCCCTTCGGCCGACACAATATGGCCCAAAACTATACCACTTGTAACCATAAAATAGCATTTCTCCCAATTGAGCACAAGGTTACTCTCCTCACATCTCATCAAAACTTTTCCTAGATTACCAAGACAACCTTCATAAGTATCCCCATAGACGGAAAAATTATCTATGAAGACTTCGACAATTTGCTCAACTATGTCGTTAAATATGCTCGTCATGCACTTTGGAAATGTCGCTGGTGCATTACATAGCCCAAAGGGCATACGTTTATAAGCATATGTGCCAAAGGGACAAGTGAATGTTGTCTTGGCTTAATCCTCAAGGGCTACATCAATTTGATTGTATCCCGAATATCCATCTAAGAAACAATAGAAAGCCTTACCGGACACCCTTTCTAAGACTTGATCAAGGAAGGGTGAAGGGAAATGGTCCTTTCGGGTCACATTATTGAGGCGGTGATAATCAATGCACATTCGCCACCTGGTTTGCACACAAGTTGGCACTAACTCATTGTTGTCATTCCTTATCACCGTGACACCCGATTTCTTAGGCACCACTTGGGTCGAACTAACCCATTTCGAATCGGAGATGGGGTAAATGATACCCACATCTAGCAATTTTAAAACCTCACCTTTAACCAATTCCTTCATATTGGGATTCAATCACCTTTGCATTTGACAAATGGATTTAGCCTCCTCTTCTAAGAAAATGGGGTGAGTACACACGAGAGGACTAATCCTATGAAGGTCGGTGATAGTCCATCCTAGGGCTTTTCTATGTTTCCTAAGCAATGCTATCAACCCTTCCTCTTGGCTCTCAGACAAGCTAGAGGAAATCACAACCGGGTACGACTCCCCATCCCCTAAAAATGTATACTTTAAATTGGAAGGCAAAGGCTTCCTCTCGGGAATGGGAGGCCTCTCCTTTGAAGGAATTGGTTTCTCAGCACTAGGGTGGAGGGGTTCAAAAGAAGGGGTCCATTGACCCACATGTAAACACTCATCTCTCTCACCTTTTAAATGAGAAAATTTACTCAACGCCATGCCCTCACTATCAAGTAAAGCATGCGGGTCACCTCTCACTAATGCTCTCTCCAAGAGGTCCTCAAAAATCTCCCGCTCAAAGTGATCTTGAACTATGCTCTCTATGATGTCTACCTCCCGGATATCCTCACATTCCCCCTTTTGTTTGGTAACCGAAAAGATGTTAAGCTCGAAGGTGGTGTTGCCAAAAGACAATTTCACTAACCCATTCCTACAATGAATGATGGCATTGGAAGTAGCTAGGAAAGGGCGTCCCAAAATCACAGGAATTTGGTTGTGAGCTATACAACTCTCAACAGGTTGGGTGCCTAGGACAATGAAATTGACCGGGAAGCAAAAGTTATCAACTTGGATGAGAACATCCTCGATGATACCTCTTGGAACCTTTATAAAACGATTCGCCAATTGCAAGATAACCCGAGTAGAGCTCAACTCTCCTAGGCCAAGTTTCTTATACACTAAAAAGGGTAAAAGGTTGACATTAGACCCTAAGTCTAACAAGGCACGATCGATCTTAGTATTCCTAATGGTACAAGAAATAGTAGGACATCCGGGGCCCTTAAATTTCGGCAGAGTTTTGCATTGCAAAATCGCACTTTGATTTTCGTTCATCATGGCAGATTCCTTGACATGCAACCTTTGCTTAAAAGTGCATAAGTCCTTTAAGAACTTAGCATAAGAAGGTATTTGCTTGATTGCATCAAGGATAGGGATATTGACATTTACTTGTTTGAACACTTCATAAATTTCCGCATTTAGAAGTTCATTTTTTGGTTTGGTCAACCTTTGCGGGAAGGGAGCATGTTTTCCTATGTCCCTTCTCTTATCCCTCTCACTTTCACACAAAATCTTGATGGGGTTGGCTAAGTTCCCCCCCCCCCCCCCCCCCCCCCCTTCTCTCGGCTCTTTTTCCCCTTTCTCTTTTTCTTCTTGGCCAACACTCTTCCTAGAAGTCTCATCTCGAGGTGGGATAGTTTTGTCAATGGTCTTGCCACTTCTAAGGGTGGTTATGGTTTGCACTTGGTTATGACTCGGACTAGGGTCACTCTTACCCTCCGTTATGTGCACTTGCCTAACCACCGGGTTAGGTTGAGGTTGAACCGGGAATCTTCCCGGGACATTTTGGGTTAAAGCTTGTGTCAATGTAGACATTTTCTTTTGGATGTCCTCAAGTAACCTAAAATGTTGGTCAAGCACCTTCTCTTGTTTATCA
Source organism: Euryodendron excelsum (assembly GCA_033060915.1). Lineage (NCBI taxonomy): Eukaryota > Viridiplantae > Streptophyta > Magnoliopsida > Ericales > Pentaphylacaceae > Euryodendron > Euryodendron excelsum. The sequence goes on along the minus strand of CM065385.1, from coordinate 22,112,431 downwards.
ACCCTTGAACTAACCCCCCTCATGTCATTGGAAAGTTGATAAACATTGTCCTCTATGGGCTTCCTATGGAGGGGTTGATATGGCCTTGGTTGATTTTGGAATTGGGTCACGGGTGCTTGTTGGTAAGGTGGAGGTGGATGTTGTGGTTGGAGTGCTTGTGGAGGTGGATGTTGTGGTTGGAGTGCTTGTGGAGGTGGAGGAGGCGTTTGGTATGATTGAGGGTTTTGATACCCTCATTGGTAGTTGTGGGAGTTTGAAGTCCCTTCATTGTTCCTCCACCCAAAGTTGAGATGATCTTTCCATCTCGGGTTGTATGTGTTTGAATAGGGGTTGCCCCCTCCTCCAGAATATTGGTCAATTGCATTAACTTGGCCAGGCAAAGCCTCCTCCACACCCGGAATGATTGGGCATGAAGAGGTGGTATGATTCGAGGTTTCACACACAAGACAATATACTTCTCTCATCTCCTCACTCTCTACCGATTGAACTTTTTTCACCTCAAGAGCCTCTAATTTTCTTGCCAAGGTAGCCACCCTAGCATTGACATCATCAACTTCCTTGAGTTGATATCTTCCCACCCCTTGTTGGATTGAGCGACCCTCGAGATTTTGAGTCCCGGTAAGTGCCCAATCTCTAGCCTTATTTGCCAAGTTATCAAAATAATCGTATGCCTCATGGGGTTGCTTATCAAAAAACGTCCCCACACACATAGACTTAACAAATATCTTGAGTTGGAGTGTCAAAGAAGAATAAAATGTGTTGATGACATGCCAATCAGCAAAACTGTGATGGGGGTAAGAATTTAAGAGGTCTTTGAACCTCTCCCAACATTGAAAGAAAGTTTCCCCCAACAAAGGAGAAAACTGAGAAATTTGCATTCGTATGGCCTCGGTTCGATTTTCGAGAAAAAATTTGCTCAAAAATTCCCCTTGGAGAGTAGCCCAAGAGTGGATAGAAATGGGTCGCAAGGAATTAAACCAAAGCTTAGCTTTATCCTTCAAACAAAACGCGAAGAGTTTTAACAAAAATACTTCCCTTGTACATGAGTTGTCCATTGCAATTGAACAAGCATCCTCAAGTTCCTTAAGAAAAATGTAGGGTTGTTCTAAATCCATCCCGTGGAATTGAGGCAACATTTGCATCATTCCCGACCTAATATTTAGAGTGTTGTGATAGGGCGGGAAAACAATGCACGATGTTGGTGCTTGCCTTGGTGGGTTTAGGTAGTCCCGTAGAGTTCGTATAGGGGGGGCCGCCACGTCGCCATGGTAGCTCCCTCTCTCAAACTCTTTATGACCTTCCGGGTTGATTTGTACATTTGGATGCAAGGATTGAATGTTAGGTAAGCCGGGTTCATTGGGATTTGCCATTGGAATGAAACCTAGGCCGACCATTAATGGTAAGCTAGGGGTTGGTGAAGATGTGCTTGTGCTCTTAATACTCTCAATCCTCACAAGGCGATGATGTTCGTCCCTCGTGAAATATGACATGCAAGAATGAATGCACACATAAGGTTGGACCATTTGGGTCGTTTAGCACATCACACACAATTCCCTAGGCCAAACAACGGCTTTTTTTCAATTCAATCCCATACTCCAATCTCCATGTACAATAAGCGTACCACCAATTTGAAACTTGAACACACTAGCCTAGCTCCACTAAATACTCCTGAAGAGGGAAAATTTCCTAACAAAAATGCAATGCAATTATACTATATCAAACAAAAGAAACTAAAGAAAAGGAAAAAAATAAAAAAAAATAATCCTAAAAATAAAACACCTTAAGGGAAATGAGAGTGTACTGAGGCCCGTAGCCCGTAAATGCTTCCCTCAAGGGTGGTGATGAAATCCACCCTTTTTGTGTGTGTGCGTTTTTTTTTTCTTTTGCTTGCTCTTTTTTTTTTTTTTTCAATTTTCTTCCGCAATCCTTAGCTTTCATCTGCTGTAGCTTTTGCCTATGAATTCCCCAGCAACGGTGCCAAAACTTGGTACGCCTCCAGATGTGCTTCACAACCGGAGTCACTCCGCAAGAATACGGAGGTCGCGCATGTAGTAAAAACCGGAGGATCTGGTGTCGTTCTCTCCCAAGAGAATTCTGCAAATATAGCAACAAAGCTCAACTAGCACGGGCACTTATCTTGATGGATTGCAAATGAAAATTCTTTTCTTTTCCTAACATAAAAGAGACCAAAAATATGTTGGTTTTGAGATGATGGTGGTTCAATGCTTAATGCAATAACTTAATAACTAATGAAGGCAATAAAATTTAGTTTTATGTAATTAGGAAAAAGCTTGGACATGGTTGTTTCGATCCACCAATTCACAACAAGGGTTTCTAATAAAAGGTTTATAACTCAAATCAAGAATTGCACCTTGGATTCTTGATTCAGAAAATGTTGACTATAAAAATGTGGGTTTTTTTTTTATTGAGCATAAAGAGGAAATCTATGATTGGCACCCTAGAATCAAACCTTAGACATGTGCAATACCTATATCAAACATTGATTTGTGCATAAATATTGCCAAGGGGTTATGAATCTAAGTTTTTCTAATGAATCTCATGCTAAATCAAAGGGAACCATGGAATTTTAAGGATATGACTTTAAAGTTCATACAACTCATTTTCAACCCTTTCAAGATCTTTGGTGGATCTTCACAACCACATCCAATGGATATTTAGCTACTAAAACCTATGTCAAAGAGCATAAAAGAAGACAAATCTACCATTAAACTATGTAGAACTAGTGTTTGGTTGCTAAGAAAGTGCAGGAAAATGACAAGAAAATGAGAGAAAATGGCTAGAAAGAGTAGAGAAATATTCACTTCATATATCAAACATTCATTTACAATGATCCCAAAGCAATAAATGACAACATTACAAAGCATTAAAGTAAAACTAACTAAAAAACCTTACAAAATATCAAAAGTTCTCCTTTGGAAGCTACTCCTACTGTCCAGATCTACAGATTTTCGACTCCCATTACTTTGTCCCGTATATACAGCTTTTATACTCTGCAGAAAAACAGAGTATGTACAGACTGATCGATCGGTGGTGGCGTCCAATCGAACGGCCGATCGAATGATCAACGGCAATTGATCGCCCGATCGAATGCAAAACCGACCTCTCTGAAGTTTGCATTTGTGTCGTCTGTTGAGGGAGTTCCGACGTCACCGATCGAATAGCCGATCAATCGATAAGCTCCCTCTCTGAAGTTTGCTGCAGAGATCTGAACAGAGATCACAAATTGATCGGTGAGTCTGGTGATTGATCGGTCGATTGAACATTCCGTGGACCGTTCGATCGGGCAATCGATCGGTCATCCTCATATTTGCCCATTTGCCTTGGTTTAAGCTCCAATTCCTGTAAGAAGTGCACAAAAAGAGTTTTAATGCATTTTAGGAGTTAAAATACTGAATTAACACTGAAATTCAACTAATCAACTAGCAATTTAGCCCTAGAGATTGCTATTTCTGAGAGTAATCAGACACTTCATAAAAGGACAATGGCAGCGCCAGCCAGCAACATGCTTGCTAAATGTAAAGTAGTAGAAGAAGGAGTCCCTTCGAGACTATGTCGCCAGATTCAACCAAGAGACCCTGTAGGTGGATGATCTCGACGACAAAGTAGCTGTTACGGCGTTCATAAGCGGAGTCTGGTCCCAGAAGTTTCCGTTCTCCCTCTCTAAAGAACCTCCAAAAAACATGGCCCAACTTATGCTTTGGGCCCATAAGCACATGAACACTGAGGACACCCTCAATGCTTGATTCGACCACATTAAGGGAACGAAAGAGCGCTCTGACAAAAAGAAAAGGACAGCTAAGATAAGCCGAGACAACCGAGGCTCCAAAGCGCCCTTAGCCTCAACCCAACCTGAGGCCCAGGCAAAAGCCGCTTAGAGAAAGTTTGAGAACTACACCCCCCTCAACGGGCCTCTACAACAAGTGTTGTACCAGATTAGATTCGACCCGATGCTTAGATGGCGCGGGAAGTTGAAATCCCTACCTGAGATGAGGTCCCATAATAAGTATTGCCACTTCCACAGTGACCATGCCCACAACATGGAAGATTGTGTAGAATTGAGGCAACAACTCGAAGGACTCATCAAGAGCGGGAAGCTAGGCCAATATGTGGTTGGCAGGCCCCGCGTTAATTAGCAACAGTAACCCCCTCGCCAACCAAGCCCCAGAAGAGCAGAGGCGAATCAACAGCCAATAAAGGAGGAAGAGATAGACCTGGGGATGGTGGCCACGAACATGCTAACATCTTTCTCCTTGCCTGCACGAATCACAACCACCTTAAACTTCTTGAAGACATGACTTGGGGATTTCCTAGTCTGGCTAGCCAACTACTTCAACTGCGATTTGTCAAGTACCTTTTCAGCCATGTCTTTGTCTCCTAGTAATAATCCTGCAAAGAGAGAAAGGGTTAGAGGTCAGTGGTAGAAGATTCAGAATCAAACACAAGGAAACTGATCACATTTACTCTATAGAGGTTCTTCGATGGTCGCTTTAGGTATATAAACTAGATTTGCAGATAGATATTATCAGATTCCCATTAGACTTGCAAATAGGATGGAGTTGGGACACTTACTTATCAAACAATTGACCCTCAAGGCAAGAATAGTAGGCTTAAAACTAAAAAAATACCTACCCAGTGACTTAGCATTTACTAGGGCCTCAAAGTTCTTCACGGTATGAGCCTTGGCCTTCTTAATGTTCTCCTTCTACTGAGCAGACAAGGTGTCAAACATTCGAGCTGCAAAAAAAATATGAAGAGGAAGTTAAAACCTAATTCAAACTCCACCCGGCAACAAGGAACCCTAATTCACAACTCTGGTGCTTGGCTCACCCCACTCCTTATGGACACGAATAGGGTTAGGCATTGTGTCCCAACTAGAGATATCCCATACTTCTCCGTAGATGAAGAAGAATTTCTCTACCCAACCCTTTAGCGAATTGGGAACCCCCATAAGTTCAAGCCCATTCGACTTTACTGAAACCCTCCCGGACTCCGTCATCTTGTGGCAGTGCAAGAACTCGTCAGCAGTCAGATGTTCTTGGCCATTGTTGAACTCCTCCTACAGAATAATGCACCCTATTATAAGGCGCCAAAAGTTGGGAACAAGTTGGACTGGTGGAAATTCAAGCTTATCAAGCAATTCCCTAACCAAAGAGGGAAAAGGAAGCCGCATTTCGGCCGGGAAAGCGTCCTTATACATAGCAATCTCACCTGCTCTAGCCTTGTGAGCCTAATCTGAGGGGTCGAGCATCCTTAACTGAGTCGCCGAAGGAATTTGATAGGTTTGCCACAGCCTCTCCACCCACTCCACTGTGATCTCGGGTTTCACTTTTTAGGCATAATACTTCACCCATTCATCCTTAACCACACCGACCTCAACTAGGTCGACCTTAATGTAGCCGCCATCGGTAGGAGTGCTCACTTGATCTATGGAGGTATCAGGCTATGAAACTTCCACTACGTCAACTATGGGACCATCTACTTCTATTAAAGTGCTAGGCTTATCTTGGGGACCTATAGGACCTCTGAAAGCAGGATCACTAAGAGTTGCAAATGAGAAATTGACATCCTTTACCATAGTTCCTAAAACTCCTAGATGATTGGAAGCTTTAAAAGTTCTCCGAATAGGGTCAGTCAAATTAACAAGCATCTTGCTTACAAAACCTGAGTTATGGACAAACCTAAAGAGATTAGGGGCAACATTGTGAAGTGTCAAAAACTTAACGCAGTGGAAAGAATACCCTCACAATAACAAATGCGACATACAATGAAAGTAAACAAAGGTATAGAAGTCTAGAAGAGGGGAAAGGGAAGAACGAAATTACCAGATTTCATAAACAAGCTTCTAGGGGGAACTTGAAAGACAGGTTGAACCGAAGAAGTCGAAAGGTGCATAGGCAAGAAATTGAAGTATCCAAAAGTGAGAAAAACTACCCAAAACGTGCATAATGACCCAAGTTAAACCAAGGGCGGTGATGAATCCACGCGAACACCATTAGAACGCATAATCGTAGCTGGCGCAGACGACGCAAGGCATGAAGACGCTAACCAGTCAATGACCCACACTTGCGGCATGGTTGCACATCACTACAGATGAAGGGACGTCTCGCCACGATGACAATCAATTAGCACACGTGTAATAAATGCACCATCGAAGGGCGTAATGTGTCACACCAAACCATACAGCTATTCTATTCAACCGCAACACTTGCAACCTTTGTACTATGGGGCAACTGATGAGTACAGATCTGACCCTCTAGATCGAAGCACTATTGGTAGCATGCATGAGCTAGACAAGCAAACCCGAGCGAGGGAAAGTGTGCCAGCCTCCTAGTCTGGCCCCAAATTTAACCAAACTTAATCTCTAAGAGCCTTTCACCAACTGGAAATCCGAGATCCTAGCCAAGATACTCTCATCGTATTCTTATCGTTAAACGGTCAACCAAGATTCATGGCATGGAATCATATAGAATAACCAACCAAGATTTAAGGAAAGTAATCACGGCGAGGATCATTCCACCAATCTGCTATAAATGAAAGACTTCACCCAACAGAAAGGTACGCCATTATTCACTATTTACAATGAGAATTCTAATCTCCCAACTATGCTAATTTAGGCATCGGAGAATATTGGGTCAGCACCCCACCAGTGCTTAATACTATCTCCTGCTTCTTGATTGTTGATACTCCAAAAGTGTAATCATTAGCCTCTAAATAGCTAGTTGTTAGCTTTAATTTAGAAGTATTACTTTATTTTTTTTAGTTGTGTTATGATCTTAATACCATTTTATGGCTGATTCATAGGTTTCAAGCTTAAAAAGGATCAAAATAGAGCTTCATAGGGCAAAAGGGTCAAATGAGCGTGTGCACGGTCATCAGAGCATGTGCAATTATAAAGCCTAGAATAGAGCATCTGCACAATTGTTCGAAATTACTAAGGCTCGTTTTCACAGTCTAAAGAACTGTTTGATAACCGTGTGCATGATAAACAAAATCTATGTTTAGTTTTCAGCTTATAAGTTAGTTTTTTGAAGTATAATTGGGGATCTAAGTTTCATATAACAGTTTGTACAATTTTTTGCTTTTAGTAAAGAGTTTTACACTTGTAATTGCTTGAGATACTTTGTAATTGCAATCTAATTTCCATTTTAGTTTCTAGTTGTTAATTTCTCATATTTTCATCTTTAATTCTTCAATTCAATCATGAATTCACGTAGCTAAGCACCCAATCGGGTCCAATTATGAAGGTCATCCAAGGATTTCAAGATTTCCATGGAAGTATCTTATGAATTCATCGCCTAATCTTTTTAGATTTTTAATTCTATGCAATTAAATGTTAGATATCTTGGAAAACTTTTATTATTGACTATGTTTGGGGATTTCAATCCATGGTTTAGCAATTGTGGGATAAAAGCGTCCAAATCGATGGTATTAATCTAAGATTGTCAATTAGATTACATTTATAACATCAATTGTTATAGAATACTTGTTTATCATAAGCTAAATTCTCCAAATTGAATTCTCTTGATTGTGGGATTCAATTTGAGTTATCAATCTCTTAGATTTCCTTAGAAGAATTGGGTGATTGGACCAATTGGATCAAATCTTTTTTACAAACTAGTTAAACTCTCATTTCAATTGTTCAATTAGCTTAATTACCAATCTCAAAACTCAATCAATTTTTGGTCTACTTTTATAGAAGCTTTTCATTTGTTTGTATTACATTTAAGTTGAGTCGATGCTTGCCAAGCCATTGGTATATATTTGACCCTGAGCCCCCAGGAAAGTAATATGATTTCTGAGATCCCTTGAATTAAACTACTTTGCTACCGTGCTCTTGCGGCTGTAGGTTTGACATCGATCTCATGGAGACCTATAAGTCTACTACATCATCAGAAAATAAGCAGGTTACATGTAGGATATGGGGAAGAAAATAAAATCTGAAGTGATTTTGAAACAGGATCCCTACTTCTATTATACGTTAATAATACAAATATTCTTGGTATATACAAGAAAATATTTAAATTATAATGTTCCTTCTTATTCTTCATACTTAGCCTATTGGTTTTCAATTTTATGTTGTGTTGGTGTTAGTGTAATTTGTATTACTTTTATTTTTGGAGAATTTTTCTCTTCTTTTTTTTTTTTTAAGATTTTAAATGGATTTAACTTGTTCCAATTCAAACCCCCGATTAGCTTAAATTGGGATGGGGACAAAGTGTGGAGGTTAAACTAGTTATGGGTTCGGGGCGACATGTGGGGTTGAGTTTTCCTATTAGATGTAAGGTATGATTCAACCTAAACCATATCGAACTTACCCTATTTCTATGGGTGTTTTTGGACCGGCAGCTTATAAGCTATAAGCTATTTTCAAAAGTCACAATTTTAAGTGGCTTTTTATAAAAATGTGTAAAGTCCATAAGTGAATTTTTTAAATAGAGATTTGATAAATAGCTTTTCTAAGTGGCTTATTTGAGGGTGAGTCAAACAACATTTTAAAATAAACCATAAGCTAGTAAAATAAACTATGTTCAAGCACCACCTCTTTCTAGTTCTAGGTCACCGGAAGAAGAGATTTTGAATATGTATTTTAAGTAGTTTACTAGATTGTTCTAGATTAACTATACAATGAAGGAAAGAAAAAATAAATTGATGTGTACCACGCACGATTCTTCTTTTTTTTTTAAACGTTATTTTTCTAAAATATTTATACGAGAAAAATATTTGTACAAAAAAATTTACTAGAATGATGTGACGATCATATTTTTGTAATTCAAATAATCATAATGAGTATTTTATTTTAAAGGTTCTCCCTCAAGGACCACATGATTTTGTATTTTGAATTTATTTATGAAAAAATAAATTTACATTTTATTTTCATCATAATTGTTAATCTCATGTCAGACAGTATAATATTCTTTTTATTAAAAAATGTATGCACTGTTTTAGACTCAACGTTATCATACTATATTTTGACCAATTTTCTCATGCCAGCGTTATCATACTGAATGTTATCATACCAATGTTTTGAAAATCGACACGTTGATCAAACCAGAAAAGAGATCAGGTCACAAGTCACTGATTCAACCGTCGAGTCAACCGTTATTGACCTGTGATGTCATAATTATGTCATTAATTTATTTATTAATAATAATAAAATGTATTTTATTTTTTTACACCAGTTTCAATACTTAAAATTTAAAATTTTGAAATTAAAACTTAAAATTTTACCTTAAAAGTTGAACCGAAAGGTTCAATTACCGATTTTGGTGACTGGGTCGCGGTTCAACCGCGGGTTTTATTGAGTTTGACTGAATTTTGACCAAAATGGGTTTAGAGAGCTAACTGGACCATTTCTTGGCCCGGTTCCCGATCTTTTCTGTTCAACCGGCCAGTCCGGTCCGGATTTCAAAACAATATATCATACTATATCATACTCGGCATTGTGAAAAGATATTTTGAATTTGTATTTTTGGTAGTTTACTATATTGTTCTAGATTAATTATAACATAAAAGAAGAAAAAATAAATTGATAAGTATCATGCGTGATTCTTCTTTTTTTATTTAAATGTAATTCTTAATTTTAAAATGAAAGGCTCTTAATCAATATTGCATTATTCTCTTTTTTTGTAGCATTAAAGAAGGATGTGAAATCATATCATTTGCCATAATAATTCTGTCATTAATTAAAGATAATTGCTGTCTTTGAATTTCAAATATTTGTACAAAAAATCTCACGGTATTGTGAGACGAACGTTATCGATTCAGTACTTCGCATTACTTTGAAATTTTGAATGGTTTCTCTTGGGCAAGAAAGCTTTCATACCGGAAAATGTGAAATAGTTTTGAGGATTTGATAGGTTGCTGGGATTTATTAAGAATATTTTACATTATGATAAAATCAAAAGCTGCTTCTTCATGTGGACATTATTGAATCTAAATCAAAATTATGTAACCTAAAGTCTCAAAGTATTTCGAAAAAGTAATGCACCTCCACACAACTGGCAGTTGTTGAAGTAGCATTGTTATTAAAATGGTAAACTCAGCATGGAATTTTCTCAAGTATTAGTTTTACAAATTAACCTTGTTACAGATGTTTTGAACTATATATTTTTAATAATAAAAAAAGAGTAAATTTGCAATTTGTTTTCGTCATATTGCTGATCTCATACCAAACAACATACCTTTGTTATTTATGATTGATACCGTATGCTCTTTTTGAGAGATGGATTCCTTCGTGCAGTGTTTGAAATGGATAAGAAACAAAATAAAAAAATAGTAAGTGAAAGAAAATACACGTAATTACCTATCATGGTTTGAGAAAAAATTAGATGATCTTCTTATAGTTTAAAAGTAAATACATTATTTTTTCTAATTTAGACTTATTTATAAAATAAATAAAACTATGACAGATTTAGTGAAATAACAAAAATATCACTGTAAAAAATTTATTTTAACATAAAATAAAAAATATCATCTTTTTAATATTTCATTTTAAAGAAGTGACAAAAATGCTCATGTCACGGTCATCATTAACTCTATGATTTTCATTCATTTCAAATTACAAGAAGATTATGTATTTACTTTTAAATTACATAAGATCATTTAATTTTTACTCAAATTATAATAAAATAAAGTGTAGTTACATTTATTTTCCTTCGCCTGCTATTTTTCCCGAGCAACAACAATAATTTTCATTTCTCATCTATTTTCCTTTTTCTTGCTCGGATTCAAACAATGAATAAAGGAATCCATTTTTGGAGTCCTGATCTTATCAATGGTTAGGATTCGAAGAAAGGTTGGTATAGTCGTCTTGAAGACGAGAATGAAATGAATGGGTGACCACGGCTTCATACATTGTTTTTCTATATATCCAATTACCAACCACAAGCTGCAGATAGCGAGAGAGACATACAAAGACACACAGTGTGTGAGAGACAGAAAGAGAGAGATGGCGGTCTCTACGCTATACGCTGTAACACCAAAGCCTCGCTCCTTTCAAACCTTCAAAGCCAATAATACTTCTTCTTCTCGTTGCTTTTCCCCTCTGCAGTCGATTACTCCTAACAATATGAGGCGGCTATTCGATCTGGGTCTTGGTCTTTTGGCCGCTTCAGTGGTGGGTTTATCGCCGTTGGATGCCAGTGCGACCAGAATCGAGTACTACGCCACCGTGGCAGAGCCTTCCTGTGAACTCAATTTCGCTCCCTCCGGCCTTGGTTACTGCGATGTTGCTGTTGGGTCTGGTGAGGTGGCTCCTCCCGGTGAGCTTATCAATGTAAGCACCCGTAATTATAATTTTTCTGTATGTATATATATATATGCACATGCACATTCACACATTATATGCACAACTATCCATAAACACTATCTTAATGTTGGAGTTGTATTGCGTAGTTTAAGTGAATTCAAACTCTTTATGCAATATGATTACCTTTTCGGTTTGTGTTTTGTCTGCGAACTGATTCATCTCCTTGGATGCCTAGGCATTTTAACAACCATGATTGATGCATTTTTACTTTTTTTCAATTTTTTCATGTTATGCATCTTTTTTAATTTGCGATTTTTATATCAAAGCGTATTGCAGTACGAAGTTGTATTGATTAGATCAATTCTCACTCACACCATAACTTTAAGCAAAATTTAAGTAGTTGTTATGAGTCTTCATTTCACAGTTTCAAGCTATCCAATTCTATCCTTTCATAGCTTATCATCAATTGATGTTGCCTTTTAGTTTCTTGTGAATGCATTCTAACTCTATTGCATTTGTCACGATATCTGTATATCACTCATCCACTCCAATCGTTGTCTAAACTTAGGGCTGGTTTAGTGGTGTGGTGACTTGTAACGAAGTTTTTTTGAACGAAGGTTGCATTTGGATTTATGGATTTGAAAGGAATAAATTTGGCATCACTCGTTCAACGAGCATAGCCCTTGATTCATAGTATTTTAGACTTGGATTTCGCGAATGGATTTGAGAGCTCTAGATTGATGGACTTGAAATAATTTGGTCAAATAGTTATTTGAAATCCTTCCATGAATGATTATGCTTGGACCAGGATTTTAACAAAAGTAACCTAATCCTCAACTGTAGAATTATCAATTTACCTCCAATACCTAAGCTTCCTACAATTTTATAAAGTTTAACATTAAGTCTCGTACATTTCAAAGCCACTCTAGCAAATGGAGCCTAAGAGTTTGGAATGGTTTGGTTCTTGCACTTGATAAGCCCTTTGATATGCTTTTTTCAATCAAAGCACCTTATTTATTTATTTGCTAAAAAGTGCTTTTTAGCGAGAAACCTCTTAAATATCAAAGTGCTGCTTTAAAATGAAACCAAACACACCCTAAAGCGCTTCAAGGACCAAAAAAGTGCTTCCAAACTAAACACACTACAGTTTCAAACATGGCCTCAATTGGCTGTGTGTTTCATCAGTTGATGATTTTCTATGCTGCATGCTATTGTTAACGATATATAAATGAAATTGTACCTTTTTGATTGCACAAACCTTATCACTTATCACTTGCACATCTCCCTTCATAGATAACTTATCAACAAAAAAAAAAGAGAGAGAAGAAAAGAAAAGAAAACTACCGTCATGGATAATTAAGGGACACAACCTTATACTTTTAGGTATCTCCCTTACCATAATTTTCACCATTCCCTGATTTGTACTTGTGTATATTTTAGTATATTTTTCCGTATGGATATGAGCTGAAAGTTTTTTTGTATTTGAAGTATTTTTGCACTTATCACTTGCGCATCTCCCTTCATAGATAACTTATCAAAAAAAAAGAGAGAGAGAGAGAGAAGAAAAGAAAAGAAAACTACCGTCATGGATAATTAATAGACACAAACTTATACTTTTAGGAATCTCCCTTAGCATAATTTTCACCATTCCCTGATTTGTACTTGTGTATATTTTAGTATATTTTTCCGTATGGATATGGGCCGAAAGTCTTTTTGTATTTGAAGTATTTTTGCAGTGAAGTCGTTGGTAGTTTTATCATAAACAAACAATGTACACCAAGTGGCCACTTCCCCACTATGGCTAGTCAATTGTTGACTTATCAGTTATGCTACGTGGACTCTTATGAATTTGTTAAGTGGCCTTGTCAGTCACTCGACACTTGAGGGAGGGTATGTGCTATGTGTTTGATTTGTCTTATTGGATATTCAACCAACAAATATGTACAAGTAGTCAATTTACTATATAACTATGCATAAAACTTTCCTTTTATGCATAAAATGCTTTGTTTTACTTTGTAAGCATATTTTACCCTAAAAAATAAAATATGTATGTAATCAGTAAAAATAAAATAAGTACGTAAGAAATACAAAATTTAGCCGTGTTGTGATAGTTCTTGTACATAAGAATTAGATGAATCCGACACAGAGAAACATATCCAAGTTCCATGTAACATAGATTTTCAATATCTTTTGCCGTTTATTTTCACCAATTGCCTCTTTTCTGTATTCTTATATTCAATTTTAGATAGCTTATACTCTTAAACTTTGAAAATTCCTCCATATGTGTAATTAAGTATTTATTCTTACTCTTGACTTAAAAAATAGTACTATATCACCGGCAAACATATATATCAGGACATGTTTTAAGGAATCAGCCATACCCGTATTGATGCATACCCTGTACTGAAAGCTCACGTTCATCGGAGCCCATAACAGCAAGTTTATCGAGATTAGTATCACTTATCTTCCCAACCATTATTTCTCATATTAGTCACAACTCCATCATTTTTTGTCCATGTAAAAATCATGTCTGTCATGCTTATAATCATGACGACAAAGCTCGGCACCCTTTCAACTCCCAAAATCTCAATGCCTTCATATTCGCCATTCGCTTCTTTTTGTCACTCTTCTCATTCTGATTCTTCAACTTAGGAGAAACAGAACCTTCTCTACAACTAATTATTGCCTCTAAAAGTCAATTTCAATTGGAGTTTAAGCTATTTAGCTTCTTCACATGGTTTTCTCTGTCTTGGAAGCTAATGCAACCATGATTAAGTACTGCATCACTAGAGATCTAAAATTAAAAATTTGTCCGTGAGGTAAATATTGTATTCGTAGGGATGTAAATCTAGCCTGAGGCCCATAGGCCGCCCGAGCCCGGGCCTAGGCCCCCCTTCTAGAAGCCCAAGCCCGACCCACAAGCCTGAGCCCTAGCCCAATCCGAGAGCCTAAGCTGAAGCCCTACTGTAAGCCCTTGAACAACCCCCCCCCCCCAAAAAAAAAAAACGGCTCTTTCCCTTTCAAATTCAATTTGATTTTTTTTTTAAAAACTCCCCACCCATACCCGTGACCCCTCCTTTTCAAATTTGTTTTTCTTAAGCATGTTCATTAATTTTATAAATGTAATTGTATAAATAATTTATCTTAGTAATTCTTATTAATTATATATAATAATAAATGTAACTGTAAAGTTTTTACATAAGTTCAAAGAAATTAAATATATATAAGCTTACAAATAAATTTCTAATTCATAGAATCATAGTGTATAATTTATTATAACTAAATTTATTAGTTTTAAAAATATAATGCTACAAAAAAAATTGGGCCAAAGTCCAAGGCCCGAGGCCTAAACCCCTGGCCCAACCCGAGCCTGTCCCTAGAACCATGGGCTGGGCTTGGGCCTTCCCCTTCACATTTTGGCCCGGCCCAGCCTGAAAAATGATGGGAGCCCGAATTCCACCTCATGTTTATTCAAGTACTGTACCACTCAACTTGTTGTAATGTGTGAGTTTCTCATAAATTCTGCCATTGCTGAGTGAAACTTTGATAACGGGGGAAATGGAAAGGAAAACAATTTCCAATTTAATTTGATGCCAATTAATGTGATCATCCAATGTTTTGAGAATGAACTTCAGTGCCACACCCATGATAGAGAGAATGTGGTTGGACAGTTAAACTGTTGTTGGACAGTAAATGAATCACCTCATGGCAGAATACATTGAGACTCTTTCTAAAATTAAGTTTCCTCGCTTCGTTTGTTGTTAATTGATGTTGTTCTGGGTTACTTTAATCTCTTCATGACATGTGTGAAGACAGACGGACTCCCAAACAAAACACCTAAATGTGATGACTTATTTTGGATAAACTACTTCAATATGTTAACCTATCAAGAAAGAAAGGGCAACATATGTTAAGTTAGAAACTATTTGATGAATAATTATCGTGCATTGTAAGAATTATATTGAAATTATTTTTTGATAAGTAAATGTGTACAAAGAGGAAGCGCCAGAGAGGGGGGCGAACCCTGTACAAAAAAAAAAAAAAAAAGAAAAAGTTGCCTATATGCTTACAGGCATGTACACCATTCAAAAAATCTAACAAAAAGGAATAGCCAAAAGGAAAGCTCTGACTTAACCAACAAAAGAGGGAAATGAGAATAGTTCTCTTTAAGCAATGTATAGGACTTTCTACGCCTTCAAAAGCTCTACAATTCCTTTCTCGCCAAATGCATCACGATATACGGAGGGGAGTTGTCATCCGAGCTTGTTTTGCCATCCTCCTTGGGCAACAATTCCTCCAACAGGCCAAGAGGTCCCTCAATGAAGCAGGCATAACCCAAGCAATGCCAAAAATACCAAACATCATAGTCCCAATATCTCTAGCAACTGGGCAATGTAAGAGAAGATGATTCACTAACTCTCCATTGCATTTACACATGAAGCACCAATCTAACACTATCTTCCTCCTTCTTCTCAAGTTTCAGAGGTAAGGATAGCTTCAAGAGATGCCAACCAAACAAAAAAGCCACCTTGGGAAGAGCTTTAGTTTTCCATACCCCTTTCCACAAAAAGCCTCCCCTTTTCCACGAAGGCAACTATAAAAGGAACGGACCAAAAAGTTACCTCTTTTGGAGGCTTTCCAAAACCATCTATGATCTGCTCCCTCCAACCCAATAGGAGTAGTTTAAAGAAAGCCAAGGAATGAAGACATCATTTCTAATTCCCAATCCTATAAATTTCTCCTAAAGAGAGGGGCCCAAACAAACGCCCCTGTAGGAGAGGGAGAAAAATAGTCGCACACCAAAGCCTCCTTATCTGTAGCCATCTCAAAAAGAATTAGGAATTCCTCCCTTAAAGGCCTGTGACCACACCAACTATCAAGCCAAAAAAGCACCCTGCTGCTATCCCCAATTTTGTATAAGATTAACTTATAAAAATCCTCCCAACCTCCCATGATCCCCTTCCAAAAAGCCCACACCATATGGAGATAAGATCACCCCTGTAATCCAGTCGCCCCTCTCACTGCCATATTTACTAGCTATGACTCTCCTCCATAGGCCATCACTGCCCATCACAAACTTCCACAACCATTTCCCAAGCAAAGCTCTGTTGCGCAAGCCTATCTTCCTAATACCCACGCCTCCCCTATCCAAGGGCAAGCACACTGAATCCCAATTATATTTAAATTATTGTAGATATAAAAGCTTTTGCAAAATTTCCAGTTGAGAATGCGACTCTTGTTCCTGAGAATCATGACTGCTATATGGCAACAACTATTTTAGCTTTTTTTTTTTTGCTCCTAGAAACGTCCTTACAAGTTGATGAAAACAAATAGATCTTTGGTGCTAACTGCCTTCTGATAAGTGTTTCTTCCATTTTTCATGAATCATATCCTTGACATGGCACCCCAATCTTTTACATCAATTTCTTGTCATTTGCATGACAGTGTATTACTTTAAGGACTGGTCTATTTTTCCCCTGACCGCTTTAGAGTTTGGGCATTTGTACTGTCGGACTGATGGTTCAGGACATCTGCATTTATTGTTGATTATATTGCCAGTTGCAATTTTGTGAGAGGTATTCTGTTTTTGTTGGTACAGGTTCACTACACAGCCAGGTTTGCTGATGGGATAGTTTTTGACAGCAGCTACAAACGGGCTAGACCTCTCACTATGCGCCTTGGTCTCGGCAAAGTAAGAATTCTTTTATAACTTAACTGTTGGCACAATCTCCTATACATCCTGCTAGTTATTGGAGTGGTGATAGTACCTATTCACATCCTAAATTTAGCAATTTAACCTAGGATCGAAACCACTTACCACCCATAAAAAGCATAGAAATAGAACACTTCTGAATGCTCTTCTGGGAAGATTCTCCAAAATGATTGATTTCTTCATCACCATTGTGATGTCACCCACACTTTTTATCTTATTATAGAATATATGAAATACTTGTTCTCTGTAGATTCATTCGAGTTGAAAGTTGTCTGTGACCATTTAGTTCCATCTTGCTAGGCTATTTTGATTTTGCCATAAATTCCCACTCCTGGATCAGTGATCTTATTTTAGTGCTCAAAACATGATTTGTATAGTCATATACAACTCCTGAACCAAACCAATGATATCATCTTCATGCTCATAACCTCTCTATTTAGGTAAACATGCATCTGAATTTCTTTCTTTTTTCTTTTTTTTATGATATCACTATATTGTAAAGTCCTGATCTTAGAGTAGGCATGTGGCAAAGAGTCCTCTGAAGTATTGTCCTAAAGATATATGCCTATGAAATTTCAAGGATAGTTATATAAAACAGTTATAAGACCAGCCTAGTTTTGTGAATAGGATGTTGGGTTGCGGGTAGTTAAAGACATGTTCATAAGATGAGTGTGGCTAGAACTTGGAGGAGACGGATCCATGTAGGGGACCACAAGTAATTTGAACAAAGGCTTGTTGAGTTGACTGGAGTTATGAGTGTGGCTATAAACATTGGGATGGACAAAAAAGACTACAAAAAAAACTTAACTACTACAAGTGAGTGACATGATCCACAAAAAAAGACTGATAACCAAAAATGAGTGACATGGTCAGCATGATGGGATTCTTAGGAGTTCGGACAATGGGGAGCATAGTGGCATTAATCATGGTAGCATGGAAAGACATGATCCTATGATAGTAAATAATTAAGTCAAAACATAGCTTTAGAATTTAGATAGGGCCAAATGATAAAACAAGATCTCAGTAATCTATCCTAGATGATTCCAATAATGCTTTTTCTATTTTATTTTTATTGTTATTATTATATTTATTCTGTTTTATATTTTATCTATATATATATATATATGGGTTTTTGATGGAGGAAAAAAGGCACAATTGAGTTGAATCGAGTTAGCAATGTGGCATTGTGATTCTTTGTCATGGTCAGTAATGAAGCTAGGATTGAATTCTTGGGGGGGCCAAGAGTAGGGGTATCAATGAAGATGAGGGTTTTTTGCAAGGGGTTTTTTTGAAGTAGAATTAAATTTAAGGGGCTTTTTTGAGAATAGGGGGCCCAGGCCACCCCGGGCCCAGCCCTAGCTTCGTCCTTGGTCATGGTAATGGAGCACTTGGATATGAATAACTCCATAAAGGATGGTGTTATGCCTTCAAATGAAATGCCAAATAAAATGAAATGAGTTAATTTTCCATGTATTTTAAAGATTCCTAATAGAACAAGTCTAATGGGAAAATAATAATAATAATAATGAACAAGATTGATCAGCTTAGAACCTTAATAAAGCAACCACTGTCTGTTTAAGCCATTGTCTCTTTATGAAGAACACGAAGAAGAGGAAAACAGATAAATTTTGGTAGCGAATTATACATGTTATCCCTCCCTAAACTACTCAAACTAATTTGTTTTCAATTTTGTGTCTAGGTGATAAAGGGATTGGATCAAGGAATCTTAGGGGGTGAAGGCGTACCCCCAATGGTAGTTGGTAGGTTTTTGAAGATAATGAATCTGCTTGTGTTGTTGCTTCTTATTGTGCATGAGATTTCACTTCGGCATTTTTACACAGGTGGAAAACGTAAGCTTCAAATACCACCAGAGTTAGCATATGGACCTGAACCTGCTGGCTGCTTTTCAGGTGGGATGTGATAAAACTGAATCCTATGTTCTTTGCTCTTAACCCTGGCTGAACTCCTAAATTTGAAATGTGGAAAAACTTGAAATGCCTACTACATCAAAATAAACTGAAGAATGTGAGCAAAATCTGTATCACTGAACCAATGGCAGGCTTATTTTGACGTAAATCATAATTAATACAAAGACATTTCGTTGTTTGACGATCTACAGGCCCCTGTAAATTTCTTCACATGTTCATCCTCTAACCAAATTTTGCCCAACAAATAGCTTTTGTAACCATCACACGGACACACGCAAAATAGTTTATGGGATATCATCAAAGTTCAGTAATTCTAAATAAGTAATCCTGATTGTAAATGACCAGCAAGTCTTATTGCTTAAAGATTTTAGAGTGTTTTTATTCTTATGCATTCAAGAAATGTAATGCACTCAGTTATTCTTCCTACAGCTATTTGAATACTGAACCCCATTTTGTTTTTTAATTTCATAGGTGACTGCAATATACCTGCAAATGCAACTCTTATCTATGATATCAACTTTGTTGAGATCTACAAGGGGAATAGGAAGTGAAGGGGGTCCAATTCATATGATAGCGCAAATATATGACAATCCTATGGCAATGTGTTGAAGTAAGTCTCTTGACTGCTTATCCTAGGACTATCTTTCCATGTTGTTAGATAAAACTTGAGATGGGATCTGACTGGTCAAGCGTCTATAAGCAACTTGCTCTTTATGCACTTCCCTTTCAAATAAAACATCAGGACCTCACAATAAGTTGGTCATACTTAAGTTCTCTGCATAGTGAAAAGAGCAAGCATCAGAAACCCCCAATTTTCTTTGAACTATTTCCAATCATCCCTTACATTTTGATGAAGAACGGCTGAATCCTTATCAAACAACATTTAATGGGAAGTGAATAGAATATTCAACAACATAAAGCAACTAATTTCAACGCGAGATGATCCTTCAAACTCCATGGCAATAGATCACATGTTTCTCTAATCACTTGATATCAAATGATGGTAATTTTATCTTTTCTTTGGGAATGGCAGTTCTTGATATCCAGATTTGTATAATCTCATGAAGTGATGGCAAGTCTTGACATTTGATTTGTAAAATATGAGAAAGTCATTGCAGTTATTGCATCTACAATCTCCTTTATTTAGTGCATCTTGTTGTGTGTCTTTCACCACCAAACATGCGCCACATCTTGCTGTATAATGCTGAAAACCACACGGTTTGGTGTTGAGTATCAAGAATGTGTCACTTCCATTTGGAATCCATGTCAAGTAGATATAACAGGAGTGTGGTGCACATGCTGCCAATGCATGCAGGAGAGGGCACTTTTATGATTGTCCTACCTAAGAGATCTCTTATGTTCGAATGACCTACATGGGCATGTACATCTTGCTGTGAACTTTCCGTACATATTTTTCATGGCTTGAATGATTTGCTAAATTATTTGGCTCTGAATTAGCTGAAGTCAGTTGGAAAACTAGCAGTTCCTGGTCCCCATACCCTATAGGGCACGTATTAAATTAAACACCACATCTCAAATACTTTAAGATTATGTTAAATGCATCATGGATTCCTAATAGTAGCCTTGTACTGATATGCTTCTGTATTGTCAGAATTTGCCTGAAATTTTATTGGTCTTGAAGCTCTAGAGCGAAAGAGTGCAGAATAGTTTCTGAGTATAAATCATAAGGTAAGTCAGAATATCATGGCAGACAACAGCCACGTCTATCAGGAGAATGAGAAGTGCCTGTTGCTTGACTACTCAGCTGAATTGCTTGGAACTAAGATTTCATGCGTGTTTTACAACTTGATAACCGTCCTACTTGATTATTTTTTACTTTTTTATTTTTTTATTTTTTTGCAGATACATACATTATGTTCTCATCATCTCTTGTATATGTAAATTATGGATTCTATTTTGAAATTTTGATTAATGTAGCCAGTCCCTTGATTTTCGTCTTGTATATTTTTGGCATTTGGGCTCTTTCAGGCTTTGTCACTAGCTTCAGGAACGAATGTCATTCCAGATTACAGAATAACACCATTTCTAGCATATAAAGTGTCTTTTACAGTTTTTTTTTTATGTTGTAGCAAGTCTATCGTGTGTTTACGTCTGTTGAATCTCACATCAAAAGTTTGCAAGGAGTCTTGAGTATATGAAGAGATACGACCCAAATGATGTCATTGGTTATTAGTTAGCACTTTCGAGTGATTGTACTTATGGTATGAAAGCTAACTCGCACATAAGACCACTGCAATGCGGGGTACTTTTGTTTGGCTTTACCAGATCGTTTAATTGTGCCGCCCCGTGCCGCCCCGCCCCCCCGGGCGGGCATTATAACAACCCAACACGCATTGGCATGTACTGAATTACGTGTATGTCTTCAATATAAAAGCAGTATGAACCCAAATGATCAATATCCTTTGTTAGCCCATTTGGTGAGCTTTAATAGTAATCATGTTTGTTTCGAGGTTTAGATAAGTTGGTTTACTAAATCGAAGACGAGTAGTACCGGGATAAATAATACCAGGACTAATTATCAACAATTTTATATATGGGTGAGCCTGAATAGTATAGTTCAACAATAGGTTTAAGAGGTACAAGGAAAGATAAAATACCAAAAATACGTCTTTAGATCATATACATAACTTCATACAAGTCCCATCTACACCAAATTGGATAAGTTAATCCATCCTTATACCCGTTTGATTCAAGGATAAGTTATGAGGTACTAAACATCAAATGGATAAATATGTTCTTAATCTTAGAGCATTTCTGTACCTTCAAACAAAGTCCTACACCGAGTTCTCAAAAATACCACAAGAAGAATGGCACATTAGTCAATTTTAAACCCTTACTTCAATAGTGGAATAGTCTTTGTACTAACAAAAACACAATCCAAATAAGGTAATATCCCAATATTTTTTTTTATTAGTCTAAGCCCTTTTTTTTTTTTTTTTTTATATAGGAAAAGTCTTAGCAACTAAACACACACAACCTAAGCTAAACCACAATTGAGAGAGCACAATCAAGCGAGCCGACAACCTCAACACCAAATAACTCTCTTTAATCCAAGCCTTATTGGACACCCCAAACACACAATAAAAATGGATACATGCTGTATTTGGTATGACTTTCTTTTTAGTTTTTTGAGATGTTTTAATAGAGATTTTTTGCCTTTAGTTTTTTTTTTTAACTGATAATTCAATTTTCTTTTGGAGAGTGTTGATAAATGTTGACTCAAGGTTGATCTCTATATTGATTTTGATGATAACTAAATTTTGTGTTATTTTACTAATGCATTTGATTAGTGTGCAGATTAATAAATGTTATAATTTAGACTTCAAATTCAACCTTAAGTTTAATACATGTCAAAGAGAATGCACAACAAGTTTAGGATCAAGCAATAGATTCTAAGAGTTATGAAATGAACCAAACAGAGTAATGATACCTATTTCTACTTCAAACAAATTATTTGCATTCGAAGAGATTGAAGGTGTTCAAATAAAGTTTTCATCAAGTATGCATAGACTCAATGAATGTGACTTACACTCAAAACGATTCAAAATGCTCAAAAGAAAACTTCATCAAGTGTACTCAAGATAATGTGATTGAAGTTGCTTGAGAAGAAAAATTCATCTTGATTGCCTGATCTCTACAGGGAATCCAAGTAAAGATTTTATCTGGCATGTAAAGACTCAATGAAGATGATATATACTCAGAGAAAATGAATGTGTATGAATAGACTTCATCAAGCTTATAAAAGTCTCATTGAAGTAATCCTAAAGAAAAAAGAAGAATTTCTAACAAAAAAAAGATATCGACAATGAAGCATTTTGAAACTCTACATAAAAGAGAAAGCTTGACAATAAAGAAGAAGAAATCAACATTGATTGAATGAAGTCTTGACAGTTTTGAAATCAAGAAAAGAGGATTATCAAATGAATAATTCAATCCAAATTGAATAAAGAACAATCTTATTGTATTGAAAATTTTGATTGATCATAATACCCTAAAGAGAAGACTCCTTGAGAATATTATAATATTGCTGAAGATGAACTTGATCATTAGAAGACAGAATAAAGATTTATGGGCAATGAGTCGACTCATAGAAATAAAGAGTCGACACATGAAGACAGAAGTAAAAACTTAAAGACAAAATGATCAATAAGTCGACCAATGAGTATAAAGAATCTACACATGAAGACAGAAGCAAGATTTCTGTACAATAAGTCGACACATGAAAATGAAGAGTCGACCTATAAAGACAGAAGCAAAATAACTTGAAAACAGAATGATCAATGAGTCAACTCATGGAAATGAAGAGTCGACACATTGAGACAGTGGACAACATCTGGAAAATGCTGACCAAATGAGTCGACACTTTAAGCCTAATGTCAACACATGGGAAATGATAACTAGTTTTTCTAACGTTATAACTGACTGGACTTGCATTAAATGAGCCCCAACAACTTCCAATGGACGAAACCAATATAGGGGTTTATATATAAGTTTCTAATTGCATTTATACAAGCAAAGATACAAGAAACTAATATCCACTGACTGATCAAACTGAAAATTCTGAATATTTTCCTTGTCTTCACTGTGTGAGTTTTTATTATTTAATCCACTCTTGATAGAGAGTTTGTAAATCATTTGTATATCTTTATACACCTGTAAGTGAGAGTTTGAAAGTTTTCTTATGGAAGAAAAATTCTTATAAGTTTGAGTGGATCTTGGACAAAACCACTTGGTGGTTGAAGAACTTGGGAAGAAATTCTTGTATAAATAGTGAGCTAACCACTTGGTCAATCAGCATCCATTTGTAATTAGAGATTACATAGTGGAGGAAGATTTCAAGGGAATTTTGGGATGAAGAAGTAGACCACAAATTGTGGTTGAATCTCGGTAATTCTTGGTGTGCTTTCTATTGCTCTGTTTTCCATTCTTCTTTTGATTACATTACTTATATATAGATTGTTCACTATTATATTGATTAAATTAATTTTAATTACTTTTAATTTTTGAAAAACCTAATTTATCTCCCTCCCCTCTTAGGTTGCCTTTTGGGCTAACAATAAATACTCCAAAAGGAAATTTATTTTTTGTCAAAAAAACATAATCACAAAAAAAGGCCAAAAAACCAAAACAAAATAATACCAAACAGAGTCTATCCCGCTACTTTAGTAATGGAGAATACCAATAAAGTTATTAAGAAATATCACCACCCAAAAAACGCTACAATCAGAGTTTACCTAGCTTAGAAACCAAAATAGCAATGTGGCTCCTTGGTCCTTGGAGCTTTATCTACCTTCACTGCTGAGAAGGAAATTCTTTTTTTTTTTTTTTAAACGAAGAATAATAATAACAGGATTGGTATCTTGTAGAGTTCTAATCTTAATTCCTTAATGGACACGAATTCGAAGTTTTCTGTGTTTTTACACTGTAAAACTGTGCAATGGGGAGCTGTATAAATATTAAATTTTGAACAATATAAAACTATTTTTTTTTTTTTAAACGACACTACCACTGGGATAACCCTCTCCTCAAAACTTAATATTAGCTATGTACACCTCTCTTTTCTTATGTTATAGAAATAGTTGTACATTCGAATATGTAAGTAGTCACATTAAGGGGACAAGCATGCATGGGTCTTGGGCTATTCATTTTTAAAGTTAATGCGGTTACAAAAATGATTTTAAATTTAATTTAATAATTCAAAAAAAATACTATTACTTATAGTGCTTTTAAATAAAGCTTACTGTTAACAATAATATGAGTTGCTGCATTAAATTTAAAACATCCCCTCTAACAGAACAAATAAACAATATCAGTAAACAAGCCTAGGTGTCTCTATCATCGAATTCAAAAAGAACTGACTTTGAGTAGGTGACTCAAGGCCGGCCGACCTGCCTCCATTTGACAATCTCATGCAAAAATAATTGTCACTGGCAAGCGTAAGAGGTCCCCTTCCCTTATTAGGTAAGACTTCTATATATATATATATATATAGTGAATGATTGATGGGCCTTCTATCATTGCCACAATGGTTTTTGTCTTGTGCAATAATATTACTGGCACTGCGTAGCAAATCAGTGGAGGATGTAATCCAATATATATATATATATATATATTTTATACATATATAAAATTCATTATTACTTTAACAACAGAACCTACAGCAAATTTACAGGACTCAACTTGAACTAAATTTATTACTTACAGTTATTATTACTTTAACAATAAAACTTCATGCATATATATGTATGTTATCTTTCATCCGTTGTTCAAAAAATAAAATATAATAACGCGTGAATGTGCAAAGATTGTTTTAACGTAGGATATTATCAGAATTCAGCCATATAGACCGATTAGTCTTTGATTTAAAACTTTCCTTCTCCGCCCCCACAGGTCATCCGTGTTCAAATCACTTAGTCTTAGAGTTTAGATGGTGGAAGGGTATTGGGACTTGCCTATACATTGCAGTCGTGGGTCCAAAAAACCATGCCTTGGGATGGTTTCTCGTCCCTGAAAAAAGAAAAATTTATCTACTCCTTTGATAATAAAAAAGAAAAAAAAATTACTTGAAGCAACTTTTTACTAAAGCACATGGTGTTGTGGATCAGTAACAATACGTAGGTTTATCATTTTCCACTCAAATGTGACACTTGAAGGAGAAAAGAAACAGAAAATGGCTTCAGATTAGGTTTGCACAATGATTTCTCTTTCCTTCTCCTGGATTTTGTGTTATTTACCCATCTACGTAGTGGGGTTGATATTTAATTATGATTTCTTAACCTTCAGGCATTGTAACTGAATCACTCTATTAATTTTGTTAATAGTACCTTATTTGTAGTCTTTTCTCTCTCATGAATATGAGCTCTTTTTGTTGATATCTATCCCTCAGGCAGTTCTAGAAAGATAAAGAGGAAAATATTTTTTTTTTAAAATTAAAATAGTGGAAATTATATCCTTTTTTTCTTTCTTTTTTTTAAATATCCTAATGGGTAAGATGAAGGGAGAATGAAAATGGTGATTGTGATAGTACCAAGGTTCCAAGTTTTGGTGTTCTACTCTTAATAATCTGTCCTAAGATTTGATGTAAACCAAATAATTAAATTGACAATAATTGCTGGTGACGCAATTCCGGATTCTGGGTATCAAAATTCTTTAAACATGTATCATACCTAGTTGAGTATTTATGCTAGGTGTTTTGAAAAAAGTTCCCACAAAAAAAGTAATAGCCCTAGCACCCATGGTGGGGTCTGAAAAATAATGAGGTTCTTTTCGTCTTTGTACATAGTTTTCCTAGCTTGTAACTTTCTCTTCCTTAATTACCTTTTTCCTTTATCTTTGAAAGCACGGTTATACTATTGGAGGAGTTGTACTCGCGTCGGACACGTGACAGATACCAACACTTATTGGATACTTACGGACACGTGTCGAGCATTCTATTTTACGTGTTTAATTTTTTATTTATTTATTTTTACATCGGACACTCTACAGACACTGTTTAGACACGCGTACCCTATTTTGAACACTTTAGAGACACGGCGGAGACTCAACTATAGATTTTAAAACTAACTGTTAGATAGAAGAAGAAGAAAAAAGAAAGAAGAAGGAGAAGAAAAATAAGCATGCTACTTATATTAGTAGTTAATTTGTTTTGAATGTTCTTTATGATTTTTATATTAGATGATGATGAATAGCTGATGAAGTGTAATAACATGTTAATGTCTTCGAATGTATTAATGAAACAACTTTTTTATTGTTAATCTGTTTGTTTACTTTATCATTTTTAATGAAATGTAATTAACTAATTGTGAATGATTGGTTATTAATTAAGAAGTAAAATATGTTATTTTATTTATTTAATTAATTGGTGTTATCTTTTATATTTTTTACTTTTTTAACATATTTATATATATGACATATATAAAATATAAAAATATATTCTTTCATCGCGTTCCTGTCGTGTCGTGTCTTGTATTTTTTAAAAATTATCATGTCAGCATATCCGACACGTATCATATCGACACCCGTGTGCGTGCCTGTGATTCTTAGCCTTTATCTATTCTTTTGTGAGTGTGTGCGTATTGAATTGAGGAAATTAGGGCTCTGACAGAACCATTCTTCAGGTATGAGGACTTTTCTTCCACTATGGATCTTTGTAAATAAATAAATTTCTCATTTTTTTTTTGGATGGGTTATGAAATGAGAAGAAAATGAATATGTTTTATTTTTTGTTTGCTTAATAAAAAAATAAATATATATATTTTATTTTATTTATTTTTTTTTGATAAATTTAAAATCCAAACATAGTATAGAAAAATATTCATAATATCAGAGCCAATCTTTTGCTAGACTTTGTATTTGAATAGAAACTTTTTCAAGGAACCCATTTGTGAGACAGGGCTGTAGAAGCCCAAAAACTATGGATCTCCAAATGTTGTTACATTCATATGTTCATCTTTAATATTTTCCAATTTTAATACCAATTGATGGGCAACAATCTTCTTAAAATGACTGAAATGAATGGTGGATTTTTTTTGGAACTCTCATCCTATATAAAATGGTAGTGCATGTTAAGTATCCCAGATTCCTAATTAGATTTTACTTGCATATTATTATTTGCCATATTGTGTTTGTACATGGTGACGTAGCCAATTAAAAATTTCCTGAAAGACCTTGTAGCAATTTAGCTTTATAAAACCTTGCTTTTGGCTAAGGTCAACTAAAGGTCCATAAAAAAATAGACAAGGTTATTCCTAGAGCAATTTTGACGGACACAATGTGAAAATATTTTGACGAAAGCAACTACTGCTTTTTAATAAGATTGGCCTAAAGGAAAATTATATTCTTACAAAATCTTTTATATAGAAAATTTTATTAAAATGATGTGCAGTTATATTTTTATAATTATGAACTAAAATGGAAGGGTCATGAACATCCAGATCATCCATTATGAAAATTCTATATAAAAAAATTCTATTTATATAGCATTAATATGCCCTAAATCTAGGTTTGTTTTTAAATCCTCAGTGAGCACATTTTTTTCCTGTTGATATAGCTTCAATCCACCATTACATTGTAATGTTATATAGAAGTGCACAAAAGAATCAAAAGACCCAAGAATTGAACCAATCTGGCCTACTAGGTTGTTCAGTTTTCTTTATTATGAGTTCAATTTGATTCGTTGCTAGGCCTTACAATAGCTAAATCGATACATACTTAGTTCGGTTCTTGAGTTAACATTTTTTGTAATCGAACTAGCTTGAGAACCGAACCAACATACCCACCCAAGAATTGATCTATATCTATTATAAAAGTTTATATCCAACCACAAGGGGTGTCCTTTTGGTCATTTTTGAGATATCAAGTTCTATCCTTTCTTACTTCCTCTTGTGGTCAGTCATTATTTATGTAATGCATAAAATTTATATAGTTCAAGTACATGATGGTCCTACATGAACTCCGAGAAAGTAGACGGCTGAAGGCATGAACATCTTGTAGCCAAAAACTAAAAAGATTAATATACATGTATATTTGAGTTTAATGATTATTTGTTGTGCCTAAATATTATTAAGTTGTTTCGTACAGTTTTTTTTTTCTTTGAGAAATCAAGTACTAAATTGAGCCTTTTTTAATATCTCATTGAACAAATTAAACTTTTACACAAAAGTAGTGGAGATCCTAAATGAACCATAAAAACATATGGAACCAATCAATATCGGTTTGATTTTGAATTTGGTACGAATCAAATTTAACCCAACTTATGCACGCTCTTAAATTGCTATACAATTAAAAAATTTTAACAAAACTAATGATGTGACTAATTAAAAATTATTTATTTTAAAACAAAACACCCATCTTAATAGATCTTAATTATAAAATTGTCATTACAAAATCATTAGATAGGATTTTTTGTACAAATATTTTTAAAGAATTTTCCTACCTGATATGGAATGGAAGTGATCACCATTCACCACAATCACCTAAATAGAGCAGTAAGCAAGCATGCACTCTTCTTTATAAGGAAGGTACAGCTGTGTGTGCAACCCAGAGCCAAACCAAACACAAAACAAGAAACGATAACGTCATGCATGAATAGTACATTCAAAAAAAGTAAGCTAGTAGCTAGTGGGTGTCTCATAAACAACCATTCAATTTCCATCCCTCACCTAAACCCGTTCTACAGCTCTTAACATCCACCAATTACCAAAACCACTCGCAGGAAAAGCTTCAAACACAGTTAACATACCCTTACTAACCCTGAGAAGGATAAAGGAAAAAAAAAAAAAAAAAAGGAACTAAATTATAGAGAAAAACTAACATCGAAAATAATGTTACGTAGACCTGATCTTTCTTAGAATCTACAGTAACGTGAGCATCGTGCACTAAGTTTTTTCTTCTAAGATATTGGTACTAGTTTTGATCATCTCCTACATGATAGAGCAGGCGTTTGGGTTGTCATCACTGAACATGGTGGTGTATGGGTCCTCATATCTGGCCACAGTGCCACTGGTAGGGTTCTCTACCTTCCTGACATAGCCAGGAGGTGCCTTCTTGTCATAAGCTTGGGCAGCATAAGGCTGAGCCACTAGGTTGTAGGGAACATAGGGCCAAATCTCTGCCCTTTTCCCTGTTGACTTAGCCTTCTTTAACACCTTGTTTGCTTCCACATACCCACTTACAGTCACCTTCTGTTGCTTCCTGTTTATGTCCACAGACTTAACTCCCGCACACACAACACAACACAACAATTTGGTCACAAATATGTCAGCCTTCATGTTGATCTCTTAGACAATGTTATATAACATGGCACAAAATAGTTCTTAAATAACCCACCCAGGTAGCACAATGAGAAGAGGACTGAACTCTAGGACAAATCGTAAATTCAATATCTTCGAGATTAAATCTCACCCGAGCCTCTCAAGCTTAACTGATACCTATTGTTTGTGGGAGCTTAACTGATACCTGTGTTTTGTGGGTGATTGCACCTATCAGGATTTACATTCCTGGGGTGATCCTTGTCATAAAAAATTTATTTTCAAAGAAAAAAAAAGACGACATACCACTTAATGATGAGAGAGCTTTCTTCACTTTAAGCTCACAACCATCACAGTCCATCCTGACTTTGAGCTCCACAACTTGTAATTGCTTCCTCTTCTTGTGTCTATGGCCCATGCTCATCAACTCAGTAATGTACTCCAAAGTTCCTGCAACTCCCATTTTTCTGTGCTCCTTCCTAGGTTCTCTTTTATGCAAATGGGTTCAACAAAGGAGCCTAGAACATGGAAGCAAAAGCTAATTTCAAAATATGCTTTTGAGATATGGAGGACTCTGTATCAACAAAGTAACAAAACCCAAAAGAGAATATTGCTTTAAGGGAACAAGTTTTGAAGGAAGAGAGAGAGAAGAATACTGGATGGCAGAGGAGAGAGATCAAAGAAAAACTACTGGGTATGTGGAGATATGTGGTTTGAATTTATACCCAAAAAAAACATAATTTTGAAATGAGCACTCCAAGAATTTGCAAGAAACTTCCTCCAGGAATGGATTCCTTCCTTTGTCTTCCAACAAAGTAAGTGAAAAGGATCCAAAGGCTGCTCTGCTAATCTTTCCTTTGCTTCCTCTTCCTCTGAGATCTTTCTTCTTACACAGGCCTGCTTATATAGGCCTTTTTCATGAGGTTCATACACGGGAAAAAAGGTAGTGGCCCCCAAAACAACACTAAATAAAAGCCTTAGGAAATCTGAATTTTTTTTTTTTTTTTTGGTTTGTACCTTGTCTCTGGAGCCCTAGATATAATGGGGGATTTCTATTTAGTTTATTTTTAAGAGAAATTTTAATACTTAGGCCACATTTCATTCCGGTAAGGGGCACTACTAAAAAATGGCCCTTTTGCTTCGGCAGTTTTTGCGACGGCTCTTTTGCCGTGGCAAAAGCCAGTTTTTGCGACGGCAGAATGACCGACGCAAAAAGTCGTCGCAAACCGTATTTGCTTTGACCATTTGCGACAACAGAAAATTGGGGTCGCACAGATAATTTTTTGCGACAAGTTTTTACGACGGGATGTGCGCCGTGGCAAAAATTATTTTGTTGCGACGGGTATTTGCGACGGCGTTGGCCGTCGCAAATTTTTTTAATCAAAATGACGCCGTTTTGACTTGGCCGCCTCCCCTGTTTCATTTTCCCCCCTTTTCCCTGTAAAGCTTATGGCCGCTGGTTGTATCGATCGATAGGATCGATGTTCATCTCTCTCTCTCTCTCTCTTACTTGATCCCTCTCTCTCACCTCCTCTCCATCGCAATATCCATCACCATCGATCACCGCCATTGTCACCTCCTCCCCCTCTCTGACCTCGTCTCCATCGCAGCATCAATCGCACCACCGCCAACTCATCTGCTGTGCTGCATTGCCATCTCCTCCGCTGCGCCGTACCGCCACCTCCTCCATTCTCCGCTGCGCCGCCTCGACCTCCGCCGCACCACCACCGTGTATTGTGGCTTAAGGTATGTTCTTAGTTCATCAATACTCTTATTATTTACATTTAGTCTTTGAAATATATTCTTTCTCATACATTGCCGTCCATATGTACTTCGAAATTCAAGGACCCAAGTTCCTTAGGGTTTGGTTTTGACCCATTTGTCTGCCTTTTTGACAATGGGAAATGCGATGCTATTTATTTATTTTTTTCTGAATTTGAATCTGAGTTAACAGTCCCACATCCATAGCCATTGTCATAGGACCATCAGGACATATCACATTACTAGCGATATAAGTGTATTCAAGACCCACATTTTCCATTGTTAATACTTTTTTCTCCAAGTTTAATATACCTGATGATTCTGAGGAGTTTAAGCAACTGGTGCTTAGTTTGCTGGCAGTATATATATTTTTTTCAGGTATTAATTTTGAGAGACAACAGTTCTAACACAACGCTGAAGTTCTACATTCAATAAAAGCAGTGAAACGATTTTATAACCTATTTCTATAGATACCAGCCTTTCCAGGGTAACCATTGTTGGTAGATTTTGCAAATGTCAGCATAATATCAATATATATATGTGTACACATGATACATTCAATCTAAAACAAAACTTGAAGACTTCTTTGTTTTGATTTTGTTAGAAAAGACCTTTTTATTCCCATGGCCGGGCTAGGTCAGTACCTAGCTGGGCCCTTTTTTTGTTCCAATGAATTCTAGATAACATGATTTACCTGATCTGAAAACAAAAATATTTGCTATTAAAGCAACAGCAAAGTGTCATTTCTTATTATTCTTTCTTCCTTTTTTATTTACTTTTTTAACTACTTTACTGGAATAAAAACATGAAACTATGGATTCTTACACAATGCATTTTTTTGTTATGATTTCGGTGTTTTTATCGAGCTGTATCTATCAAAAGTCCTCTAGTAAAAGAAAACATAGAACTTCTTTTTTAATTATTTAAATGAATCCTCTTTTCGTACTCTCAGTAAACCCCACGTAAAAGAAATAAGTAAAAAAGTCTCTCGATGGTCATACAAATTAATCAACGAATTAGAACAACAGGAAGGAGAAGGTGAAGAAGAAATACCAATAGATCATCAGATTCGTTCAAGAAAAGGCAAACGTGTAGTTTTTTTTGGTGATAACCGGCAAAATACTGATATTAATAATAAGGCTACTAATGATCCCGATCAAACAGACGAAGTGGCTTTGATACGTTATTCGCAACAATCGGATTTTCGTCGAGACATAATAAAAGACGTAAAACAGTTATTTGGAAACTCTTTCAAGCAAATGCGCATTCCCCAATGAGAGCTAAAAATCATACTATTACTCTTTAATATGGCCTCAAAGAAATGTAATACTTGATAATTAGTCTCTTTGCAGTTGACAAGACTCAAGTGCAAAGGGAGTCTTTGCTTGTAGAAACCAACACAATCCAAAAAACATTATCGAAGTTTTCATGAGTCCAACTTTAACTACATAATTTGTTTGCAACCTATGTTTATGTAATTCCTCAATAGTTATCAATAAAAGATGTTATGGTATTATCTTATTAGAGGAGCAAGAACTTAAGTTTTATGTGATGAATTTAAGCCATTTTAACTATGTTCAATAAGTTATATGAAGTTCAATTGATGTCCCTAACAATCACGTGCTCCACTAGTGCTCCCAATAAAGCTAAGAGTATTATCTTATGAAAATTAGAAAAATAAAAAATAACAGGAAAATAATAGGACAATGTTTCTTGTACTAAATGAGTATAAGAAATGTATTTTTTTTCGTAACATTGTTTTTTATATTTCTTGCATGCATGCATACATACATACACACATACATATTTATATTTTGGTTACTTCATGCTTGCATGAGTTAATTGAAGTATAAGCTTATAACCTTAGACCCGTTCAAGAATCCTCATCGGAGTTTATGGATTTAGCTTTGATGAGATAGTTCTTGAATTGTCCAGTTTCGGACAGTTTGGGAATGCATAAGTCTATATGGCAGTTAGTGGCTCACCATTTCAAATTGTTTATCTTTGAGGGTTATTCTGTGCGGCAGCTCCTGTTGTTCTCGACGTACATACTGAATGTAGTGTATATCAATACACTATATTTGCGTCGTGTACGTGGAGAACTGCGGGGAGATGCTGCCGGATTTTCCTTGAAGATGGACGAAGTGGTTTGAGCTACTTTATTCCATATAGAGTGTGTATTCCTGAATGGGATAGGACCACCTACCTTTTAGAGTGGAGTTGGATGGATAGGTTTCACGATGCATGGGCATTTTAAATACATTATTTTTTAGTTGTTGTGGTGGATAAGTAATGTTGTTGATGTCGGCATGTGCAGAAGTATGGACAAGAGTTGGACTGATTTAGGCGATAGGCTATCACCGGAATATGTTAATGGGATCGATGAATTCTTGTCATTTGCATACGTCAGCCGGGATGAAACTTCTGTCATATGGTGTCCATGTAGGAGGTGTTTAAACCGATATCATAACCCACGAGATGTTGTGCGTAGCCATCTTTTAAAGAATGGGATGTATAGAAATTACAAACATTGGACAAGTCACGGGGAAACCCGTCGTCCTTTGCAGTCTTGCGGGAAAAATGAAGTGTTGGTGGAACCTAACAGTGGTGTTAACATTAGGGATGACATGGTTGGAATGATATAAGAGGCTATTCCATATGTTGGCACAACTTCTGAGAATGAAGAGGAGCAGATAGGTGCAAATAAAGAAACGAATGACTTTTTTGAACTTTTAGAACAAGCACAGACTGAATTGTATCCGGGTTGTCAGAAATTTACCAAATTGTCCTTCATTGTTCGGCTTTTGCATATGAAGGTGCTAAATGGTTGGACCGACAAGTCGATTGATATGTTACTTGAGTTATTGTGTGAGGCTTTCCCCGAGGGAGTCAATCTTTCGAAGAACTACTATGAAGCTCGCAAGATAACTGAAAATTTGGGGTTCACTTATGAGACTTGGGATGCATGCCCTAACAATTGTATGTTATTTAGAAATGAGGATGTTGATCTTAATCAGTGTGTCATATGTGGCAGTTCTAGATGGAAAGATTGTGATGATACTGTAGTCTCCAAATATAAGAACAAACCTGCAAAACAGATGAGGTATTTTCCCCTAAAGCCAAGGTTGCAGAGACTGTTTATGTCGTCACAGACGTCAAAGGCAATGAGATGGCATGCAGAGGAAAGAGTAAATGACGGGACCTTAAGGCATCCTGCTGACTCACCGGCATGGAAACATTTTGATCAGCAGAATCCAGAATTTGCCAGTGATCCCTGCAGTGTAAGGCTTGGGCTTGCATCGGATGGATTCAACCCATTCAGGTCAATGAACATAGTCCACAGTACTTGGCCTGTAGTGTTGATTCCATACAACTTACCACCTTGCATGTGCATGAAGCAACCCTTTCTGATACTATCTGTGCTTATTGATGGCCCAAAATCCCCCGGTGACAAGATCGATGTGTATTTGCAACCGTTGATTGAGGAGTTGCTTGAGTTGTGGAATGAAGGTGTAGCCACGTTTGATGCATCGACGAAAAAAATGTTTCAGTTGCATGCATGTTTGTTGTGGACAATAACTGACTTCCCTGCATATGCTATGTTGTCAGGATGGAGTACGAAAGGTAGATATGCTTGCCCCTGCTGCAATAATGAAACTAATTCCCTATGGTTAAAGCATGGTAAAAAATTTACCTACAGGGGTCATCGTCGATTCTTACCTGACGGTCACAAATTCCGAAAGGATAAAGTTTCTTTTGATGGCACCTCGGAGATAAAAGGCAAGCCTAAAGTGTTATCTGGATCAGATCTATTGTTACAGTTAGAGTCAGAAGGAATTCTAACTCAATACAAGAGGGATGACCTTATAGAAAGACGTAGAAGATTAGAGGAAAATGACAATCCTGGACCTCAAAATCATAATTGGAAGAAGAAAAGTATATTCTATGAGTTGCCATACTGGAGACACAATTTGATCAGACACAATCTCGATGTGATGCATATAGAGAAGAATGTCTGTGACAATGTATTGTGGACTATACTGGGAGTTGCGGGGAAGTCCAAGGATAATGCAAGTGCTAGGCGTGATCTGGAGGTCATGAAACTTAGAAAAGCATTGCACCCGCAGAATAGAGGGAATAATAAAGTCTACCTACCACCTGCACAGTTTACAATGTCTAAGGAAGAGAAAGGCTTGTTCTTGAAAGTTCTGAAGGATGTTAGAGTGCCGGATGGGTATGCATCCAATATATCCCGTCATGTCCGTTTACAAGACAGGACCATTTGGGGTTTAAAGAGTCACGATAATCATGTCATGATCCAACAATTTATTCCTCTGGCTCTACGGAATACGTTGCCCAATAAGGTTGTTCAACCATTGATTGAATTGAGCAACTTCTTCAGACAACTATGCTCCAAGGTGAACCGTGCAACTGAGTTACAATATATTCAGGATCGTATCGTAGTAACACTTTGTCATCTTGAGAAAATCTTCCCTCCCTCGTTCTTTGATGTAATGGAGCACTTACCTATACATTTAGCTGAAGAAGCATTGGTAGCTGGACCAGTGCAATATCGATGGATGTATTCAATTGAGAGATATCTTCTGACATTAAAAGAGTGTGTCCGTAACCGAGCTTGCCCTGAAGGTTCAATAGCTAAAGGTTATGTGATGGAGGAGTGTATGAATTTTTGTGCACAATATCTACATGATGTCAAAACAAAATCCCATCGACCAGTGCGGAACATCGATGGTCCAGAGGGGAAAGGCTTGCAATATACTATTGACCTCAATTCAAAGATGCAGATTCATCGCTATGTCTTATCCAACACAAAATCAGTTGAACCATTTAGAAAGTAAGTTATTTAATTAACACTCTTTATTTTATTTTTATTAATCTTTGTACATGATATGTTGGTAATCTCTCAAATTACACAGCTTGCACCTTGCATTCATTAAACAAAGAAGGCCCAACGCAGACGCTCGCCATATCCAACACGAGCATTTTGAAACATTCCACACTTGGTTCAAAGAACATGTACGTACTTATTACTATATGTTATACATGCATTAATTGAAAGTAACACTAAATTTTTAAACAGGTACAAACTTTGCTAACAACAAGTGATGTCATATTGTCCCAAGAAATCATTACATTGGCAGCTGGTCCTAATTCGGTTGCATGGAGGTATAATGCCTGTAATGTGAATGGGTTTCATTTTCGAGTGAAGAGCATGGATGACCATCGAGTTACGCAAAATAGTGGTGTAGCTTTAAAGGCAGAGACATTAAGTTATGCTAGTCAGAGAGATAACAATCCTCGTGTTGGGGTTGTGTACTATTATGGGCAATTAACTGACATTATAAAAGTTAGATACACTAATTGCATGCCATATATAATGTTTAAGTGTAATTGGATTGATAACAATCACGGAAAGAAGGAAGACGGCTTCAAGTTCACATTGGTCAATTTCAACCACTTGTTGTACCGAGAGAATCGAGTTATAGATGAACCGTTCATCTTCGCATCCCAAGCTGAGCAAGTTTGGTATGCTTCAGATGCTTTGGCACCACAGTGGCATGTTGTTGTCAAGATGTCCCAAAGAGGTTTGT
This sequence comes from Euryodendron excelsum, assembly GCA_033060915.1. NCBI lineage: Eukaryota > Viridiplantae > Streptophyta > Magnoliopsida > Ericales > Pentaphylacaceae > Euryodendron > Euryodendron excelsum. Next base: position 22,075,379 of record CM065385.1, on the reverse strand, counting down.
TTGATATGAATTCTGCGGTTCCTCAAGCTGATCCGTACACAAGTCAACAATTAGACGAGAATGTAGTCGTAATTGATGACGCAGATGGTAATTGGGTTAGGGGAGGAACTAAAGGAGAGACAGTTGCTGATGTTAATACTTAGAAAATATTTCAGTCTCTTGGTTGTAACTTATGAATTTTGAGCAGAATATTTGTATTTTCGTTTTGTTTTTCTTATAAATTATAAATTGTTATGAACTGTTTATTTTATGTCTTCAACTTTTGAACAATGGTTTCATTGTTTCGAGATGTATCAGGCATATGTAGCTCACTAGAAATTACATGGTTTTGAAAAAAAATGCTTACATGGTACGTACAACACGACTATATATAGTATGTTGTAATTTGTCTTGCAGATGTCTTCCTCGATGAGACATGCCCACCGTCCTCGTACTATGTCTGAGGCACTTCGTCTAAGCTCACCTGAGAGTAGTGAAGCCTCTACACCATCACCACTACCTGTCACGGTGGCAGCAGCATCAGCACCACCACCGCCGCCGCCGCCGCCGCCGCCGCAGCCGCCGCCGCGGTACCATTACCAACACCATCTGGAGGTATATAGGTTTGGTCCTTCTATATGGAAACTTGATCCTTTCGGCGTTAGCTTTAAGCATATTTATGTGAGTAGTCTCTTAGTGTGCTGAATTTTTTTTTACAAGTATAGTTTGCTTTTTGAAATGCTTCTTGGAGTGAATAAGTTTGCTTTTTGAAATGCTTCAATGAGTGTATAATTTTCAATGTTGTCTTGCTTGGTTTGGATTTTTAAGCTAGTTGAAGAGGGAAAAAAGAGTATTATGTTAGCTGTTTGGGGTTGCCTTACAATTTTCTTTTATCTTTTCTTTAAATTTTTAGGTAAAACTTGGCTTTTATATCTTTGGGCAATAAGAAAAATGATGGGGATGGTGAGCCTTCCAAACTTCTTAACAATGAGTGATTAAGTTGGTAGCAAAGTGATGATACTTGCTACAATTAAAAGGCCATATATGCACAATCACTTTCTCTTATCTTTAAGTTATTGAATTTTTTTTTTGAGCTAGGCTTTAAGTTATTGATTTACTAGAAATGACTCGTGTGTATAATATTTTTAAAAAAATTTAAATTTATATAACAATATATTGGTGCCATTTGAATAAGTTTGAAGTTTTCTATACATTCAGGTTTTTCATCAATTACTAATAAAACTAAAGAGCATCAAAGCAAAAAATTAGTTTGAAAAGTGAAATTTTCTCTTTTTAAGGCATGAAATTTTGAACTCTTGCATACCCAATAAATTAAAAGAATCAGATTAATGCAAGGTAGAGAGAAGTCTAACTTTTCTGCCATCCCAGTATTAGCTAATGCAAAGTTCAAATCTTCTCCTTTAAGTTTTGTCGATGGAGCTAGAATAATTTTACTTATGAATGTTTATATTTTCAAATAAATAAAAAAACTATAAAAACATGATCATGAAAGCTACATTACTTACATTATATCCAAACAAAGAAAAAAGAGAGAGAACAAATACAAGAAAACACGGTATAAACTATAAAGTACTTACATGAAAGCTACAATAGGAAAGAAACCAGGAACAACTACCCGAAATTTCAAATAAAAGTAGAAGAATCAAAGTCTCATACTTAAATAATCACAAAATGAAAAAAAAATAAAAGGAGGCAGTGGGTTAGCCGTTACCAGTAGAATTACAGTGGGCAGCATCTTCATTGCCAACACCGGCCAGCACCTTCACCACCGAAGTATCTTGCATCACCCATTATTGTTGTACCCCTCTACAGCTTTTTTTTTTCTTTTCTTTTCATTTTCTCTCTTCTCTTTCAAGGAAAAAACCTACAGAGCTTTCAAAAAGATATCAACAAAATAAAGAAAATTAAACAAATAAATGCATAAAACAAACAAACATTATAGCATGCATGGAGAGAAATTTAAAAAAATAAAATAAAAGTAAAAAAATAACTAACCTTTATGAATATAAGATGCTTGAAAAAAAAGTAAGATGCAAATCTTAAAAAACAAAGATTTTAAAACAGATGAACTCAATAAAGAATAAAAATACAAGAGGGTCCTACGGTCTTACCACACCACCCTTTTACGGCCTCCCCACTGATTTTGCTATCTGTCTCTCTCTCTTATGTCCCACAAACCAGGTACAATCAGATGGTTCAAAAATGTGCTGCAAAGAGAGTCTTAGTTAATCCCAACCGTTGATTCAAATTTGAATTCGCACTGTGCCAACTGTACGGGGGAAATCTCAGACTCTCTTGCACCATAAAGCAGCTACAATCAGATGGTTGAAAGTGACGTTTTTAAGCCGGATTTGATGTTGAAAAATGTGCTGGAAATGATCTGAACTGTAGAATTTTAACAAAACAGAATACCAACCATTGGATCAAACTGAATGAAATAGACATTTTGAAAAAAACTGCTGTCTTTTGTAAGATAGATATATGCTTATTGTTGTCCCCTGTTTCTTTTCATGCATTTTCATCTCTGCAAAATCATGTACACATATATTAGTATATTTTTCTTTTCACTTGATTGGGCAATACTTCTTTGTGCCTATCTGATATTATCAAATTTTACCATGATTTCTGATATTGTAATTGGCTATTGAGTCTTGCTTGGGGTAATGTTTTCAATGTTCTCTTGCTGTGTTGAATGATACAGGTGTTGAGGCATCATCTTCATCAATTGGTGGTCGAGGCACTGCTAATGGCATTTCAGGTTGGGGTCTAACCATTAAAAATGTGGTGGTGCAGTTCGATGAGTTTGGAGAGCCCATTGGCGATGATAGCACCCGAATGTCTAGCCAACTTGGCCATCTAGTAGCGGAACGAGTTCCCTTCAACTATTTAGATTGGGATAACGTGCCTGATAATATCAAAGATGGCATTTGGAATGATGTAGAGGTAGTAATACATAAACTTGCTGTTTTTTTTTAAGTTACTTGAACTAAAATGTTAGCTAATTTTCTATATTTTCTTATTTGTAGGATAACTTGGTATATTGTCCGCCTGAATATAAAGTGGTTTGCATGAAGTCATGCTCTAAGATTTGGAGAGATAAGAAGACTAAGTTAAAGAAAAAACACTTTTTTCCATACAAGGATGACCCCCTCCTTGATACTAGACCCCCTAAGAATGTCATGCCAGAAGTTTGGAAAGAACTTGTGACTTATTGGAGGAGCCCCAAAGCACAGGTAATAACTTTTGGCTGCATTCGTGTTTGTTTTGTGCAGGTTTTTTTCTCCCTCTTGTTAGAGACTCACAATTTTAACTTTATGTTTTAGTTCTTGCAATCTGTTTTTGTTTGCTAAACCTAGGATTGCATAATTTATTGGGTCCAAATTCATGTTTGACAATAATGTAAGAGATATCGAACCGAAATTCTGCTAATAGAAAGCATCGTGCCATACTTCATCGAACTGGAAGGACGCATCTTCGCCAAATACGACAGAAAGTATATAATTCAAGTTACTTAATTTCAGTTCATGAAAACAATTATTTGAATATAACATCTTAAATTGTTTTATAATTGCAGCTATCAAAGGAAGGGAAGAGGACTGACAGGATGAGCATCTACATTGCGTCACATAGGACTTCTGACCCAGAGGTGGCAGCCATTGTTGTAAGAATACTTGTATAGTGGTCCTTTAGTAATAGTTTCAATTTTTTTTTTTTGTAAATAATTCCCATTTTTGTAGGCTGAATTTGAGCGGCGACTTGAGGCGGTGCCCGAGGAGGAGAGGACTGATGAGGTTCGAGACAGCATTTTCATAAAATTGATGGGGAAGGATGAGCATGGATATTGCCGGACCTACGGTACAGGTATACTACCATCAGATTTACAGCGTAGAAGTGCTAGTTCATCGCAGTCAGCTGGCTCGTCGCAGCCGCCCCCACAGGGCCCTAGTGTCGAGGAGATCACTCAGCACGTCACTCAGCATGTCACTCAGCACCTCACACAGTTTAAAGATGATATTAGGGAGTTAGTTATGCTAACAGTCACCCAGTGTATAGGTTTGCAGGGTGCAGGCAGTACGAGAGCAGCTATGCAGGTTTGATAAAATACCCCTTTTGTTATAATGACATATGCATTACAAAGTAATTAGTAATAAACATTTACTTAAATATGTAGGTCCCAGATGCATCTAGTGGCCATCAAGTATTTCAGGAGTCCGTGGGTGATGATGTTATACCTTCTGCATCGCCAGCTACGCCACCATCAACTACACCACCGTCAGCTACGCCACGACCTACTGACCAGGTATAGTATTATATATATTTAATGTGAATTTATTTTGTATAAAACACTCACGAGGTGTGAGGACAAACGGCACGGTCACCGGAGTCTCGGTTAGGGAGTTGTAGGATTTTTTATAATATTAGGACACTTTAAGTTCTAAATTTCAAATTTCGTCGTTTTCGAGCCCAAAATCCACAAACGGTCTAAGAACGGCGTAAAACTTGGCACGTAGCACGATTTAGGCGATGATGATGTCTGGCGACAAACGGCACATTCGCCAGATTCCCGGTTTTAGAATTATAGCATATTTTGTAATATTATCACACTTTAAGTTTTAAAGTTTAAGTTATTGCTTTTTTGGCCCAAAATCCACGAACGGTCAAGGAGGTTCTGTTATACAGCTAGGTTTTCCCTTGAGAAAGATCTATGCCTGCCCTCCCTTGAGAATTCGTGAGCCATTTGGGGCAATGTATTGAGCTTCTATCAATTTTTTTTTGGTAATAGAACACTTGCCCCCCAACAAATAAAATCCTGTTTAGAGCATACACCAATTGAAGAATCTGATGCATATGAATGAAGATTATAAGACTTCTGACAGTAGAAATTCACAATCATCATGTGAACAACCACAAAGGGAGAAATAAACACAATACTATTAATAAACAATGGGTTTGTGTTACATTAGCCACCTAAGAAGACATAAAAGTTAAACCAGGACAGACCAGGGGTTTAGGAAAACTGAAGCAATTGATCTAACCACTGGCACACCTTGAATTAGGAGTTTGCTTCTTCTTTCTCTTAATTTGCTTTCTCATGAGGATGGAGAAACCAGCAAAGCCAAACTTTTTTCTCTTTGCCGGCAGCTGCTTATGGCCATTTTCCCCTTCAACCTTCCTCTGCATCTCGAGCTTTTGAGGTCAGAGATGTATATTGCTCAATTGAAATAGTAACCCCCTCAGGCTTCTTCTGGAAACGTTTAGTGGAGAGCTCACTGCTTGATAGGGCCTTCATCTCTACAAGAGCAACAGCTTCTGTGGCTGTGGCAGCTTCCTTCATTTTCTTGGCAGCAACCAATCTGATCTCAGCTGTTTTAATTCTAGTTTTTGTCTGTTCAATCTCGGACAACCATTTAAAACGGCTGATTTTGCTGCTTCTCCCATTTTCTTGTACTCCTCTGCCTCGGAACTCAACTATTGAAGCTCTCTTGATACAATAATGGGATTATCTGAATGACATTTAACTTCAGCATTTTGGACCAGTTGTAGCTTCAGTCTTGTTTTGTTTACCTCTTCCTCAAGTGACAAAACTTTTAAGGAATTTAAAGATAATCTCTTCTGAGTCTTTTCAAGTAAGAGTTTTTCCTTCTCTATTTTCCTGTTAAATGATTCAACAGTAGCTCGAATGCCAGGAAGATCATTTGTAGTTCTTGTAAGGTTCAACTTGGCTTGTTTCAATTCCAGAAAGATGAATCCAAGAGCTGAAGAGGGGTAGAGGCTGAAAGCACGAGTAGAATCCTGACCATGGCCTGCAAGGATTTCATGGTTTTCCTTTTCTGCTTAATTTCAAAGCAGGATTCACATTTATATCTTTTATTTAAATTTGCATTGGAGGCTGCATTGACTTCAAATGCTTCTTTCTGTAGCTTTTGTTTTAGTTCTTCTACAATCATTTTGGTTGTTTCCAGTTCTTTCAAGACATGAAGTGCTTTCCTTTCTTCTGGCATCAGATCTTTCTCCAACTGCACAGCCTGTTCCTCCACTTTGGGGATGTGAACTGCTTCAATGTCATGCTGCCATTAATGGAAACAACTCAACAAACCAAAAATTTTTAATCAAAAACAAATAAAACTCACAAAAAATAAACTTTAATAGCATTTTATCTAATATAATAACACTTTAAATTTTGAAGTTTAAATTCATCGTTTTGGAGTCCAAAATCCACGAATGGTCTAGGAAAGGCGGGAAACTTGGCACACAGCACGATTTAGGCAATGATGTCGTGTGGGGAAAAACGGCACAGTCGCCGGATTTCCGGTTTGGGAATTATAACATTTTTTCTAAAATTAAAACACTTTAAGTTATAAAGTTCAAGTTTTGTCGTTTTGGAGTCCAAAATCCACGAACGCCCTAGGAATGGCGTGAAACTTGGCACGTAGCACGGTTTCAGCAATTATGACGTGTGGGGAAAAACGGCACGGTCGCCGGATTCTCGGTTTGGGAATTATAGCATTTTTTCTTAAATTAGAACACTTTAAATAATAAAGTTCAAGTTTTGTCGTTTTGGAGTCCAAAATCCACGAACAGTCTAGGAAAGGTGTGAAACATGGCACGTAGCATGGTTTAGGCAATGATGACGTGTGGGGACAAACGGCACGGTTGCCGGATTCCCGGTTTGGGAATTATAGCATTTTTTCTAATATAATAACACTTTTAGTTTTACAATTTAATTTCGTCATTTTTGGGCCCAAAATCCACGAACAGTCTAGGAACGGCGTGAAACTTGGCACACAGCACGGTTTAGGCAATGATGACGTGTGGGGAAAAACGGCACGGTCGCCGGATTTTCAGTTTGGGAATTATAGCATTTTTTCTAATATGATAACACTTTTAGTTATAAAGTTCAAGTTTTGTCGTTTTGGAGTCGAAAATCAACGAACGGCCTAGGAATGGCGTGAAACTTGGCACGTAGCACGGTTTAGGCAATGACGACGTGTGGGGAAAAACGGCACGGTCGCCGGATTTCCGATTTGGGAATTATAGCAATTTTTCTAAAATTAGAACACTTTAAGTTATAAAGTTCAAGTTTTGTCGTTTTGGAGTCCAAAATCCACGAACGGTCTAGGAATGGCGTGAAACTTGGCACGTAGCACGGTTTAGGCAATGATGACGTGTGGGGACAAACGGCACGGTCGCCGGATTCCCGGTTTGGGAATTATAGCATTTTTTCTAATATAATAACACTTTTAGTTTTAAACTTTAATTTCATCGTTTTTGGGCCCAAAATCCACGAACGGTCTAGGAACGGCGTTAAACTTGTCACACAGCACGGTTTAGGCAATGATGACGTGTGGGGAAAAACGGCACGGTCGCCGAATTTCCGGTTTGGGAATTATAGCATTTTCTCTAAAATTAGAACACTTTAAATTATAAAGTTCAAGTTTTTGTCTTTTTGGAGTCCAAAATTCACGAACGGTCTAGGAATGGCGTGAAACTTGGCACGTAGCAAGGTTTAGGCAATCATGACGTGGCGGGAAAAACGGCACGGTCGCCGGATTTCCGGTTTGGGAATTATAGCATTTTTTCTAAAATTAGAACACTTTAAATTATAAATTTCAAGTTTTGTCGTTTTGGAGTCCAAAATCCACGAACGGCCTAGGAATGGCTTGAAACTTGGCACGTAGCACGGTTTAGGCAATGATGACGTGTGGGAATAAACGGCACGGTTTCCGTATTCCCGGTTTGGGAATTATAGCATTTTTTCCAATATAATAACACTTTTAGTTTTAAACTTTAATTTCGTCATTTTTGGGCTCAAAATCCACGAACGGTCTAGGAACGACGTGAAACTTGGCACACAACACGGTTTAGGCAAGGATGACGTGTGGGGAAAAACGGCACGGTCACCAGATTTCCGGTTTGAGAATTATAGCATTTTTTCTAATATGATAACACCATTAGTTATAAAGTTCAAGTTTTGTCATTTTGGAGTCGAAAATCCACGAACGGCCTAGGAATGGCGTGAAACTTGGCACGTAGCACGGTTTAGGCAATGAAGACGTGTGGGGAAAAACGGCACGGTCGCCGGATTTCCGGTTTGGGAATTATAGCATTTTTTCTTAAATTAGAACACTTTAAGTTATAAAGTTCAAGTTTTGTCGTTTTGGAGTCCAAAATTCACGAACGATCTAGGAATGGTGTGAAACTTGGCACATAGCACAGTTTAGGCAATCATGACGTGAGGAGAGAAACGGCACAGTCGCCGGATTTCTGGTTTGGGAATTATTGCATTTTTTCTTAAATTAGAACACTTTAAGTTATAAAGTTCAAGTTTTGTCGTTTTGGAGTCCAAAATCCACGAACGGTCTAAGAATGGCGTGAAACTTGGCACGTAGCACGGTTTAGGCAATCATGACGTGGGGGGGAAAACGGCACGATCGCCGGATTTCCGGTTTGGGAATTATAGCATTTTTTCTTAAATTAGAACACTTTAAGTTATAAAGTTCAAGTTTTGTCGTTTTGGAGTCCAAAATCCACGAACGGTCTAGGAATGGCGTGAAACTTGGCACGTAGCACGGTTTAGGCAATCATGACGTGGGGGGAAAAACGGCACGGTCGCCGGATCTCCGGTTTGGGAATTATAACATTTTTTCTTAAATTAGAACACTTTTAAGTTATAAAGTTCAAGTTTTGTCGTTTTGGAGTCCAAAATCCACGAACGGTCTAGCAAAGGCGTGAAACTTGGCACGTAGCACGGTTTAGGCAATGATGACTTGTGGGAACAAACGGCACGGTTGCCGGATTCCCGGTTTGGGAATTATAGCATTTTTTTCAATATAATAACACTTTTAGTTTTAAACTTCAATTTCGTCGTTTTTGGGCCCAAAATCCACGAACGGTCTAGGAACGGCGTGAAACTTGGCACGCAGCACGGTTTAGGTAATGATGACGTGTGGGGAAAAACGGCACGGTTGCCGGATTTCCGATTTGGGAATTATAGCATTTTTTCTAAAATTAGAACACTTTAAGTTATAAAGTTCAAGTTTTGTCGTTTTGGAGTCCAAAATCCACGAACGGCCTAGGAATGGCGTGAAACTTGGCACGTAGCACGGTTTAGGCAATGATGACGTGTGGGGACAAACGGCACGGTCGCCGGATTCCCGGTTTGGGAATTATAGCATTTTTTCTAATATAATAACACTTTTAGTTTTAAACTTTAATTTCGTCGTTTTTGGGCCCAAAATCCACGAACGGTCTAGGAACGGCGTTAAACTTGTCACACAGCATGGTTTAGGCAATGATGACGTGTGGGGGAAAACGGCACGGTCGCCGGATTTTCGGTTTGAGAATTATAGCATTTTCTCTAAAATTAGAACACTTTAAGTTATAAAGTTCACGTTTTTTCGTTTTGGAGTCCAAAATCCACGAACGGTCTAGGAAAGGCGTGAAACTTGGCACGTTGCACGGTTTTGGCAATGATGACGTGTGGGGAAAAACTGCACGGTCGCCGGATTTCCGGTTTGGGAATTATAGCATTTTTTCTTAAATTAGAACACTTTAAGTTATAAAGTTCAAGTTTTGTCGTTTTGGAGTTCAAAATCCACGAACGGTCTAGGAATGGCGTGAAACTTGGCACGTAGCACGGTTTAGGCAATGATGACGTGTGGGGACAAACGGCACGGTCGCCGGATTCCCGATTTGGGAATTATAGCATTTTTTCTAATATGATAACACTTTTAGTTTTAAATTTTAATTTCGTCGTTTTTGGGCCCAAAATCCACGAACGGTCTAGGAATGGCGTGTAACTTGGCACGCAGCACGGTTTAGGCAATGATGACGTGTGGGGAAAAACGGCATGGTCGCCGGATCCCTGGTTTGGGAATTATAGCATTTTTTCTAAACTTAGAACACTTTAAGTTATAAAGTTCAAGTTTTGTCGTTTTGGAGTCCAAAATCCACGAACGGCCTAGGAATGGCGTGAAACTTGGCACGTAGCACAGTTTAGGCAATGACGACGTGTGGGGAAAAACTGCACGGTCACCGGATTTCCGGTTTGGGAATTATAGCATTTTTTCTTAAATTAGAACACTTTAAGTTATAAAGTTCAAGTTTTGTCATTTTGGAGTCCAAAACCCACGAACGGTCTAGAAATGGCATGAAACTTGGCACGTAGCACGGTTTAGGTAATCATGACGTGGGGGGAAAAACGGCACGGTCGCCGGATTTCCGATTTGGGAATTATAGCATTTTTTTTTTGGGTCCAAAATCCACGAACGGTCTAGGAATGGCGTGTAACTTGGCACGCAGCACGGTAATATGAATATGGGCAGCACGGTTTAGGCAATGATGTCGTGTGGGGAAAAACGGCATGGTCGCACTTTTAGTTTTAAATTTTTAATTTCGTCGTTTTTGTCGGGTCCAAAATCCACGAACGGTCTAGGAATGGCGTGTAACTTGGCACGCAGCACGGTTTAGGCAATGATGACGTTTTGTCATTTTGGGGGGGAAAAACGGCATGGTCGCCGGATCCCTGGTTTGGGAATTATAGCATTTTTTCTAAACTTAGAACACTTTAAGTTATAAAGTTCAAGTTTTTGTCGTTTTGGAGTCCAAAATCCACGAACGGCCTAGGAATGGCGTGAAACTTGGCACGTAGCACAGTTTAGGCAATGACGACGTGTGGGGAAAAACTGCACGGTCACCGGATTTCCGGTTTGGGAATTATAGCATTTTTTCTTAAATTAGAACACTTTAAGTTATAAAGTTCAAGTTTTGTCATTTTGGAGTCCAAAACCCGTACGAAAAAACGGCGGTCTAGAAATGGCATGAAACTTGGCACGTAGCACGGTTTAGGTAATCATGACGTGGGGGGAAAAACGGCACGGTCGCCGGATTTCCGGTTTGGGAATTATAGCATTTTTTCTTAAGTTAGAACACTTTAAGTTATAGAGTTCAAGTTTTGTCGTTTTGGAGTCCAAAATCCACGAACGGCCTAGGAATGGCGTGAAACTTGGCATGTAGCACGATTTAGGCAATGATGACGGGTGGGGACAAATGGCACGGTCGCCGGATTCCCGGTTTTGAAATTATAGCATTTTTTCTAATATGATAACACTTTTAGTTTTAAACTTTAATTTCGTCGTTTTTGGACCCAAAATCCACGAACGGTCTAGGAACGGCATGAAACTTGGCACGTAGCACGATTTAGGCAATGATGACATGTGGGGACAAACGCCACGTTTGCCGGATTTCTGGTTTCGGAATTATAGCATTTTTCCTAATATAATAACACTTTAAGTTTTAAAGTTTAATTTCGTCTTTTTGAGGCCCAAAATTTACGAACGGTCTAAGAACGGTATGAAACTTGGCACGTAGCACGGTTTAGGCAATGATGACGTGTGGGGACAAATGGCATGGTTGCCGGATTCCCGATTTGGGAATTGTAGCATTTTTTTAATATAATAACACTTTAAGTTTTAAACTTTAATTTCGTCGTTTTTGGTCCCAAAATCCACGAACGGTCTAGGAACGGCGCGAAACTTGGTACGCTGCACGGTTTAGGCAATGATGACGTGTGGGGACAAACGGCACTGTCACCGGATTTCCAGTTTGGGAGTTGTAGCATTTTTTCTAATATAATAACACTTTGGACACTTTAATATTTAAAGTTTGATTTATTTTACACAACTTATCCAAATATTATACTTATGATTGTAGGGTGGTATAAAAGTAAGTTTGCTTAGTGTGGGGCTTCCAAAACTGAAGGTGGCTGAGGGACTGCTTGTAAGTATGGACCCATTCACAGAATTGGATGGAGAGCCTTTGGGTCCAAACTTCTACAAGGTGTTTGTTCAAACTGCGAGAAAACCTAACGCTCTTTTAGAAAGACCGCGCCATGGCATTGAAACTGTGGGAGAATCGATTGACCAATACGTTGCATGGAAATCTGTTGATGTAAATTACAACTTTTTTTATATATCTTTTTTATGGTTTCATTAATGATATGATATTGCATATATGTTGCCTATATCAATCATGTTGGTAATTGTTTTATTTTTGTTTTTTCAGGTTATTGAAAAGGATTAGGTTTGCCATGATGATCGGGGTTGAAGGAGCTGTTAATGTTTTATTTCGTTTTGTATTTTGAATTACTACATGTTTGGGCACACTTGGATGTTGGTGTTTCACATTTTCGAAAAACTTTGTTGCATGTATTAGAACTTCAATTATTATGTTGTAGAAAAACTATAATTCTAATATTTGTAATATTTTTTGTGGACATGGATTATGAAATTTGGTGAATGAATGTTTTTTTTGGTGAATGAATTCATTATTTTCTTTTATGTGTAAACAGGAATTTCAAGGAAATTTGGTGAATGAATATTTTTCATTAATTAATTCAGTTATATTATTTCATGTGTACACAGGATTTTTAGTGAATTAAAAAATATTAAATTTAATATAATTTATTAAATTTTTTCTGTACTTTTTGCGACGGCAGGGTATTTTTTGCGACGGCCACAGCTGTAGCGAATGTTTAAGTTTTAGTGACACAAATTTGTTATGACGATTCATATGCGTCACTAATAACATGCTTTTGCGACGGTAGTATTTTTATTTGCGACGGCATAATTTCGTCGCTAATATAATGGAATCCTGCGTCACCCATTTTGCGACGGTTGATGCCGTCGCAAATAAGGCTATTTGCGACGGATAATTGCGACAGCACTCACCCGTCGCAAAAAAATGGTCTGCCACGGAGTATTTGCGACGGGTATGATGCCGTCGCAAAAGGCAATCTCCCGTCGCACATACCGTCGCAAAAGACTTTTGCGGCGCCATTTAAAACGACACCCCATTTGCCGTCGCAAAAGCTTTTTTGCGACGGCGTTATCTCTTTTGCGATGGCATTCTCCCGTCGCAAAAACTCATTTTTTTAGTAGTGGGGATAAGACATTAAATTCAGGGATTATAAATTCGGCAGAGTATTTTTGTAATTTCGAATCCAATTTTGAATTCTGATATTGCTTATCACATCATTTCCTTGAGATTATCAAATCTGATGTATGCAGGATAAAAAGCCATGACCTAATTACTTATCCGAATCCGCTACTCCGTAGCCAAACGAGATTTAGTCCAATTTCATAACTTCATCCCACGAAACAAACACAACCTTAGGGTGAAAGCGGGATTATGAACTCAGAAGAAATCTTCGGACAATGCAACACAGAAAGGGACTTGGTGGAAGCTAATTAATACAAAAACAAATATGGCCAAGCTGAAACATGAATTAAATCAACCAATAGTTGAGAGAGTAGCCGCCACGTTTCTATGGGGAAAGTCAGACGCGTGTCAAAGGAACTGTTGATCATCGGGTGTGGCAAGAATCTGATTGGTGTCTCCTTAGTCCTAACAACCATGTTTATATCTGAACATTTCACTTTTAAGATATTGGTTTATTTCATCTATAATTAGGTTAATCACATTAATGATTGGTGCTGCTGGTCATTGAACATAATGTTTATTGGCGAATGTTATCTACAGCCGCAACTGTGAGTGATTCTTCAGCTAATGAGCACTAGTTGATACTGTCTGAATAATCAAATATGATTTCAACAACACCTGAAGTTATTCAAATCCTAAAACTAAAATATTTTCTATTTTGAGGAGTTGTTTTCTTTTATTCAGTGGTTAGGAGTGTTCGAGCCAATTTTCGTATTTTCACTCATTTTACAATTGGCTAAAGTTGGATTGTTTTTCCTCATTTAACGCGTAATATATAGCTCTTAGCCTTCCTATCATGTAAAGTACATATGTAATACACTACCATACGCTACATATGTCAAGTTATCAACATAATTGACAGTATATAATTCTTGTTCATTTTATGTGTATGACTCATGTGAAATAACACATCTATCCATATCTCAAATTACTCGTATATAGGTCAAAAGATATAGAGATTATATATATAGTTATTTGAGTGGTAAGGTTGTATCTTCATCCTACCGGACTGACTTAGCACATTCCTTTCCTTAAACCTTTTTTGATCAGTAATAAGGTTATTATTATACTAATGGGTAAAAAACTAGTGGATGTCTGTCATGCAACAAGAATTATGTGCACACAACCCCTATATATACACACATATTATTATATATATGTATATCATATATGCATGTTATTGTCACGTAGTTTTCTTGCTTGGCTCCCACCACTTTCTTCAGGCAACTTATCATATTATATATAATGACACCGCCAGCACTCTCGCCGGCAAATGGGGTTTCAACTAGTGGCAGCAGGGCACACTAGTAATTAGGTTCCAACTAAAAGATTATCAATGTGGGGTACGTTGGTATCATATATTTATTGCATCAATAATTCCATTGATGTAACATTTTGAAGATAATTTAAAGCCTTCAATTAGATTGTGTGTTGTGCATGAGAGAGAGAGAGAGAGAGAGAGAGAGTACAGGTGTTCAGAATCCTCAACAGAGGTAAGTGACGTTGGAAAACTTTGGAAAGGTTGTTCTTAAAAGAGAAGATTTATGGAGGGAAAGCCTGTGAATATTTGATTTTGCCAAATCAATATCAAATAGAAACCATGCATCTATTGTTTTTTTCCAAAAGCCAAAATAATGTACAACAATTATACCCTTGGGATTTTCATTATACAATACTTGAAGGGCACTGTAAAACAGTTACTCATTATTGTTTTCGCACTGTACATTATTTTAATAATAATCAAATTTATTTTGGTAATAGCTGACTCTCATAAAATTATGTTGCCTTTACAATAACCTAGCTTTTATTTTTTTTATTTTTATCCATACAACATCCTAGCTGGGGAAGCTTCTACTCAATTATCATCAACGCTTTACCCTTTTAAAAATGTACAAATAGGTCTAGCAGTGGTCCTTTTAGGTGAATTCTTTTTGTGAACCTCTTGTCATGCCTAAAGAGCCAAAAGACAAAAGCAAAGCACCATCTCTCCTTTACATAACAAATAAAAGTTACAGTTTTGGGGAACGCGAAGAAGATGGTGCCACAGCCCCTCAATCATTCACTCCTTTGCCAACCCAATAATTGCTTCATCACCATCTTTACCCCTCTTTCTCATTGCCTTTACTCAATCCATTATGCATGGACCAAAACCCTCCAAACCACCCACTGAAAAATATTATAAAGACTGTCTTTAAGAGTTGCTAGATTAGATTTGCCCGCGGCGAGAAGACGATATATATATATATATATATATAAATAAGCATGCACACGTGTGCGTGTGTTTTAAGTGTTAATTAGTACCGAAGTGTAAACAAAAGACGTTTCAATGGTGGTAAAGTACGTGCAGATGACTTTATGCACATATTAAGAGTATGATTAGGAGGCAATTTTTTTAGGTGTTGGACACTTCTGTCTGGGGAAAAAATTAACAAAACTTGGCACTAAGAGATCCACAAAAAGAAGCACCAATTCGTTGCACATGTTGCTTTTGGCTAGAAAGATTGACACTCAACAATAATTGGGACTCTGAAAAATGTTTCAAAAAGTGTTATGACTAAGATTAGTCTTGGTTCATGCTTTTATAAGGATATTGGTGAGATATGTGATAATTGAGAGACGTGAGGGGTTAGAAAAATTGAAACAATTGTTCTCAATGCAAGGAGGCATAATTATTTAAAAGTTGTGTGTTTTCATATTTGGTTGGAAGTTAAAGAAAAAATAAAAGTAATTTAAATAGTACATAATTAAATTGTTTTACGATGAATTTGGCATCGCAAAATATTGACATAGTTTAAAAAAATGAACACCAAATGGGTTTCTTCTTTCATTATTCTCTCTACCACTAATTTAGTAGTAGGCAGTTAGAAGTGGTTTAATTGTAAGTTTTACAAATTACCCTTCTATGTGTTGAATGTAAATTGAATAAACTTCCTGTTATTAGTTATTTTTGTTCCAAAAAAAAAAAATTCTTATCAAAATAGAGGTTGTACCAAATGGATTTGCTTTATAATAGTATATAGATTAATATCTATAGATGTTAAAATGACAATAGTTTAGAGAACTGAAGACACGTACAATTCTGATTATTAATTTCCTGATCGATCAGTTGAACCGTTGTGTAATCAGCTTACGATGCTAGTTATTTCTCACATGTCAAGGTGCTTAAACTATTTTCATTCACCATAATAGATTTTTCAGCTTATTGTTACTCTTTCTAGTGCACATGCATATGAACAAGTAGGTAAGAGATTGATTAAATTTCAAAATCTTGAAGTGGTTCCCTTGCCACCATCCCCAAGAGAATTTATTCTCATATCTATCCCAGGTGTGTCGAATGAAAGTCTAATCATGCCAAGAAGTTAACCTGAGTTACATTAGCAAAGCATCAAAATACAACAAGTGTATTTTAGAATTTAGGTATAACATCTTTTTTTTACTAATTGAGTGTTCAGGCTAACTTGCGCATACCTTGACTAATTCTGGATAGTCTCCTCATACCACATAAATTAAATAATTATTAAACCGAAAGCCTTGAAAAAACTATTGCACTTACCAAGAATCGAACTAGAATCTGCCTTTAGGAGGCCATAACATAAAAAGGCAGAAGGCCTGCTCATGTGAAAAAGATCCACATGTCAGTGGTTGAAATCTAAACTCAAAGAAAATTCTAAAAGCTCAAACCAATTTACAAGAATGGGGATCGATGCACCAATTACCATTAATGAACCAATTTCACTTTTCTCTGTTTGGCTGCATATATGGAAGTTCAAAATTTTGTTTGCTTTGATCTTTACGAGCAACCCTGCCAATTCCTAAGGTTTTGAATATATTCTTTATCTTCTACGTCTATATGCTAGTTGAAATCCCGCACGAGTTACTGTAGTGAAACAGGAGCCATTTTTTGGGTTAGAGTCTCAGCGAGCGCTCTCGGGACTTATTTGGTACCTTTGATCACAAGTATTCGGAATTTACCCTGCATGTATACGGTGGGTCCAATCAAAATCAAAAGTGGTAATAGAAAGAGAAACAGATTCGGGGGAGGCAGTAGGTAGCAAGAGTTTTAAATTGATGACAACCTGACCATCCACGGGTGTACTAACATCCAAATCCTCTCTCTCAACCCCCAATTTGCATTTATACGAAGAGAAATCAAACCAACACAAAATTATCATGCAAGAGATAAGTTAAAGATGTGCCAGCAAACAACTTTGTCTAAAATATGCATTGTACCCATCAAAGATAATATAAGACATTTCTGGAATAGTCCAGTACTTATTAGACACAGAGAAATTCAATATTCGGTGGTCAAGCCCATCACACTATCATTGCTCAAATTTGTTTCACTTTTGTTAGATATATATATATATATATATATGACAATTTGATAACAAGCCAGGAGTCTTATTTATAGACTATAGTTAGACGTGACACTACACGACTATATTAAGTACATTATAATCAACAGATTCCCTAAACTTAGGTCCCTGGCTGTCTTTTGGACTATCCCATGATTTTATTTAACTACTTAAAAAAAATTCAATTATGTTGTACTCAGAGAGAAAGAGAACACCTCTACTAGGCTAACCCTGCATAACCGCAAAAAAAATTAAGGAGATAAGCTAATGAAAATCCAGTTAGATTCTCTCAAGACCGTATCATTATTAAAGCTTATCAATGCTATTTGGAATTTGAATTTATTAAAAAAAATTTATTACAAAAAAAACAAAAAACAAAAAAAGAAAAAAAAGAAAAGGTGTTCTCTTTTAAAAGTGCGCCTTAGTGAATCCGGCGTTAAAGTTTCAGTACAAGAAAAATTATTTGCTAGCCTCATTTTCTTGATATCCCATCAATGTTACAAACAATTGTTACGCGATGGGCATTCAAACGCATGAACCCCTTGAGTTGTCAATTGTTACCCGATGGGCATTCAAAAGCCTGACCCCTTGGAGTTGCCAATGGTCCAACTACGTGTGGCAAACTAATTCCACATGTCGGTCGTCGTTCCGCCCTAATTAGAACGGGTATGGGCCAATTCTAATTGGGACAGAGTAGATTTAGGAATAAGGTGTAATAATTCGTCACAATTTTTTTATACATATATATATATATATATTATATGTATAAATTTTATTAAAATATAATTATTAGAATTTTTTTCTTATTTTTGTAATTTTATCTCTTGTTTTATTCATTAGGTGTTTGAAAAAATCACTAACATAAAGAGGCGAGACATGGCGGGTTCGAGAGGGATTAAGAAGGGCGATGATGGCGGGTGTGGGGAGGGATTAAGCAAAGCAGGAATGAGGTAGTGGTTCCCAATCAGTAATGAGGTAGGGGTCCCCGATCCAAACCCGCCTCATTGCTATCCCTAGGTCTAACCCTTCAATTCCTTTTCCTAGAATCATAGTTATCAAAATCGGACCAAACTGGCCAATTCAACTGAGAATTGAATCTTGAATTGGTCTGATTCACTTAAAATACTAAAAATACATAAGAACCAGGTTGAATGAAAGAACCGGTCGGTATATGAAAAAACTAGTGAACCAATCGGTATTTAAAAAATCAATTGGTTTTTTTAAAAAAATCAAAATAGTATAAATTAAGCATAATTTAAAATCATATGTTCTTCTAGAAACATGCTTTTTGTGGTTTTTTGATGAAAAATATAATAAAAAATAGAAACTTTAAACTAAAACCAAAAAAGGAAAACATAAAGGTAATATATGGATATAATTATTATAAAAGTAATAATTAAAATATATAAACTATAAACTAAATCAAAAATAGGAAAAATAAAGATGAGAAATAGGATAGTATAGGATAAATAAAAAAAATAGAAAAAGAGAATAGGCTAAAAATAATGAACATTATTTTCTTGATAATACATATTATTAACAAGTTTTATGTCATTTCTTTTAAAAATAAAAAAATACTAGGAAACATTAGATTAAAAGAATATTAAATTAAAAAGAAAAATAATTCCACTTGAATGGTTCTATACTAATTTATTTGTATAAAATTTTCTTATAAAGTATTTATTTTTATACTTATTTGGAGTTATTGTATGAAAAGAAATATCATTTAACACATTTACAATTTTTTTAACTATTATTTTAATTCAAATATATTACTATTATTATTATTATTCATTGTATAACCGATTGAACTACTATTCAACCGGTACCTTGACTAGTTCAATTACCGATTTAATTCTAATAACTATGCCTATAACTATATTTGAAACTTGGATGTATGTTTGGATGGGAAAAGAAAATGTCAAAATGAAATTAGTTGGATAAATTCAATTTTCAAGGTAACTAAATTAAAAAATGAATTTTCTTTTTCGACAAATGTCAAATCATTTTCAAACCCAACCAAACAAAAGAAAGAACCATAACTTCTTTCACTTGATTCTATCTTCCATAATTTCCCTTCTCCTTTTCTTTCCCCCCACAAATCCAAAAGTAATACAACTATAATGACCAACAAAGCAGACAGACGGCAAATTTCAAGGGAAATTTATAGATACTAACAGTGAAAAATTACACAATATAAAAAGGGGAAAAGAAATAAAACAAAGGAAAGATATGACCTAGGAATACTATACATGTTCCTAGCGGCACCAACCAATTGGACGACTCAAAGGACGAAGGAAACAAGAACGACGTGATAGAAGCTCTGCGTGTGGGAAACAGGATTTACATGTAAAAATACACCGATCTATTGGAGCATGCTGCAAACAGACAGCTTAGATGCCTGGGGCAAGCGGATGCAAAAATAGCAGCAGCAGCAACAAAAACTGAGCTACACGTAAATGGGATGATTGTAGCTGGGTAGAGGCACCTGAGGATCTTGAAGGAGTCCTTCCAGCAACAGCAGGAGTAACTGCATGCCCACTAGGTGCACTTTGCTGCTCAGTTGTTGGCAATGGTTTGGGGGAGCTACTACTTGGAGGAGTCAGTGGCATTCTCTTACCGTCACTGAGATCTTGACCTGACATACAGATGTATAATTTTAATTTTAAAAGTCAATTGAGTAAGAATAAATTAATAATTCATCTGCTCCTATTATATATCCTAACATAAAAGCTCCTCTCAGTTAAAGGACTGCAGTGATGGGTGATAGCTGGCAACACAACATGTGACTACCAAATATAAAGGAAAAAATGATGAACCAAAAGATATGCAAGACCGATTGCATTTGGGTAGCAACATCAACAAAGGCACACAGGCACACACACTCAAAGGGATTGGTAAGAACCTGCTCCACTCTAGCATAAGCATACAAATGCCAAAACCTTGTAGATAGAGCTGAATATGAGTCCTGCAGTGATGAGTGATGACAGTTTTCCACAGGGCCAACTGAATCTACACATTGGCAGGCAACTGAAGGAGGTTGCTTGAAGCCTGATCCTTCTAAAATTACCCTAAAAACCTTTCCCTACTCAAATTCCATTTTAATCTCTTGAATCTAGAAGGTAACTAAGCTAATTCAACAACTCTCCAAATCTGTGTAACAAAGAGATTGGAGCCACATAAAATATTTGAGATATAAATAATATGGACTTCAATGATTTTACCCATTTCGTGGATAAAAGAAAAGCATAAACATTTACAAGCCACAAATTATATAGATTGTGAAAAGTCATGCACTGACAATTGGAACGAGACCAGCACAGCTTCAGATTTTCCCTATCAAATACCAACCGATAACCAGTCATGAAGTTCTCTGCACAAAGAAAGTTACTTGAGAATAATAAATATTGAACTAAGGGAGACTTCATCATAGATAACGAGCAGAAGATTTTTTACACTTACGCCCAATTGTTCCAACATCTCCATCTGTTGGCTATATTGCGAAACAAAATCCAACAACTCCCTGCATCACAAAGGCGGCCCTATACGTTTTAGATTTTATCTACATCAAAATATATTGACTGAATTGCTGTTTTAAACTCCTATGACGGTCAGCCATGAGTAAGCAGCACTTGTACACTGAGATATAGAATAGACAGCCATGGTTAGAATGAAGGGTAGCTGGTTCAGGTCTTTGTTCTCATTCCAGATACACAATATATATTGCTCTTGGTCCAATTTAAGTCCTCTAATACCAACATCAGGACAAAATGAAGCACCCTAAAAGGCCAAAACTCCAACTTTTACAATGCCACTAGACATATTCAAGACTTAACTATCTATAACTGAAACAATTTTTAGCATGGCGTTATATTCCTTTTCCTTCTTTATCATGAAAAAAAAGACCTAAATTCACCAAAAATCCAAACAATATGCTAAAAGTTCCATCCTATGTGTCTACATTCCATGAAAAGCAAATATTAGAATATACAATCACTTCAGTGTGTCAACACCAAACAATTGTTGTAGTATTCAAATAAATAAAATTCCACAACTTGATTCTTAAGCTTATCTCTTATTATATCACTCCATTTACTTATGTATTATTTTCTCTTTTTTTTTTTCTTTCTATTGACCTATGTTATATGGACTTTAGTAAAGGTGTTGGGTGAGAAAATGTGTCCAAGTGTCAGATTCAACTAATTCTCACCTTCTTTTTCTTTTTATCTTTTTTTTTTTTTTTTTGTGGGGGGGGGGGGGGGGGGGGGGGGGGGGGGGGGGGGGGGTTTGTTGTAATTGTAGTAAACCACAAGACTATTCTGACTGAGGCGCATAAAATAATAAATTAAAATATTAAATCACCAACCTGATTGCCATAGGCTAGGAAAACTGGATCATGGACCACAAAGCTGCTGTTCAAAGCAAATTTAAGTGTCACAGAGGGAGTCTTGGGCACAGCTGGAGAACTGTTTAAACAAAAAGTTTTCATTGTTACCACATACAACAAGGACAGGGAGAAAGGAGGGAACTTCCACAGTTCTCTTCATTTCATGCAAATTTACCTCGACTTATAACAATATTTCCAAGGGTATCCTCCATAGCTAGTGCTTGTAGCATTTACTTGTCTGTCAAACTATTATAAAATGGGTGACATAAGACATATTGCTTATAAATTTGCACAATAAACTACAACGGCAGTAGAATGTATGGTACCTCCTCAACAACCCTTTCATATGTTTCCTTGGGGAGAAATGTAAATGGTGTCCCACTATCAACCAGTGCTCCGAAGCTTGTTTTATCAAGACAAGAACTCCCAATACAACATGCCTCAACTCCAACAATGTAGGTTATACTGGACCAAGAGTGGGCCAAAACATGAGCTAACGACAAAATTACAGTGAACATTGTCATATAAGTGAGACTAATGTTTAATAATATTGGAGATTCACTAGATAATAATAGTGAAGAATGTATCTACAAACAGATAACTAGTTCATACAATTTTCCATCTGAAGGTAGGAATGGAGTAGATTGTTGGGCAGCTGGTCCCTGGTCCCCAAAAACTATTCTCCCAGAATCATCATCATCAAAACACAACGAGAAAGAACTCCGTACCAATCCTGCCTTTGCAAGCAAACTTGGCACAGAAATCTCGCCAAGTCCGAGACCCATAAGACCATCACAAGCAACTCCATCTAAGTAACCACCACTTTGCTTCCTCCCACAACTGAAACCAAAAAATAGCTAGCATATATAAGTATTTATATGGTTATGATCAAGAAAAATCCCTCTTGAGGAAATTTTGAGCACATAAAGCTTGTAAATCTAATGAGACAGTAATAGATCAATGGAGCAGACCCTATAACAACTGGAGCATGCACGGAAATATTGGATGCATCACCACTTCCTGCAGCAAAATGCAATGTGTCCTCAACCAGAAATCCTGAACTGGATGTATCTTCCGAGTAGTAACTAACTGTGTAAGGGCATGGCTGCTTAGGACTCTTGCAATTTGGACCCAGCTCACATAATTGATGACTGCAAGATAGTTGCTTGCTGGTGCTTGAGCCAGATGGGCTATACACATTTAAATCCCTATCCTGCATAATAGATGCCCCAAATACCAGGGAGCACCTGCCAATCAATCATTGGAAATAAGTGCTAAACCTGTTACCAAATCATACCAGAGACTCTGCAAATCCTTTGACACAAATGCATCAAGAGTGCTTTTAGATATATGTGCATAAAAGATTTCCCTCATACAAAGGAAACCTGGCTGATCAATTATTGCATACGAGTGAAGGAACTATTACCAAGTCTAAGCAGGCTAGCTACACCTAACATTTATACGAGTAGTTTCAAGAAAATATTTCACAAGAGTACGTACATGTTCAAAGTTAAAAACACCCCCCCCCCCCCCCCCCCCCCCCCCCCCCCCCCCCCCCCCCCCAAAAACCCAAAAAACGAAAAAAAAAAAAAAAAAAAAACAAAAAAATAAAAGAAAGAAAGAAAGAAAGATACTCATCTTAAACACTAGCCACAACAAATTAAAAAAGTGCATTTCCACATTTGGCTAAAGCAGAAACTCGAGTTCAAAAGGTTTGCTACATGCAAAGAAGACAGCAACTGCACTGGTGGCTGGCTGAGATGCTAGAGGGTATAGCATGGCCAAGAGCAGATCTGAAAAGGTTGTGGTTTGAATCAATCCTATGGGGTAAATAGTGAAACATGATCCACAAAGGCAACCCCAGAACGCTGTGACAAGAATTCATGATGGTGATCTTATCTCCACCCTGTTCAAATTTATTTCCTCTTGTCTATCAAACTTTTCCACGACAGTAGGTTTTCCCATATATTAGTGCTATTGTGGACTGATGTATTGACTGGATTTTATGAACTCCAAAAGTGATTGAGATCAATTAAGACGTTTACCAATGGTGACATTAGAAGTGGCTTGCTAATGGTTAATTAAGCATAGAAAACAGTAACTTGGCCTTATAAAGGTCCTGGAAGTTTCATTTACAACAAGACTTCATGTTGAGATCTAAAATACCTTATAGCTTTAAATGCTATCAGAGAACCGACAAGCTTACCCATTAATGACTATCCAGATTTATTTTGCAAGCACTGATAAATATCCAATAT
The DNA here is from genome assembly GCA_033060915.1 of Euryodendron excelsum. NCBI lineage: Eukaryota > Viridiplantae > Streptophyta > Magnoliopsida > Ericales > Pentaphylacaceae > Euryodendron > Euryodendron excelsum. The sequence continues at coordinate 22,051,380 of CM065385.1, read as the reverse complement.
TTATTATGCACCAGAGGATCAGTTGAAATGAAAGCAGACGTGTATACTACTGAACTTATAGGCATCAAAACATTGGTGATTACAAAATCATAGCACTTGGATGCAATTGCTTTCCTTTAAAGCCTTGAAATAGAATTTACCAAATTTAGGGCGGATAACTAAAACATATAAGAGAAAGAATTTGCACAATAAAATAGTATCATAATAAACTATTATTCTATATTTATATCTAAATGATTTTAATTTATACACTTTTTTCTAGTTTTCTTAGTTCTTTTTCTGTCATCTAACAGTCTTATATACAAGGTTCACCTCAGGTCTCACCTCCTTTGTCTGCCACTGCCACGCTTAAACTTTTAACAACAATCAATAAGAGGAGTGCAATTTGCAGGGTTCCTTTATTGTCATATTTTACAGAGCTTTGTCAAAGGTCTAGAAATCAAAGCACTAAATCAGTTGCAATAATTTTGTCAGAAGTGAAAGCACCAATCAGTGGCAATAACTTTCTTATTGGATATACATCAAGTAGCAACAACTGGAAAACTCTTTTTTTTCACAAGCAGCGACAATCCAACAACTGAAGAACTCATATATCAGTTTCCACAATAACATTAAAAAATATAACTGTCTCCACATAAAAATAAATAAAATATGTCAAAAATAAAAATGATAAGTGAAAATAAAAAAAAAAAAATTGTAAGATAAACTTAAGAGAAGAACATTCAAACAAGTAGCAACGCCAATCAGAATGTAACAATTAATAATGTAACAAAGTTAGCAAAGGCCAGCATACCAGACTGTTATAGTAACTAGCGGATAGGGGAGCACATTGAATACAGTCACATGGAACCCAAAGTAAGTCACTCCCAGCATCCAATGCAACAAGAAAAGAAACATTTGGCATCCCTATATCAATCCAGGTGTAATGCAACCTGTATATAGGTAAATGTAGAAATTAAATTCTGAGTAACGAGCATAGTTCCATGGAAATAGATGGAAATTTTACAAAAAGGAAAATAAATATAAATCGACTTCCAAAAATGACAATCAGTGAGAAAAACTAAATTCATCAAAATTTTCCTCCAAACTTTTACCCCAAACTCATTTTAAAATCAAAGAATTTTAATAACTCATTCAATAAGGGAATCACTTGAATGACCATTTGTCATATTAAGGGTTTAAATGGCAAAACCAACAGGTAGTTCCTTCAGCGCAACCACCAACCCTCCAGCACACATGCGTAATATCCAAAAACTACAAGACATGGTACCGATATTTTGATATGCTATGCAACATATATGACAAATAGCTTGAGCAATCAACCAACCAAGAAATGCCCGCACAGCATATCGTTTGACAAAAACAGAATAAAATGGTAAAACCTCATGTAGACGACCTCAAATAAACGGGATAAAACTTGGTTGATTTGAGTTACCACAACCCTATTAACTGATGCTTTTTTTTCTTTCCTAAACCTAGGCAGGACAACAAGAAGATTTGAGCGCCTAATGTAAAGGTTGAAAGGACAATGCAGATAAGGGGTACTATTTGGCCAACAGGGCCAATGGTTATGCTTGAAAAGTCAGCTATGCAGTCAAAATTGCTTCCTTGAGAGCCTCATAAACGAGGAGGAGATACCTTTACGACAATTTATGTGCACTTTTAGTGTGAATCCCATCATATAAACTGAAATAATATTAATTTTCCTTTTTGCAGGCCGAATTTAACATTTTTTTTTCGATTTTTGTACCGATAGAAGATGGAGCCAATAACATCAGTCATGATTCAACTGTCCTTTTACCAAGACAGTTGAATTTTTATCAGAACAAGCAAACCGATAATACCCAATCTTTGAGCTTCTATACTTTCAACCCACAATTACTTCTCATATCTTGTCCACATCATCAAAAATGTTTTAAAAGAATTTCCAAGTCATAAAAATTAAGGTCCCCAGTGGACTTTATATTGACCAATATATTAGCGTTTTATGCTTATTACACTAGTTTTAACAATTTTGTAACGTTAGTGTCACCGTATAAGAGATTAAAAATACGAGTTCAAAATACAAGAGACAAAACTAATTGTAGCAGATGGTATGCCCTACTATCTCACTCCTGAGAGAGAGAGAGAGAGAGAGAGAGAGAGAGTTTAACAGAAATGAACACATATAAAAGAGATTTAGCATAAGAAAGCAGGGGAAAGAGAGTCAACTCACCATCCAAAGTCGTTCCCCAAAGACATCGTTTTGCTACCTTCAGAAGGGAACAGAAACTGATACCGAGGACCGAGCTTCATCTTCTGCCTCTGCACATCACTGCTCACAAGCATCCGGTAGTACTCCAAGCTCCTGCGTTCCGGCCACGGACCGGACGCCCCTCCTTTCCTCGAAACCCTAAGCGTTTTCACTTCGTCAGAGAACCTGTGAATCAACCTCGACGAGAACAACCCCCCAGCACATTCCACCAGCAGAACCGCCATTGTAACACAGACTAGACACCGAGCTGCCATCGCTACTCGAACCGAAATGCAAACCAGAAGAATACAAAAACAAAAACAAAAAATCGAAACACAATATACAAAAATCTAGGGCTTTTCGAGCTAAAAATCTTTCAAAGCGAGATCTAGCTTTCCCCAATGTTGTACTCACCGCGACAAGATGGAGAGAGAAGAAGTAAGTATAATGGCAGTGAAGAGAGAAGGATGTAGGGAGAGAGAGATGACAGACTAGCTCGACGAGAGGAATAGAGAAGAGAGAGAGAGAGTACAGAGGAAGTATATATATATATATTATGTATTGCGAAAGAATGGGAATGAGAATGAGAGAGTAGAGAGAAAAACACATTGGGCAGTGCGAAGGTAAGGAAGAACACGAGAGGGTGTGTTTGGAGATCAAGCGAGGTGCGTTGGGTAGCATTGTGATGCGCACCTAAACATGTAGATCCAAAATTGAATTTTGAATTAATTAGTAGAAAAAGTTTGATGATTAGCTTTAATTAATTTGGAAGGTAGTGCTTTTTCTCCTGGGTTTTTTGTTGACTGTTTTGTGTGAACTTGCTCTGAGGACGCGCCACGTATGTGGACTCTCAATAAAGTGGCTTCCGTGTCAGAGACAAAAATGTTTTGATTGGGGTAGGGGCGCCTCCTCTGACACGTGCGACCTAGTCTCTACTTTTTGTTTTCCCTTCGGTTTGGTCAGGTTCCTTACAGCCTGTTTGGAACTTCAGAAGGGGAAGCAAAGGAAATACTTTCTTCCCGTGTTTGATTTCTAGTTTAACAGCATGTTTGGAACCGGAGGAAAGAGGAGAGCGAACAAGAGAACCTGAGAGGTGCCCACCTGTTGAACCGGAAACGGACCCTAATCGGTTTGTTTTAATTAATTTATTAAAAATATAGATAAACCAAATGAATCCATCAATATTTTAAAAAATTAGCATAGTGAGTCGGACAGTTTTTCAAATAAAGTCAAAATGGCACAAATTAAGCATGATTTAAAACCATTTGTTTTGTTATAAACATGTCTTTTCTGGTCTTTTAATAAAAAATATAATACAAAAAGTAAAACCTTTTAAACTAAATCCAAAAAAAGGAAAAAGAGAAAGAAAGAAAGGAGGATACACAAAAAAGTACGAGACAATTAATGTATATTTCTCTCTTTCTTACTTTGTGTTATTTTCTCATTTTAAATTTTTTCTATATTCTTTTAAAATTATGATTAGATCTATCAATATATGTATTGAAAAAAGTAATTAAAATGCATAAAGTACAAACTAAAAAATAAAATAAAAAATAATAAAGATAAGAAACACGAGGGTACGGGAAGAAAAAAGATCAAGTAAATAATGCATGTTATTGTATCATTTTACTTCATTTCTTTTAAAAATAAAAATACCAGTGAGCATTAGATTAAAAAAAATATTAAATTTAAGAGAAAAAGAAGTCCTCTTAAATTGTTTTATAATGATTTATTTTACACCTTTTTTTTATAAGTATTTGTTTTGAGTTATTATATAAAAGTGAGTATCATTAAACTCATTAAAAAAAATTATTATTATTATTTATTTATTATATAATCGGTTGAACCTGATTAAATCAGTGCATTGATCGGTTCAATTATTAATTCAGTTCTAATAACTATGGCCTCAATAGACATGGAACAAGTTCTAAAATTATATTTTTAAGTTGGAAATTTAATAACTTTTTGAGGTCATGTCCCAAGATATTTGTCTCTTCTGAATTTTTTAGTTGTGTGCTGACTCAAACACCCTAGCCAAATAACTAGAAAAAAAAGTAAGAGATTTGGTTCTACGTTTGTCGAGGAGTGAAAGAAATTTAAATAAAAATAAAAAAAGTGTGATTTTCTTTCTCACTTGTATTTTATTTTCTATCTTATTTCTTTTTTACTAGTTACTTTATTATTTTTATATTTTCTTTAGATTTTAAATAAGGAACGTTGCCTTTCTTTCATTTTATTTTTATTTTTTTAATATCAAACAGATAAAAGAAATCACTTTCATTAAACTTTGTCTTAGTTCCTTTTCCTTTCACAAATTCTAAAGAGACTCCAGTAGAGACGAGAAAAAGTCTAAAGAAACTAAGGAAAATTTATTTTTGCTTCTCCCTTCTCATTTATTTTCTTTTTTTTTTCTTTTCAATATTTACTTATTTTTTTCTCTTCTCTTTAAACTTTAAATAAGGAAAAGTTATTTTCCTTCAACTTTTTTATTTTATTTTATTCACAAAATAATGACTTTCCCTATAATTTCTCTGTCAGTACTTCCTTTTCCTTTCCACAAATTCAAAGCAGGCCCTTAGGTACAACTCTTCAAGCTTAACTAATCCACTAAATTACTAATCTCTCCTATGCTTGGATTTAGGCCTGTTTTGGGAAGCTTTGGAATTGGTTCGGTATGCTTCACGAGTTCACAACCAATACAGAGTATAGAGCTAAAATTATTGTGTTGTGTTTGGTAATATATATGAAATTCAAGTCTTTGAATTCAGAATTTTAGATTATATCAGTTAGAATTTCGAATTGTGATCAAAAAAACAAATTTGCAACCTATTTATTGTGTGCATGATAAAAAGTAAAGGGCGGGGCTACATGAGCTCGACCTCATTTCAAATTGTTTTCTTAGTAATCCAAAATTGATTAAGAAATATGAAGAAGAAAAAATGCTTGAAGGTAGTTTGCAACCTATCTCATTTTTAATAGATTTTAGTCATTTCTTGTAGCGATTTGCCGTGCATGTTTTGCTTGTTTAAGCATGCTCTTCCTTTTCTTTTTCTTTTTCTTTTTCAACTATATTTTGCAAATATAATTTTATGTTGTTTTACGCTATGTTTGAACCTTAATTTTATTAGAGAAAAATTAAAAATTCTTTTAGTTGAGTTAGGAAAACAAGGAGAAATGAATAAGCATTTGAAAAAAAATAAAAAAATCACTTTATTATTTGGTTACCCGTAAAAAATGAGTATATATAAGTAATTTTATTTTCTTTTCTCTTAACAAATTTAGATGAATACTTGAAGATCTAATTAATTTTGATGTGCAGTTAGCTAAATTGTTACACTCAGAAAGAAAGCTAAATTGTTGTTGTAGTCAAAACACTTTGCTTGTTTCATGATTATTATGTATACTTCTCCAATATGCTTGCCAAAAAGGAGATTTTCATTTTGTAAAAAATTATTTCAGGAATCATAATGTGACTATTTCTGCTTTGTTGGTTTTTGGACTTTTTTTTTTTTTTTTTTTTGAGGGAAAGAAAAATAATCAAGAGCATAGTGAAGTGAGGCAAGCTAATTTCAAAAGGGCTACACAATGCTCGTTTTAAAAGAGAGGCCTCTGTGATATCGGGAAGACAGTAGGGGGTTGCGTCACATCGGATTAAAGTCTCAACTCATTTAAACATCAGACCCTGTCAAATTCCCCAAGCTCAAGGATGTGGCCTATGGCTGCCTTTGGTCGAGAGATAAAAGTGAAATATTGAATTAATTATTTTGTAGGTTTTATAAAATTTATATTTGATAAAAGAAAAAAAAATTATATGAGATTAGTTATTAATCTAGACTATTAATTTTTTATAATAGGAGATAAGTAATACTATGAAAGAGATAGTATTACTTATTCTCTCTCTTGGAATAAATTATTAAATAATATTTTTATCATTATTTTATTATTATAATAAGTTAATATTATATTAAATAGCTCTATTATAATTTTAAATTAATTTCTTTATTTTTAATGTGATATTTTGATGAAATTATATTTCTTATCCATATTATAATCTCATTCTAACTAAACGTAATATGAGTAATCTTTCATTACATCAGTTATTACTTATTACACATCACTACTTTTTTAATCTCACATTATTACTTATCTCCTATTTTTTTATTCTGCAAACAAATGAGGCTATGTTCTTTCTATGATTAGGAAGGTTCACATGTGGGGGTTCCGCCTGTGCCAGGTTACTAGGAGGGCCAGGATAGGCCACCTGTCCATACGGATTGTTTTAATCAACTTACCTGTTTATGAATAGTAGTCTTCCACGAGTTATCAAGGGTAGTCAATCAAAAAGGCCTTATAGCAACAAAAAGAAAAATGGAAAGCGATAATACTTCAATGGAAGAGGCCTTATTCTGAGCTGAAGAGATTTTGTCGAACTTTTCCATAAGATTACAAATTTTCCTCATTAAGCAAAGGAAACAGAATTGCTTCATAGCTTGAAGAAACCACAATATATCTAGAAAAGTCTAATTATGAACCTAGTGCTCTAGCAAATTCTCCACTTGTTCAATCAATAGAATAATTTCTTTTATTTATTTTTTTTGTTTTTTTTTTTGGGGGGGGGGGGGGGGGGGGGGGGGGGGGGGGGGTGTGGTGGAGGGATTTTGGAGATTGAACTTGTGTACTGCTGGATTTAATTCTTAGAAGTAGAAAATAACTGAAAACAAATAGTTTCATAGGCTTTGTTAGATCTATCCTAATGCCAATGTTCGATGATTTTTCAGTCACTAAATAAATATAACACTCAAAGACGTCTAAATCCAGACAGATCTTTATTCTCCCGCAACAAATACGAACACAAAAAATACGAACGGAGGGAAACCTTTTCAGTCCGTAACCTTCCCAAAAAGAATACTTTTAACAAATCTCTGTTTGAAGGCCCTAAATCAACATTACAAAATGTAAAATCTCTGGAAGACTATATACACTAACACATAAATAAACAAAAAAAAAAAAAAAAAGGAATTATCATGTTCCTAAAACTTTGGTGTACTTTAGTTATGAGAACCTCAATATTGGCAGTCACTTGTTAGACCACTGGAATTCTATTTCCAGATTCCGTGAAGGCCCACTTTTGCTTTCTGGTAACAGAGTGTATTCCCCAGCAACTGCCCCGAGCATCACCACACGGTCGATTTGGATCGTTACTTTTCCAAATGAGCTCTGCCAATGGATGAAAAGGAAGTTTTAGTGCCAAAAGAAGTTTAACTAAGTAATGAATTAAAGTGGTGAATTAAAGAAACATCTACAACAGGAAATATGGAACTGCATTTAGATCCCCTCTATTCACTCATGTCTGCTTTTCGTGAAAAAATACCAATTGAAGTGGAGGGTTTCTTTTTTGGTTCATTTACCTTCCCCATTTTGCTCTTATTCTTGCATGAGATATGAAGCTTCTGACCTTTTGGTGGACTTTCAAAGGCCCACGCAAAGCTCTCATCCCACTCTGGATTAGGACCAGTGGATACCACCTGAGTAGCAAATGAATAGAAAGCATTTGTTAGACCAGGTTTAAGGCAGTGAAAGAGAAGGCGGAAGTGAAAAAGAACAAAGCATTGGGCCTATTGGCCTGTGTCATGGGCCGGGCGCCTTTTATCCAACCCAAAAACTCAAGTTATTAGGTGGTGTTGCCTACCCCCCTTATATGGCCCAAGACCTCCCTCCTCTTATCCAATGTGAGATTATGACATACTCCCGCACCCGAATCCATGACATCCTCGTCGCGAGTCGGACCACCCTGCCTACTACCATTTCAACGCTTGGTGTAGAATCGGATCAGGAGTTGGGCTACTCTGATACCATTTGTCACGGGTCGGGCACTTACCATTCAACCCAAAAGCTCAAACTATTAGGTGATGCTGCTTAACCCTTCTTATATAGCCCTAAACCTCCCTCCTCCTATCCGATGTGGGATCGTGACACCTGTCATTTAACAAACAAAATGACCCCAGCCAGGACACTGTGAATAAGGAAATTTGCACCCAACCCAAGTAATTGGGATAAATGGTTAGTTGGGTTTGACAATAGTATTGGTAAGGATGAATACCTACATATGCTTCACGCAAAGTGTATAGTGAAATAATGGCATGATAGCCAAGAAAATTGCATAATGAACTTGAATAACACTAGAACATATTCTTCTTTATTTGGTTAAAATGCACATTTAGATAACGAAGTATTGCTCCATTGCAGCAAGCATAGCCACCAGCCGTAGCATGGCTTTCGTCTTTTGTTATCATATTAAAGTTCCACCAATGATTTTTGGATAGGTCAATCATGCAAGTCTACATCAACAATTAGACTCTAAATGTGTAATTATTTTGCAAAATTTCATTTAAATCAAGTTGTGCATCACCATTACAACAAAACCCTGCTGACACTAAAATTTGAAAATCTTCTCCAGTTAGGAGTTAAGTTCCAAGCACAGATAGTTCAGCTACATGATTCTCAGGATGACTAAATTACTGCAAACTGGACCACAATAAATATTGGTTCAAGGCAGTATTACTAGAAAATGCTAATACCCTAGCGATTTTACGTTTTTTGGTACGACTTTATGAAACATGACAATGAATAAGAATCTGGGGAGAATGGAATTGTAGCAGAATAATATTAAAAAAAAGAGGCCATAATGCCCCTAGAAATATCTTTACATATTTAATTTGAATAAAAAATATTATATTTTATTGGCTGTCTAATTGTAAGATAAAATTGTTCTAGAAGTACTATAAATTATAAAAGTGTAATTTATACAAATCTACTCCTATCGTACCACATTTTAGAGCTCGTAGCAAACCACGTTCCAGTTTTTGTTCCGCGTATCGAAATCATCCACGTTCCAGGTAACATAGGTCCAAGACTTTAAATGTTTCGACAGAATAACAAAAATGGCTACATGATACATAAGCATGTATTAATGGGAGAAGGAAGGTTCCAAGAGGCAACTAGTTTTTGCTTCATGTGGAGTATTTGGGGGAGCAAAATCATCATTTCTTTGAAAGAAAGGAGGTGCCCCATGCATGAGTAGCTCTTTATCTTGTTATTTAGTTAGGTGTTAGGTAGAATCATGGACTCGGGTGGCGGATACTAGAGCGTGTATCCTCAAATGGAGATGGGTACTAATGAAAGAAAGCAATTTAAGAGGAAGAGAATGGATGAAAAGATTTTTGATAAGTCAGGCAAATTTTATCATATGGGCAAATCTGTTGACTCCATGCATTGATTTTAATTATAACAAAATATTACATTGTTTTTCTAATGAATTTACTTTATATGAAGAAATTATATATTAATTCTATTTACACTTTGCTTGAGAATGATTATGATAAGGATGTGATTAGAAGATTAGTTTGAAAGCTTGAAGCATGGATGAGCTTGAATGATTAATTGACCAACCTTACAAGAAGATTATTTGGATAATCTTATTCTAGAAGAAATTGAAGGTGCTCGAGTTGATTGACAATCGTTAAAGAAAGGAAGACAAGATTTGGAAGCATATCATGGTGAATTGAAGAACTTGAATATGGATAGAGAAACCTTATAAAGAAATTATTAGGTTAATGTCATTTCAAAAAGATTGAAAGTGCTCCACATGTTCAACATTATTTAAAGGAGTTTTGAAGACTTGGAAGCTTTATGGGATCAATTGAAGAAACTACTAAAGATTCTAAAGCTATTTGCCTAAGTTTGGAAGAACGTTGAAGAGGCATGGAAAGTGTTGACACCCTTCAAAAGTGCCAACCCCTTTGAACTTAAAGTAAAGACTCAACCATTATAAAGGCAACAAGAGAGAAAGACAAGTAGATGGACTTCACGAAGTTCAAACACCTTACAAAGGTGCCAACACCTTTTGCAAAGGTTACCTAGGAGAACTGGTCTTGGAAAGTGCAAGTGTTGACACTCATTTCAGAAGCACTGACACTTAGATTCAGAAAGGTCAAAAGAGAAGTCTGAAGCAGTAAGTATTGACACCCATTTCAGAGGTGCTGACACTTAGATTAAGAGAAGTTAGAAGAAAAGACATTGAAGCAGCAAGTGTTGACACCATTCAGAAGTGTCAACACTTGGACAAAATTTGGACAGTAACGATAACATTTTTTAACGTTCTGCAGAGCTCATTACGCATTAAATGCACTCCCACCTACCTCTAACGGCTGGATATGATACAAGACTATATACACAAGGTCTCTAAAGCATTTAAGAGGTAAAACATGAGATCATAAAGGATATACATCAGATTCAAAGGCATTCTCTGCTCTTTACTGATATATTCCTCTTGTTCCTCATTTGTGAAGTTATTTGTTGAGCTGCAACTTGCACATTTACTCTTTGTGAGAGTACTCATTGTATAAAGCTCCTTCATTACTCTTGGGTACTCCTTCATTACTCTTGCGTTGGGTTGTAACCTGTAAGTTTAATTGTTCTTGGGTAAAAACACTTGTAAGTTTGAATGAATCTTGAACAAAGTCACTTGAGGTTTTAAGAGTTTGGGGTAAACTCTTGTAAGAAGTGAGTTGAACATTTGGAGAACTAACAAGTCATGTAAAGAGACTTTTACATAGTAGAGGATCCCCTCGAAGGACTCGAGGAAGAGAGGACGTAAGCAAAAGGAACGCTGAACCTCTGTAAATTGCTATCTTCTTCTTGCTCTGTTTTATTTTCTGCATTGCATTGATTTACTTGCATTCATAGCTTGCATTGAAGTACAGTTCCATTGGTTTTTAAATTCAGCATATTGGTTTATTGCTTTAAATTTTGAAAAACTCAATTTACCCCCCTCTTGGGTTATTATTTTAGGCCAACAAAATTGTCGTAGTTATTGTTGAAATTTTAAATAAAAGGGGGGTAGAGGTATAATTTCGATTTGGAAAACTCGACGAACTAGAGGAAACCCTAGGACATATCTTCTCGACTGGTGTCCTTCTCCACCTTCGGTAAACTCTCTAGCATAGATTTTCATTGCAGTGGCATCAAACCTCTTGTTAAGCTACCTGTTTTATATGTCTTCTCTTTTTTTCTCCCTCTCCCTATTTGATTCGTCGTATGGCATCCGTCTTGAGTGGTATCCCATACTGGCACCCATGTCATGACGTATTGACATGGGTATGCTGGGGCAGGCTAGTGAGTCCATGTAACAGAGGGTAAGATAAGTCTCTCCCTTGGGGCTTGCTTGGATTTTGCAGATTATGTAAATTTTAGATTTTATATAGGAAGGGTTCAGGCCCTTTGCTAAATTTTAAAACAAAAGCAAGAAGGCCCTGACACCGGACAGAAGACTCGACAATATCAAAGAAAAATAAGAAGGAGAAGGAGAAATTGGAGAATCATAATGCAACTATCATACCTTTGTTTGCCTTGGCGGAGTGTTACCAAGTGTAAGCTTGCAATATACACTAGGGTTTCCAACTGACTGCTTCATATTGTTGCCACGTTTAATCATTACCACCAATGTCCCCGGTAAACACTGCAATAAAAATTCTGCCTTCTCCTGAAACCGAGGTGGGCCTGACTGAATTAAATACTGCAGCAAAGGAATTCCATCTGCAGCAGCAACTGATTGCGCTCTTGATACTTCGGCTGGGCATGCTGACCAAGCTTGCCTGAGAAGAAACAGTGAGTCCAAGGCAGCTTCTTGAGTTGCCTCTGAGCCAGTCTTGAGGGATGTGACCAGATGAGGAATACTGAGTGTTGCAGGTTCAGTGGCTCTTAGACGTGGGAAGTTGCTGAAGAGTGCATTCAGAGCTTTCAAATACTCTTCATTCACGGTTCCAGTGGCCCATAAGTCCTTTTCTATTGCAGCTGCAAGACCATAAAAACTGATTATATAAATGACAGTTTTCCTTCCATGCCCATAATGCCATCCTAACAAGAAGCATCCTCAGAGATATTATAGATAAGAGCAGTGTCAATATTTTGACAGCCAACCTTTTACTTTTGTTTCAGGTGCAAAATGTTCAACCTAGCTCTAGCACATGCAGTGCACTTGAAATCAGCTTTGAGTGATGGGATAATTTAATCTTTTTTCTTTTTTCTTTTTCTTTTTTGGTTCTGACAATGGAAAACAAGGATAAGTAAAGGTTGCTTGTTCAGTAAGGCCAACTTTGTTTCATCAAAGAGAAATAATTCAAATATAATAAAAGTAATGAAGAGTATCATGATATCAATATTGTTATTCCCTTCCACGCACATCACTTTTATTTGTGCATCTCCCGCTCTGCCAATATTGCACCAATACAGGTAAACTGTCGGTAGAGGACCGTCAATTACCGTAAGTATTACTACTAATCACTGGAAAAGGTGTGTATAGTTAGTGACACACAATGAAGGAAAGAAGCAGCAGCAGGGAAGAAGGAGAAGAAACAGAGAGTGAGAAGAAGCAGAGAAGGAGAAATAGACAGAGAAGAGAAGTGAAAGGAAGAAGTAGAGAAGAAGAAAGGGAGAGAGAGATCCTACCGAAGAGAAAGGTAGGAAAATCCATAATCAATTAAATTATACAAAAATCTAATAAAATTCATACATTCAAGCCCTATATGAATATATATAGGCTAACAAATGATAATAAATAATTATACTCAAAATAAAGTCCTAAACAAATTTAAACTCTTAAATAAATAAAAATTCCTAAACCTAAGCTCTCAATTATTGCTTCCTTCACAATCGCCATCAATAATACAAAAACCTTATGTTAGAATCCATCACATAATTGTATTAGAAAGAAATCTATCAGGTCAACTAATGTGAGCACTGCAGTTTAATGGCACACAGGCAAGAAACCTACTAGCATAGGTTAAGGCCTAGATATGTACACAGAACAGCATAACAGAGAAACGGTAGGAGTAGAAAGGATTCAACATCTATACACCAAAAGAGAATGTGGGCTTTGAATATAAAAGATTGACAAAACAAAGCTCAAAGAGCAAATGAAAACACAATAACAATAAAACATAAATATCATACTGAACCAATGCTGGAATAACAATTTTCTATGTACACGTATAGTAGTAAAAAGCACGGAATTTGCCATGAACCAAGAGCCACACACAAGTACTTACCAACACGACGTGCAATTATGCCAATGACAGCAGATGCATGCTACCCGATCAATCAGAACTTAGTAAATTCAGCACAAAGAGATGAAGAGGATTTACCAGTAATAGCTCTGACTGTTTCACTGGAAGCATACTCTTGAATGGTATTGTTAGCAAATAGGAGTTTAATAAACATGGCAGCCTGAACTGATGTATCTGGATCACTAGAACCAATCAGATCCAGTACAACCTGAACACCACCAGCTTCTGCAACGGCTCTTTTATTTGATCGACTATACATTACCAGGTTTTGCAAAGCACAAATAGCTACTACTTTCATTTCTTCTGTAGGTTGGTCCTCAAGCAGATTCACTAGAGCCCGGCAAGCTGAAACAGCATCCGCAGATCGAGCAAGAGCCTCATTCTGGAATAGATCACCAAGAGCAAGGGTTGCCAGTAACCTTGCCTGTTGACCTTGAGTTTGTGGATCCAAAAGGTACTGGGATAATGGTACAATGGCTGACTTGGTAGCTTTTGATTCCCTTATCTTCACATTGTTCAGCAACGCCTCCAGAAGTCTCGCAGCAGCTTCCTCACACTGATGACATCTGAGAAGCTCCAAAAGAGCCTCAATTGCACCACTTTCTGCCATTGCTTCAGCACTTGTACCATCATCACTTTCCAACACCAGAAGAGCATTCAGCGCACCAGTTACTGTGCTCTCTGAGCCAGAACGAAGCAACCTCACCAGCACAGCAACAGGTACTTCCAAATAAAATTCAGAACTAAATTGCAGAATACTGGCTAAAACAGAAGCAGCCGACTCCCACAAGGCATGAGGAAGAGAAGGATCAGCTTGTAATATCACTTTGGACAGCTCACTGACACCACCCTCTTTTGCAATTTCATTTGGCCAAATTAGTGCAATACCAACAAGAGCCTTCACAGCTCTTTGCTGCAAAATGTGTATTCCAGAACCAAGAACACATATTAGAGGACCAATCACTTGCTGTGTCACTGAATCCTTCTGAAGATGTTCTTCCAATAGTAGATGAGATAGCAGCTCAGCCGCCAACTGTTGCACTGCTGGAGCTGGAGAATCTAATAGAGGAATAAGTGGTTCAATAGCTTGGTGAGGCGTCAAGTTATAGTCAGCACGACATTGTGGATGCTCCAAAATATTAACAAGAACCTGTAGAGCACTATGCTGTCCATCAGGTCCAAACACTGGTCTTGTTAGCAACAGGAAAAGGGGCTCAACCACTTTTGCAGCAGATGGACTCTTGGCAATCGTAGCATTATTTGTCAATATTCGGAGCAGTTCTGCAAAAGCAGCAGAAAGAAAATCTGGTGCTTCATGGAGAATATCCAGCATGCTCTCAATTACTCCAGATTTAACCATTTCCATCTTACAAGAAGGCCGGTCTTTCCCCAACTTCACAAGAGCTCGGGAAATAGCCTCATGAAGCATGTAATTCCTACCATAAAGAAGGCCAACAAGAGGAATAACTGCACCGTGTGCAGCAACTAGTTCAGCCAGTTGCTCATCATCCAATAGTTTATCCAATGCCCGGACAACTGATTGCTGAGCAGGACTGAACTCAGCTACAAGTAAGGAGACCAGAGGCTCAACACAGCGAGCTGCAGCCATTGTAGACCTGATTCTTGTATTTCCAAAAAGAACACAACACAACTCAGCAGCATCCCCCTTCAACTCCATTGAACAATTTGACGATAGAATCCTGAAAAGAACATCAACTGCATTCATCTCAACATCTGCAACAGCAAGGGCTCTTGATGGGTTTTCGCTCAATAACCTAACCAATGCAGCGATAGCAGCATGTTGCTCTTTCTCCAAACCCGTATTTAGAATTTCCACCAATGGTTGAACAGCTTGCCGGGCAGCTTCTGCATTCCTAACATGGTCAGCCGAAAATAGGTTTTCCAATGCTTTAGCAGCACTGTACCTGGCACCCCTTCCACCTAAACGCAAGACTGCTACAAGTTGGCCGACAGCACCAAATGCAGATTCATGCCTCCGTATTTCAGCACTGCCAAATAGGATCCCCAGTAGATCGGTAGCAGCTTCCTCAGTGGCATCTTGAGGGCCAAGTGAAAGATACTTGGTCAATGCTTCCAGAGCCCCTGATTCTACCATAACAATCTTATTGGAGGGACAGTCTTTTGCAAGCTGAGTCAGCAACCCAAGTGCCAGAAAAGGTGCCCCTGGACGATCTGGAATTGGTTTAAGTAGATCAACAAGTGCAGGTATTGCTTTCCGAGAAGTCGCACCAACCCTAATGTCATTGACCCTAAACAACCTCTCAAGAGCAACTTTTTCCGGATAACGCACCAAAGCAAATTCCTCTGACAACTCCAGAAGATCATATATATCACCATCAGCACAGCCAAGCAATGAAATGAGCCCACCTGCTGCCCCAGAATTTGCAACAGACAGAAGAGTCCCCCTACTACCATTACAGACTAGACTGTTCATAGCTTGCGCAGCAAAGTATCTGTTTGCTGACTCCTCTGACTTCAACAAATTGGCAAGCACTGGTATAGATTTCATGGTTGCATTTGCTCGTATGATATCTCTATCTTGAAACAGAATTGCTAGTATTAATGGACAAATCCATAAGCTACTATCCTCTTTAAAATCAAACTGCATGGATTACCACATAGGACAAACAAAGTTTTGATTTTAAATATCTTATAAATGCCTGAGGAAATTTCACTATGGCATTGAGGAGTGGACATACGGAAACTAAATAAGTTAAAAAGTTTATAAAGCTTGCCAAAAATTATAAGGTTTTTCTCAATTACCAAAATGAACTTGAATAAGATTAACTTTCAGTATGTAAAGCAAAATCTTGGGACAAGTTCAATACCTGAGTGTACTGTGATAGACATTGAGAGATTCTCTCCGAAAGGACTTCAACTGCTCCAGCCTCCATAATTTCAAGTTTACTTTTGTCATCATGACAAGCAAGGACAGAGAGTAGCCATATGACCATGTTGGCACCAGAAATAACTGCTGTGCTTTTCTCAGTTTCACCATTCCTCCCCTCTTCAGGATTCCTACAAATGCTTATGGCCTCCTTATCCCCCTCTTCTCCTAAATGAGGAGACTCCATGGAATTAAGCATTCCAACAAGAGATTGAATAAGAAGGCTGCATGAATTTGATTGATTCAAATCCTCCAAAACTCTCTGGTGATTTACTTTTGCAGCACAAATAAGAAGTGCAGTTGCCCCAATCTTAACCCTTTGGTTCAAGGCACTGATAACCCTTCTAGCAATTGATGAAATGCATCCAGAGGCACAGGCAATTGTGTTTCCTAGGACAATAGGTTGAGCCCGGCAAAGCCGTGACAATATTTCTATAGCTTTGTCCTGCAACAAGGGTGATGCATCGGCAATACAAGAGACTATTGGGGTCATGCTGCTTGGAAATTCAGCTAGAACTGCCCACGCAGGTTTGATATGCCCACTAATGCCTTCTGACCTTGACAGAAAGGCAAGTGCATCTAGTGCCTCTGATGTGTCAGCAGATTCATTATCAGCAGATTCCAGGTAAGCAACTAAAGCAAGAACAGTTCCAGCACGATTCACACACTCAGTCAAGGCATAATCAATTCGGCGAGAATGAAGTAGCCGAGCAATTGCTGCTGCAGCATGGATCTTCCCAGCAACTGTGCCTTCCCGCAAAACCCTAGTGGCGGGGAAAATAATTTCTTCAGGAATGGCTTTCATTGAAACTTCACTGTCCAGAAGAAGATTTGCAAAAGCGCATGTTGCCTGCTCTGCAACTTGCAGAACTGAAGAGTTAGCCAGCACCACCAACAAAGACAATGCATTTCTAGCAACAGCAGCCACATCCTTGTTCTCTTTGATTGAGAGAAATATTGCAGCAAGGCAACATGAGGACTCTACTAAGATGTTTTCAGAGTCAACATTTAGTAGCTTCATGGCAGCCAAAAGAGTCTTGACAGCAATGCTGGTCTCACGCAAGTCCTTTCTGAGATTGAAAATTCCAGCCAGAGCCGCTGCAGACTTGGCCTGAGTCTCTTCTCTGGTAGAGCTTAAAATCTTTATCATTGTCTCTAATGCATCATTTGCAGCACTTCCTTCACGCAACATATCACTAACAGGCGCTACCGAAAGCATACTTCTTAATGCATCCAAAACATAAACTTTAGATTCAGGAAGGTCACTGGTTAACAATGCAGTGAGTTGGCTGATAGTTGCGGTATCTGATTTGTGAATCAAATGGTTCAAAGTCTTTGCAGCAATTTCTTTCCCATTTGAGCTACCATTCTTCAGTAGCCACAATAAAGCAGGAACAGCATCCGCACTTTCAACGCATGCCCGTATATCTTCACTGTGATTACAGAGATTCCCAAGGATTATTGCTGAATCTTCCTTTGCTTTTGCAGACCCCGTCTCTAGAATTTGAACGAGTGGAGGTATGCCACCAGCAGCTGTGATAGCCCATTTACTTTCATCATTCTCATTAGATAGAAGGCAAAGTAATGCAACAGCACATTCTTGTTGTTGTTCCGATGAAAGCCCCAGAAGGGAGATCAATAGCTGAATTCCCTCGCGACCTTGAAGGGCACGCCACAGACTGCCTTCATTGTTGCAAAGCATGAGCAGGGACCTGATTAGCTCATCCTGAACTTCATTGGTTGCCATTGTGATCAAACCAACCAGGAGACGTTTTGCATCAGAATTTGCAAGTTTGTTTGAGAGTTTGGCATTCCCATACAAACTGGCAAGTGCTTCTATCGTCCGTTCCTGCACAAGAAATTGGGAGCGAGGCTTAATTTGTTTAACCAATGTCTGCTCAACATCCAGAGGATCTGATGCTCTAGTAGTTTCTGCCTCGCTATCATATATCATAAGAGCTGAAGCTAAAGCCCCTAATGTGTCAGCAATCTGTGCAGGTGAAGTGCATGATTCAAGACTTTGACCTAGGCTTGAGATGACATATGACAAACCACCAGAAATGTTTGCAAGAGTGCACATAGCATTCTCCTGTAAAGCTTGGGCATACTCACCTTGCATGAATTCTTTTGAAGGAGCTATTGTCGCATTTATCAAAACTGGTATACCATTAGAATTAGCTATGTCCCGCCTGGCTTCTTTGCACTGAGCAGAAAGAGATTTAAGAGCGGCTGCAGCTTCAGCTCTGACAGGAGCTTCATTACCAGTTCCTAATAGCTTAAGGAGTTGTTTTGTAGCTTCCGCAGCTAAGACCTTAGAACAAACAGACGCATCCTCCATCATGACACATGCAAGAAGAAAGCACACATTAGCTTGAGTGTTTGATGGTCCACTTGCAAGTAACTTCACAAGTATATCGACCCCTCCAGCTTGTATCGTTGCAGACCAGAATCCCTCAGTGCTGCTGGAAAGGTTTCTTAAAGCTCCTGTCAGTAAGTTATCAACTAAGTTTCCAGCTTTCAACCCTTTTTTCAGTTGTTCCCATAGCACTGGTACTACCCCTTCAGTTGAAAAAATTTTCGACCCAACATGATCCCTTGCACCATCTTGGGAAACAGCATAAATAGTCTTAGCAGCTGCAATTTGAGCTTCTGCTGAGCTGGACCTAAGGAGACCAAGCAGTGGTGGAATGCAACCCCCGAGCAATACTTTTACCCTTAGTTCATTCTCCTTACATAAAGAGCCTAAAACAGCAGCAGCTTGCATCTTCACCCCAAGTGACCCGGATCGAAGAAGAGAGACAAGTACCGGAACTGCCTGAGAATGAGATCCAACAGCACTGAAAGCACTTTCACGTGTATCAATAAGCTCGATCAACTGCTTCAAGGAATACTCTTTTTCCTGGACAGATGAGGAATTCTGCCGCAACTGTTCAATGCATTGGGCAACACTTGCCAATATTCCATCTGGGTCTTCCTTGCTAGTACGCTCTCTGCAGGTAATTCGGAAATGTAAGATACTTAAGCTGCTATTTTCATCTACTTTTTAACAATTGCAACACAATTAAACAGATTTGGGGCAACAATATACTGTTACAGGTACTGCATAAAGCCTACACAAGGAAGATGCCTAATGATTTCTTTAATAACCTTTATATTTCCAGGAGCAAGAAAGTACTAAGGCTTAACAAGTAACGACTGCATAGTCAATGAAAAGTGAAGGTCAACAGTTCAAGGTGAACGCACAACAGGGAGCCAGAGTTCAAAAAGGATATAGGTTAAGACTCTTGAGGCAGCAACGAATTACACAACAGCCTACCTGACGGAAGCCCCAATAGGGTAGAAATAAGATAAAAGTTAACTTCAACTAAACCCAAGTTGTTGGGTAAGGCTTTTACATTATGAATTGAATTTTAGTCAATACATTATATCTTTTCCTTTTTATTCAAAAGTAATTATTTCAGCATTCAGAAGATAACTCGCATGTGGTTATATACTATAAACAAGGTTGCTTCAGAATAAGACATTCCACTATAACAAAACATGGAAAGTTTACATTGGCAGGTATCTCCACATCCAGAGCTATCCCCTTAGATCTTTCTCTCATTTTTCACACCATTTTCTGCTTTCACGGGGATGACGAGTTTCAATCAAGTGTGATCCAGTAAAGCTGGATGCCCCAATAACAGTAACTGATTCATAAAATTTAAGTCGGGGATAGTTTGTGAGGAGCGTATGTAATACTTGTAGTTAGAATGCTGTTCTAAATGAGCTAAATAAAAGCGGTAAGGCAGGTCTTTAGCTCCTACTATGTAAGACAACTTTGGAAACACATGGCCTGAGATTTTTAATTCTATCAGAATCATGCAAAACTCGAATCGCAAAAGGGACTTTCTCCAAAGAGAGGCCTTTATCAGTTTTTGTCCACGCCCGTAGCGATTAGGCAGTTTTCAACTAAAGAATAAAACATACCAAAGAACATTACAATGTGCATTATAACATGGTATCAGAGAAAGATTAACAACCAGTTAATGCAGAAAACTCACAACAAAGAGTGCTAATGTGCTCCCCATCAAAATTACAAATTTGGAACACTATTGGGCTCCTAATTGCAGGTCATAGACAAGAACATCGTAACTTACTAGGTGATGCACCAATGCCATGCATGATAAAGACTGAACTAACCTTGAACACATCTTTATAAGTGAATGGGGAGTTGGAGGCTCTGAAACTTGATGTCTAGCATCCCCCTTTCTCTCCTGCAATCAAAAGAATGAGACTTGCGGTCACCACTAGATATCGTAAAAGAGAAATTGATCTTAGAAAAAACTTATACATCAGAAAATAGATGCTGACCACTTTAAATATTCTAATCAAGAAAATAAGAAGCCACAGCTCATATCATCAAACTGTTCCAACAACTAAGTCTCAGAAAGGTAGAAACAAGCAGAGAAGTACCAGATCATTAGTTGCGAGGCTGCTGCCATTATTGGCAGCAAACCTCCAAGCTAGTGTTGCAGCCAGCTGTGCTGTGATTCGAGATCTCCAGACCTACCTCCAAGACACAGTCAAAAGGTAAAAGCCTCCTATGAAACACCATATGAAGTAAAAAAATGTCAAACTCTAGACAAAAGATGCCAACGAATTTGTAATTACCAATTTGTCCAGAATTCAACACAACTGAATTAAAATCACTTCAAAACATGCACAACCCAATCCATTTGTTAAGAGAATGCAAATCAATCCAAACACACATGAATAGCTGCAGATCAAATCCAAATTACAAACATGCCAATAATTTCAATAGCACGTGAAACATGACCACTTTATAACAACTTTTTATCAAGTTCATATATAGGAATTATGCTAATATAACTACGTTGACACCGGACTGGAAGCTCAATATAGTTCCTTAATCAGATCTACAGAATCAAATAAAATCCAATCAAGTCCAAAGAGATTCAACTGAATTCCACACAATTTGCTTAGCAAAACAATAGAATTTTTTTTCTCATAAGTCTTAGCAAAACAGTAGATCGACGCGCGTTGATATCAAAACTCTACCTTACATCAAATTCAATTAAATACAGAGGCTATAAATCCCCAATTGCACTACAAAAGGCACAAGCTACGGCGCCTAACATTGGAGTCAATGAGAAAGAATGCTATTTAACTACTCAAGCACAGAATCCGACGAGAAAATGAGAGATACATGTGGACCATGGAGTCGTTAATTAACTCAAGATGATCTAACACAATCAACAAAGTTGTTTTTCCCTTATATTCTCTGAAAAACAGCAAATCGGTAGCAACGCAGACTGCAATTAATGTAGAGAGAGAGCGAGAGAGATTTTGCTGACCTTGAAGAGACTGTGAAAATTGGAGGAGATCAGAGAGATCTTCAATGCATAAATGGGTTTCGTAGCAGAGAAGTGAAGAAGATGCGGAAGAAGAAGAAGAAGATGGAGAGAGAGAGAGAGATGGGGAAGAAGAGTGTGAGCTGTCACCGACAGTTCCAAGACGTTCTGGCTTGACTTGGATTCTCGGTCACATTCACTTTGCAACTTTGTATTTCTTTTCTCTCTTTCATTTTTTTTTTTTTTTTGAAATATGGGGCTATTTTATTTATTTATTTTAGTTTTCGTTGCAGGGAAATATGATCATAATTAGCCAGTAACGGAATCTTAAAGTTAACAGTCAAAAAATAAAATTTATTACTTGGTAGCTGGGTTGTAAAGTTCAAAAATAAAAAAGTAAAATTTCGTTTTGATAGTTTGATAAGTCTGATAATTTGTGACATGACAATTTTGGACAATACAAAAAGAAATTTATGCATTTTATTTGGGCAATATCATAACTTTGACGTGCTGTTTTACCTACTATAATAATTGTTACTTTAATTTGGGTAATAAAAACAAATAACTTTGTTACTTTAATTTACTTGATAAAGAATTCGGGATACTATTATAGAAAACAAATTCTCCAATAAATGTAAGGAGTTTATATAAAAAGAATCCATTTTTGTAATAGAAAAAAGGAAAAAAAAATTACACCTTTCTATTAGGTAATTTTGCAATATCCCATCCAGTTCATGCTAATCCCAAATTATTTAAAATATAACAAACATCATTATGTAATAGTCTTCATTATACATTTTCTATTTAAATACAGTTTAGGGGTCAAAGTTAAATTTATATCTTGATTATAAAACTTTGCTTAATAATATTAACATAGATCTATAACAAATAAATAAATAAACAAGGACAATTACAAAATGACCGTCTCTATATAGTATAAAGTCTGTAAAGTGTCTGATGTAAGTAATCTTATCACTAAACGTAGATAGTTCATTTTTGTGTTTAGAATACAAGAGACTCAAAATTTATGCATACGGCATGGAATTTCTGATTCTCAACCTGAGCCAAGCCAACTGAAGAAACCAAGCTGACTTGAAGTGCCTCTCTCTCTCTCTCTCTCTCTCTCTCTCTCTCTCTTAGTTGGCAGCAAATATGTATGTATCTTTGTGTTGGCAATGAACAACTCGATACATACAGTAAGATACACCCAATAAGGCTTTATGTATAATTTGTAAAAACTTGGCAAACCATGCTCTTTGCTCACTAAAACTGTCAGAGTATTAGCATAATGACTAAAATGCACCCAGGTGCAATTAGACTCAAATTATGCTTTAAGCTTTAGAAAATTGCAAGTTGTTCAAGTTTGGGTATTGATTCTAACACAGCTGTAGTGGGATTTTCTTTTGCCATCTATATTCTCACGAAGCTAACATGTTAGCCCAGTCCTTGTTCTTGACAATAAAACAAAAATAACAAGGACACATAATGCATTTATCACTCCAACCATGAGAGAATTTAAACATTTTTATTTTATATTTCTTTTGTTATATGGTTAAGAGTGTCCGGACCAATTTACGCATTTTTCAATTAATCATTTTCCCAAAACTTGTACTTCTAACTCAACAACTAGAGAAATTAACCTTCCTCGTTCAACACTGATTTTTTTATATTTTTATATTTTCATACAATGGATTATATCAGTTAGTCATTTATTGTCACATGTATTGTAAATATTCTAATGTACTAAAAGATTTTGCCTAAGATTAGGTGCAACTAGGGGGTGGACATTGGTTGGCTCAAGCTAGGTTCGGACTCAGCTTATACTAGAAATAATTTACAACGAACCTAAAATAAAATTCCAAGTCCACCTATTTAATACTAAACTATTTTAATAAATAATTTGCATTTATAAAAATAATCTTAAATAACATAAAATTTAATTACATATATGTTAAAAATATATAAATATATTACTTTAAATATATTTCAGGCAGGACCGAGTTTAAAACATATTTCATAAGTCTACCCATTAATATAATTAGACCTAAAAATTTTTAAAACTCTATAAACAATGGACGCCATTAAGCCCATAGCCATCCATTAAGCCCATAATCATCCCTAAGCGCAACACAAAACATATATGAATAAATTTGCATCAGAACTAAGTTATTAACCCATAACCCAGAAGCAGGGGGCAGTTGGTGAATATCCAAAGATAGAGAGGGATACTGTGGATATTTCACAGCCCAAAACTGACGGATTCTTTCTCCACTTATTTTTCTGCTCTTTCTCATATTTAATTTCATTATAATCAGTGTTTGATTTGTGAGCTGGAGAATGATTGAGACTCTTCACCAGGTATCAAAACTTTCATTTTGCGAATATTAATTGGTTAATTTGGTTGATATGCTCTCTCTCTCTCTCTCTCTCTCTCTCCGCATGGGGCCATGTACTCTCTTTTGCATTTGCTCCTTAAAAAATATTCATGGAAGTTGATTTGTCACTGGTTCATTATATATGATTAAGATAGTAATCACATTGCTTTCCTGTCAAATGAAATATATAATAAGGAGATATGTGGTTCTGTTAGTTAGAAGGGCATGTGTCTTGACTTTCTTCATGTGCAATGTTCCATTATTATCATGAACTAGACCTCTTCAAATTCTCTCTCTCTCTCTCTCTCTCTCTCTCTCTCTCTCGCGGTAATTGTTGTAGTTACTTCTAATTAGACTTTCTATACCTTAGAATCGTCGCACTGATCCTTTGTCTTACCACTTAACATTTTTATTCAAATTCATCTCAATTGTCATGACATTTTTCAGCGTGTTAACGGTAGGCTTCCACTTGATTAGTAGACGGAAGAAAATAGGAATGTCCAAAGATCAATTAAGTCAGTGCAACTAGTGGTCATCTAACCTGAGATACCACCAACTCAAAGGCCTTCCAATTCTTTTCAAATACATTGCAACCTAATCGGATTCCATCCCGATGTAATTGTTCCTAATCCGGAATGGAAGTCGTAATTAAATGGACCGTTATCAAGGTTATAAAACCTAATGGGTAAAGTACACTTTGCACCTTTGTACCTTATATTAAATTTCACTTCAGTCTCTGCACTTTTAATTATAACAATTAAGTTATTGTACTTTTAATTTGTAACAATTAAGTCTCTGAACTTCTAATTTGTTGCAATGTCACCCTTCTATAAGCTATTAAGTCCCTGTACTTTTAATTTGTAACAATTAAGTCTCTGAACTTTTAATTTGTTACAATGCCACTATTTTTTAAAGACAAAAATATATTTTCACATTAACTAATATTACTTTACCCTATTTATTTAGTTTCTAAACTTTTTTTACATTAATTTTCACTATTCACATTAAAAAAAGTTTACTGTATGAAAATATATATTTTTTTGTGTGAAAAAAATAGTTTACTATATATATTTTATATTTCCAAGCCCGTCTAAGCCTCTAATTTAACATAAAATTTGTTTAATATATAATTTTTATCCCTTCAAATAATATTGATAAAATTTAATTACAAATACATATATATTATTTTATATATATTTCGGACCGGGCTGGGTTTCAAAAATAATTCCCAAGCCCATCCATCAAACTGATTAAACTTAAAAAAATTTTCAATCCCTATAATTTCTGGGCGGGCTTGGCTGGGCCTATTGGACCCATGGCCACCCCCACTTGTGAGTAAGAAAGTAAGT
Organism: Euryodendron excelsum; assembly: GCA_033060915.1. Classification (NCBI taxonomy): domain Eukaryota; kingdom Viridiplantae; phylum Streptophyta; class Magnoliopsida; order Ericales; family Pentaphylacaceae; genus Euryodendron; species Euryodendron excelsum. The sequence continues at coordinate 22,026,038 of CM065385.1, read as the reverse complement.
TAAAAATCAGTTTTTTTTTTGGCTGAATAGTTAGAAATTGATTTGTGCATAGAATTTTTCTTTCTTTAAACAATCCTCTATTATTTATTTAAAGGGGTTCTTTATTTTTTTATTAATAGATAAACATTATTAATGTAAAATGCCAAAACGGAGGTGCAGCCTTTGCACAATGGGACTCTGGGAGTGCAATAGAAGGCCTAAACATCATTCCCTGAAGAAAGAAGTATCATAAAATCAATAGAAGCAAAATAAAATTCAAAAAAGTCTCCTTGTAGCCAAAATATAAAATATGCAATAGACTAATTGAAAAAAGTCTCCTTAAACTTGCGCCTTGTTTGTTCCCTTCAAGTACACAACATCAATCACAAACGGATCACCCATCAAACCTTCTTGACTCTCTTTAAACAACATCCTGCCTCTCACCATTTCAAAAGTTGCATCACCTAATTAATTGCTAAGCTAGTAAACACTCCACAAATCCTTCGCAACATTGCAATGCAACAACAAATAATTAACTATTTCTTCTACCTTCCTACATATCCAACATCAAAATAGCCAAAATAGCAGCCGCCGTCCACACAAAAAAGAGACCTTTGTTAAAGTTCCGTTCTCATATGCTCTTTCAAGAAAAATTGCAAGCACATTATCAAATAATAAAACGAACTTATAAAGAACTTGCCACTATTATTTTCCCCAATAATATTATCTTCTCTACCCCTTGGTCTTACTTTCTCATAAAAAAAAAAAAAAACTAAAAAAATTCCTCTACTGACATCTAATTTCCATTCCTACAAATCTTTAATAAACCGAGGGTCTCATATTATCCGAGACTTAGTTATCGTCGAAAGTACTATCAAATAAAGCAAGAAATGCCACAAACATGACCAACTCCTTTTCCGTCCTTTTTTAAAATATGGCCCTCACTAAAGTAGCCTTAAAAGATAACCTCCAAGGTCAACCCAAGTATGAACAGTAGAGATCATATTCTAGAGTCCAATCCTTCTGCAAGAATTTGATTCTCAAGCTCCTCATCCTCGTTTTCACAACGAAAAAAAAAAAAAAATTCATAGTATCAACTATAAATAACAAATGAGATATTGTAAATAAATTATTACTTGAACTACCCACCTCGAACCTCTTAATCATACCCTACGCACTGTTCTGTTCTAAATGCCTCCATGACCAAAATAAATAAAGAAAAAAGTGAATCCCATAAATATACAGCTACAAACCTAGAATCAATTCCAAGTTCCCAACCATGAAATCAAACACCCAGAAAGCAATTTGAAAATTAAGAGATTGCACCATTTTTTGCCAAAGAAAACTATCAACCTATAGTCAATTCAAAGAATTTGCCTTGTTTGTGACTAATGGTTGATATATTTGAGTGGCTTCTCTTTTGAGCTTCGAGTATGTATTGGTAAGTTTTGCTGTAGTTAGCATTTTGTTTTCTTTCTTTTATTTTTCTTTTTTTGCACTTCTCTGTGTTTTTGCTTTTAAGATCTTTAGCACAATTCATGTATTCGGGCTTGGTCCAGAATTTACATGAATAGATGTGTTTTTGGAGAATTCACTTTGAAGCAACTATTCCTAATATCCTATATACATATGGCCTAATTCATTTTCCCCTATTGGATGTAAAAGTATTTGCAATATTTCAAAACTCTAATCATCGTTCTCAAATAATTGTGCATCATTGCTTTTTGACAAAAGGTATTGTGGCATGTGAGAAGAACTGTTTTTCCATCAGATATGGGTGATAATTTTTTAATTTTTTAAAATTATAAGTTCAACTATAAGTGAAAAGATTTGGAAAACAAGAAATCCTTAAGGGCTTTGGAGGGTGCTTCCAAAGCACTCCACATTCCTTGAATGGTGGTCAGGGACATACCACGCTCCAATTTTATAAAAGTTAGGTTTTAAAAAATAAAAGGTAAAAGCATTGAAAAGTTCAAGTTAAAATTAAGATTTATGTCAGATTTTAGTCAAAATAACTTTCAAATTTTATTTTAAAGATAGTTTGTATTTTGAAAATTTTTGAAACAAAATTGCGTGTGTCCATTTGTAAATTGAACTAAAACTATTTTTAAACCTGATCAAAATCCCAAAAAAATATTATTTCTAATACCAATCAACTAATCAACAATTACTTTAAAACATCCTCTAAGTATTTTCAAATATAGAAAATCATTTACCCAAAGTGTAAACTAAGTCTCTAAATGATATTAATAAAGGGCGTACAGTTATTCAAAAATAAAATTTAAGCGAAAACATATAATTAATATTATATAGTTCCATTGAAAATAAATGATAGAGTAATCCTAAATATATAACAACGCAGAATTAAAATAGAATATAAGGCCTTAATTGCTTGGTTACTCAGACCAACAATCTACTTGCTTGAGGTTCCACTTGTAACTGTGGTGGGGTGAGCATACAATGACCCAGTAGGAGATTATGCTACAAAGTTAATAAACATGATGTGACATGTGCCAGTGTAAAGTAAAGAATGGGTGAGAGTATAGAAAATGTTATTTCAAACCTAAGTATCAACCCGACTCCCAATGTTATGAATTAAGCACACAAATAAATCGAATAATCAATCAATGCTAAACAAAATTCAAATTATAGATCTAGTATTTTCTATATCTACAAGAGTAATAAAATCTAACAATAAAGTAATCAAGGTATACCCAACCCAGTGCCAAATGATATGAAACAAGCAAATACATGAATCAACTAAATGAAAATCAAAGACTTATAACTTCAATCCACAAACAATCCAGTCACCAATAACACCAAAATCACATTGACTCTATAAGACCAAAACTAAAATGATGAATGCATAATTAAATAAATAAAAATATCCAAACTCACCCAAGTCTAACTCAATGCAAGTGCATGCATGCAACTGGTTGTAGTGAGGATGGGATACAATTCCACTTGCAATATTTCCGCTCTTTATGGGATATCATCTATAAGACGCATGTTTTTAAATAATTCCACTCTTTATGGGCCGCACCCAAAAGATACATGTAACTTGTCAAATGAGGCAACATACTTTTATTTTAATGCAAATCTTAGGGCTTAAGGTCTCAAGCTCAAGCCCCACCATACCTAACTACCGAGAGACTTTAAACCAAGTTTCAACGAAAATAAATACCATATATAGATAAAACCAATAATATCCAAGTCACCAAATCTATAACATAATTTCTTATAATCACCCAATGTCTAAAATCAAACTTATAATTATTTTAAAGTCTAAACTAGGCATCCAACAATACGCAAGCATCATGAACAATGTTAAAGCAAGTAAACTTCTCTCTTTAAATCACTAATTTCATCCAAATAATATCATATTGTCATAATATTAGCTCTATATACAATTTAGGCACAAAGTAATGTCTCAAGCATGGTCAAATTTCATTTATATCATAAAACCCAATATGTTAACTTACTTATTTTATTCAAGTAATTTATATAAATTCTTCTATGCCTTTATCATTAATTTTAAACACATCCTAGGCATAAAATATTCTAAATATTATATACCAAATATCACGCTTAAAGTTTCTAAGTTTTTCCCAATTTTCACCACGTGATAATTTCTAATTTTAACTAAACAACTCAAAAAATTATAGAATAATCAAATTAAACATCACAATAAGCCAAACACATTTTCAATTTTATCAAATCAACCAAAATTCACAAATAATAATATCTTAAGTTTATGTAAAACCCTAAGTTTACCCAAGTGTCCTAGAAACATGATTTCTACTATATATTCATGAATAACTCAAGCATATTAACAAAATAGCAAAAACCCCAAGTGAAAGCCCCCTGCCTCTTGAAGATTGAACCTAGGGCAAGAACTTGATCTCGTTGAAATTATGAACCGAAATCACCAACGCGTAGGTCTTGAAGAGTATAACAAAAACCTAAAGGAGTGGTACTAAAATCTAACTCTAAGTGAAAATGAGGGAAGAATGGTTGAAGAAAAAAAAATGAGAAAAAGAGAGAAACGGAGAGTTGGGTTTACTTGTCCGCAAGAGAGAGAGAGATAGAGAGAGAGAGAGAGAGAAGTATTTGATTTATTTTAAATCTATTTTGTGCTAATTACACAAAAATTCCCAAACTTAAATACAATTACAAAGAAAATCCAACCTTACCTTTGACTTGTTGACCGGGTCATCGCATCCTCTCCAACAAAGAAAATAGTTTCCTTCTCAAAACTCGAAATAGGCCCAACTGGCAAACAACTCAAGATAGTTAGCGTATAACTCAAAGGTTCGCTCCCATGTACTCTCAGAAAGTATGGAATCTTAGTGGAGATAATATTGCTAAAACAACATCCAAGTTTACTGACTTTATGTGAAACTGGAATAAGGATGTTTTTAGGAACATATTTCATCGAAAACGTCGAGTGTTAGATCGAATTGTTGGGATTCAACAAGTCTTGAGTTATTATAATTCCCAATTCCTTAAAAATTTAGAGGTTAAATTCATCTAAGAACACAAAGTTGTTTTGATTAAGGAGGATTTACAGTTGTACCAGAAATCTAGATCATAGAGTTGAAAAAAAACCCTATTCGGATATGGATTTACTTAAAAAGGCGATTAGTTGGCTATTTGATTAAGTGATATATGATCAAATCATTCACAATCGCATGTTATGCATAAGCAAAAATAAATCAAGCACATGCACGACAATACAGACGATATTTTTACTTGAAAACCCAATTGAAAAAAAAACTATGAGACCTACTCTAGCCAACCAAGCACTTTTAAAAATGAATATAAAAGAGTCAAACTTACTACCCAATCCTAGATACTCCCAATCCTTGGGTGCCAAATCCACGCGCTTGTTGATATGCTCTTCTTGTATTGATTGTATCTATCCATTGATACGATTTTTCAATGCTTGATTGGGTGTCGAACTTCACAACACCTTTGGAATCCTTCAAGAATTGCACTCAAATCCACTAGTGTCCACTTTGCCAGACAGTGATCAAAACACTTAAACTAATGTCAAACGGTTACGAGAACCCTTACAACCAAATCCCGAATCGACTCCTCGATTCTCTTGGAAGCCTCAAACTTGTTCAACTCCACGATTCACCATTACTGTACTTGATCCCTGTATTGTTATCCTGAGATAACAACCAAAAGGGGGGTGAATTGAGTTTTTAAGAAATTAAAGTAATAATCACATATTAATATAATCTAAGCCAATGGAATAGTAACTCTGTGGAATATAAAGATATGCAAACAAGTTATGATGAAAAAGATGAAGAACAATCAAAGCAAGAAAGAAATAATCGAGACACAAGATTTTTACAGAGGTTTAATCAATCCTTTGCCTATGTCCTCTCTTCCTCGATCCCCTCAAAGGGATTGTCCACTATGCAAAGTGCTTTACAAAGTTTGCTAGTTGCTCAATGTCCACCTCACTCTTTTTTATAAGAGTTTTACTTGAACTCTCAATCCCAAGTGATGTTGTCTAAGATCACTCAATCTTATAAGTGTATTTTCCAAGCGATACTCAAGCTCATAAGGTATACAACCTTATACAAGTATAAAACAAGGATTTAATATAAAGGGATCACTCTCTTAAGTGTGTATAAGCAAGTTTCAGTTCAAGCTATAAATCCCCAAATGTGTAAAAATGGAGTATTGAATGTGGATGATTGAATTTTCACTTTTAGCACTTAATCTTTTTGTCTTAATTCTCATAAATGAGTAGGGGATCATATATATAGCCCTTCATCAATTCTAGTCATTGGAGGTAGTTGTGTTTGCATTTAACGCAAAATTGGCCTATCAGAACGTTTAAATTTTCTGATCATTGCAAACAAGTGTCGACACTATTTCTTCAAGGTGTCAGCACTTCTGAATTTGGCTCAGCACTATTTTGAAAGTGTTGCGGTAGGTGCCGAGGCAGGTGTCAGCACTTCCTTCAAAATTTCTAATTTTGACTGTTAAGGTGTCAACCATAATGTGAAAGTGTTGACAATACTATAGGCTATATCCTTTAGTTGCATACTATCTTGATGGTGTCGATAGAGGTGTCAACACTTCTTCAAACCTTTGTAAATCCGACTTCTAAAGGTGTAAGCCATTCTAGAGACTACTTTTCATCATTTGCATACTATCTTCAATGTGTTAACAGGAGCCGTTCAAAGTGTCGACAAGAGCTTCAAAATAAAACATGAAGATAAGGCCTTTCTAATATGTCATCCATATCTAGACGTGTTGACAATAACTCTAAGCATGATCTGAGCAAGTTGAGTCTTAAGTAAGATGTCAACCATATTTGTAAGATGTAGACAATAGCTAAGGACTTTCTTCTTTTAAGGATCGAGGGCCTTCAGTAAAGATGTTGACCATATTTGCATAGTGTCAGCAATAGCTCCCACTATCTCCTGAGGATCTTCAATAATATGTTAGCCATCTTGACGATGTGTTGACAATAGCTTCTTGTACTTTAAAAAGTCTTCAATAGAAATGGTTAAGGTGTCAACCATATTGTAAGGTTTTAACACTTCTGTCTTTAATTCTACTTGAAATCCTTTATGGTATTAACATTTCTACTTACACGTCAATCTTCAACCATTGATTCCAAACCATCTTGAAACTCTTTAAATGATCTTCCTTATGTGCTTTGAATCTCAGAATGAATTTTTGAATCCTTATAATACCTTCAATCTATTTGAGATGTAATTTATCTATTTTTATCATTTGTTAGGATAATCAATGACTATATATAATCTGCAGACTTAAGTTAAAGTCATTAGACAACAACCATATAGTTTTGTTATTATCAAAATCAATATGGAGATCAACATTGAGTCAACACATACAATTTCCTTTAGTACGGATTTGCCATCTTGAACTCCATCAAGACATCAACCAACGAAGGATGAAGGTTGATTTGCTAAGAATCTAGTTGAGAGCCCCTTCAAGGTATGTAGAAACTTTGCCAATACTTTTTAGTGCAACTCTGTTCTTATAGAAACCCTCTAAATAGAATAGAAAATCTTCAATCAGTCTCTTAGAGGTCTTAGGCTTATTTGGCTTAAGTTTTGACCTTCCCATAGCCTCATATTTATAATAGAGGAATTCTAGAGTTTATAGATTTCTAATCTAGTCAAACTCCTTGCCAAAACTACAACGTTCCAATCTAGATATTCTAGGAATTCTTTTTTGTGTGGCTGCTCATTTAGAAACCTTAAAAAGGCTTGTCGAATATATAGGAAACTGAAATTCCTGCCATAAACATATGTTTCCTATTTTTCCAGAAATTTCATTTTAATGGAGCGAATTCAATCGAACTAATCAGTCAAAACACTCCCTCTTTAAATCTTCAATCGAAGGCAATTGAAAGCGATCAAGATCGATCGAAATACTTTGATTAACATCCTATCTCTCAATCTTCAATCGAAGTCTGTCAGGATCAATTAACAGGTATTGAAACTCTTTGATTTTCACTATTCATTCAATCTTCAGTTAAAAGCTATCGAATGGTATCAAAATTAAAAACTTTATCAAGTTTTCAACTTTGTCTTCCTCCTAAGCATTGTAAGCACCCCATTTTTACCCACTTAGTAATCTCTAGTCTGATCGGACTCACATTCAAACCAATACAAACACATTCAAGTCCAAACCAGTTTTCCAGGCTCAATCCAATCAATTAACCGCTTTGCGGGCCCTCCAGGCCTAATAGAGGCAAAGTGACCAAAATGCCATTAGGGCATTGTTCGGTCCAATTCCAGTCGGCATGTCTTCTCGAAGACGGTAAGTTCCTATTTCAATCTCAAATCCAATTTCAGTCCAATTTAACTTTGGCACACCTTTCGAGAAAGTTGATCTTTCAGGCGGTAAGTCCATTTATTTTGGCATATTTTCGAGAAAACTCATCGAAACAGTAAGTTCCTTCAAACTCGTCGACCTGGACAGAACTCGAGTCCCCGAGATGGTAGAACAGTTCACCTTTGGTGCCTACTAGCCCGCCAATGTAGAATGTCCGTTATCGGCACGTTTTTTAAGAAAACTGATTCCTCAAATGATAAGTCCTTCTAGCAGCTTCCTGAGATCAGGCAGTCTTTGGAATGACCGTGTACCGTCAAAGTGGCGGAAACACTAACAAACATTGCAACCGTTAGAGTGGCGAAAACATTTGTAAACAGGTCGACATCGGAAATTGCCAACAAACCCCTTATGTCACGGGACTGAACTCGCCTCTTGGTCGTGACATGTTTACCAAAAGATGAGATACCTCAGAGCGATAAGTCCACCTTTTCAAGTTGTCCCAAGGATAATTCGGCCTGTCCAAGTGCCTTCCAATCAGTTTCGGACCAATTTTGAGACCATCTAATCAAAATGACCATTTTACCCCTAGGCATTCGATTGCTTCTGGGAATCACACTGGCTCTGGGTATCAAACTAGTTATCTTCCGAGGATATTTCTTATAGCATTCCTGACCTTCCAACACTTTTTCGGATCATTCCAAATCTATTCCGGTAAACCTGGTACAAAATGACCATTTTGCCCCTGGTAGGCTGATCGCCTTTTCCAACCACACCAGCTTGGGTATCAAACCGGTAACCTTTTGAAGCACTCTTAAGGGTGTTTCCAATCTTCAAGCCTTCTCACGGGTCATTGCAAGTCCATTCCGGTGCATTTTCGATTTTATTGACCGTTTTGCCCCTAGTAGGCCAGTCGACCATTTCGACATTCCTGACATTGTTTTTCAAACCCGTTACCCCCATGACACTATTTCAACAGTTTCTATCCATTTTCGGCCTTCCAGATCATTCTCGGCCTCCAGAAACATTCTCGAACTTTCCAGAGTCACTTTTAGTGGAGACAAGCCAAAAATTGCATAGTAGTCACTAGTACAGGCGCCCAAATCTTTTGCCTTGCATATCAAGGGTCAAAATATATGTTTCGTGCCGCTCTAAAAACTTTCCTAAGTGACTGGCGCCACTAAGCCAAAAATTGGCTAGGTGTCATTAATGTAATTTTAAGCCTAGCGCCACTGCAACAAGCACCAGGTCGGTTTAAGTTGCCTATAAATACAGACCCTCCCCCTGTGTGAAAAGGATCCGTAATCTCAGTCCTAGAATGTTGCCTTTTTGAAAATAGAGTTCGAATCCTCTCCAAACCCTAATTTTTCCAGTCTCCTCAAGTCATAACCTCCATATACTTTAACCCTAGCTTATACACACTCCATACACTCATGCACTAGCCTCAAAGCAAGCCATTGAAGACTCAAGTGCTGCAAGTTTGAAGCTCTCGAAGCCCAAGTAAAGTAAAGCAAATAAAGCAAGCAAAATAAGAAGAAAACAAGGTAGACTTTCTTTTTATATTTATGTACTACCCCCCTCTCTCTTCTTTTTCCTAACCCACTTGGGTTTTCTTCTATTTTAATCCCCCATCTTCTATCTCCCTTTCTTGCATGCTTGAAACAAAGGACTCCCCGATTCATACATAGGAATGACTGTTGAAAGTTACTGTGTCGAAGGCTTTCTTCTAGTTCAACCTTAAATTGTGTGGATTTGACCTCCTTGATTATGTGGTGAAACCTAGCCTTGAATGTTCACGACTTACTTGTATTGTGCATGTTATATTCATACATCTATTCAAACTTATTTTCAAAGTGGTTTTCAAAAATTGCATTAAAACCATCTTTTAAAGTTATCATTAAAAATCTTCTTTTTCAAACTTGTTTTTCAAAAACATAATCCTAAAGTGATTCTACTCATTCCATGGTTAGGGTCATTTTAGGAAAGTGTTATATTTATTGCGACCATCAAGGTCCATATTTTGAGTGTAAACCCTAAATTGTTTTTTATCAAAAACCACAATCTTAAGATGATCCTATCCTTTCTATGGTTATGGTTGTTTTAGGAAAGTGTGATATTCAATGTGATCATACTAGTCCATATTCCAAATCCTTCTTGTTTTCAAAATCACAATCCTAAAATGGTTCTATTCTTTCCATAGTTAGAATCGTTTTAGGAAAGTGAGACATTCAAAAGATTTCAAAAGTCCATATTCAAGCACTTTTCAATCTTCTTTTCAAAAGCTCTCTTCAAAAATTCACTTTCTAAAAACTCTTTTCAAGCTTCCTTCCTAGCAACTTCTTTTCAAAAGATCTACTTTTCAAAAACTCTTTTTCTTGGAATCCAAGTCAAGCCTTAGATTCCATGTTAGGAAACCCTAGTTCTCTTCCTAAATACATGTCTTCTTGTTTTGCCTCAAATCATAAGTTTCCAAAACTATTTTCTACATCAAATCCTAGATTTTCAAAATCCCTTTTTCTATACCAAATCATAGATTTTCAAAACTTAACATTTCCAATTTCGTGTCAAATCCAATCTTTCAATTTAGAAAACTAGATCTAATCTTCTACTTTTGGAAACAAAGTCAAATCATTAATTTTTGGATATAAAATCTAATCTTCTACTTTAGGAAATAGGAATAAAATCTTTCTTAATTCAAACCTTTCCTAATTTCAACCTTTACTAAGTTCAAATATTTCTAAATTCAAAACTTTTCTAAATTGAAATCTTTTCAAAATCAAAACTTTTCTAAAATGAAACTTTCTTAAATTTAAATCTTTCCTAATTTGATACTTTCCTAAAATGAAACTTTTCTAATTTGGCACTTTTCTAGAATGGAACTTTTCTATTTCAAAACTTTCCTAAGTCAAAGATTTCTAAAATCTAATCTTTCCTAAACCTAACTTTCTAAATTCATTCAAATCAAATAATCAAAGTCAAATCTTTTCCAACCATTTCAAGTCAAGTGTTTCTAAATCAAATCAAACTATTTTCAAAACTTTCCTAAATCCTATCTTTCCTAATTATAAATTTTCTCAAATCAAATCTCTTTTCAAATCTTTCTTAAATCTGACTTTCCTAATTCAAACATTTCCTAGTTCTAACTTTCTAAAATCAAACCTCTCATGTCTAAATCAAATCTTCCTAATTCGATTACCTAAACTGTAGGATACCTAAACCATAGTTTAACCCTAATCCTAAGTTAGGAAACTTCAACTCTTTTCTCAAAACCAAGATGGTTTTCCAATTTCAATTCAAGTCAAAATCTTTTCAAATCTCAATCTTTCCAAATCAAGTCTAAGTTCTTCTTCCAAGTTTAATCTTTTCAAATCAAAATCAATTTCAAAATCCTCAAGTCCTATTTCAAATACAAGTCAATTCTAAGGTCATTTCTAAATTCAAATTTCAATTTCAGATCTTCTATTCCAAGTTCAAATCAAACCATTTTTCAAATCAAACTCTTTTCGAATCAAATCTTTTCAAATCAAACTTTTCAAAACCTCAAAGTGTCTATTGTCAATCAGACTCTTGTCCAAACTACTACTGACCCGATTCCCAACAAAGGAATACGTAGGTAACCCTCATGGGTGCGGTCACAATCTTTTTTAAGTCTACAATAGTCACAACCTTTTTAAGTTTCTATTTCCACAACCTTTTTTCAAATTTCTAATTTCATAAGCTATTTCAAGTTTCTAATTCTAAAATCTATTTTCAAATCTCCAATTTTATAATCTATTTTCAATTTCTAAAATCTTCTTTCCAATTTCAAATCAAGTCTTTTCAAATATATTTCCAAAATCAAATCTTTCTTTTCAAATCTATTTTCAAAATCAAGTTCTTTTCTTGTACTTGTATATCATGCATCATGTCAAACTTCTTTTCAAAATTCTTTTCAAAAGTGAATAGTATTGGACATTTGTTAATCAAAGATTCCAAATGAGTGAAACTAGGGTGAATAGACATGTAGGTACGGCAAAGGCGTGGTAGGTTGATGGCTTAGTGTGTCTTTCCTACACGTAACCAACCTCGGAACCTAGATCACTGTTTTCAAAGATTAAAGTGGAGTTATTTTCAAAAAGGGCTTAAATCTTTTCCAAGTTTGCCAAACAACCTATTTTCTTAAAAACTCTCTCTCAAGGAAGTTTTTCAAAAACTCTAAGTTTAATTTTCGGATTGCACTTAGTTTTAGATGACCTAACTCACCTTGATCAAGTTAGGTGGCGACTCCAAACTTTTATCAAAAGCTCTTAATCAAATCAATTTTAATTTCAAACTTAGTCGCACTCACCTTTCTAGGAGGATGAGTTTTAACGAGACAGTACCGTGTTTTTTTCACTTGTGCGTATTTTCCTCGAGTGTGAAAAATAGGGGCGCGATAAGCATCTCTTAGCTAATACTTTGAACGAAGAATACTTTAGAGCACAAATCCTTGCCTTGAATGCTTGTGATAGATACCCAACATCCCAAATTACAAGGAATAGAAAAGATCATGGAATTCGCTAATTACAAAACTTTACAAATAGGATAGCATTCAGAGATAAGAATACCAACTACTTTCACACATCAGCCTTTGTCTATAGAAGGAGAAATAACATCGACTCTTAAGCGTACTGATGGTTCATGGCATTGTGATAAGGAGGAGCTTAAGTATTTAGCTATTCAATCTTATAAGGACCTATATACATCTGATGGAAATCAAGTAGTCCAAGGGTTGACTAAGCTTTATCTTAGTATGCCAAGATCATTGACATCTAAAGAAAAAGAGCAACCATCTAAACCAATTACTATAGAAGAATTCAAGAATGTTGTTTTTTCAATGGGGTCCTTCAAGGCTCCAGGGCCCGACGGTATTCAGTCTATTTTTTTATAAGAAATATTGGTCCTAGATGGGCCTATCCATTATTGATATGATGCAAAAAGCTTTCAATCATGGAGAGATTCGTAAGGGGGTGAACAACACTCTTATCACCCTTATCCCCAAGGAAGACCACATAGAAAAAATTGAGCAATTCCAACCAATCAGAGTTTGTAATGCTGTGGTTCAAATTATATCCAAATATACCCTGTGCAGGATGAAAGGGGAAAAAGGAGGCCTGGCTGTGAAGATTGGCTTAATAAAGCCGTATAATCAAGTTGATTAGAAATTTCTTACAGCAGTGCTTTATAGTGTGGGGTTCCCCACAAATTGGGTTTCCCTAATTATGAATATAATTATCTTTTCAAAGCTGGCATTAATCTGGAATAAGGAGCGCACACAATCTTTTAAACCTAGGAGAGGGTTAAGACATGGGGACCCATTGTTCGCTTATTTGTTCGTGTTGTGTATGGAAGTATTAGGAAAGAACATAAAGGATTCGGTGGTGAGCAAGTCTTGGAAGGCCTTGAAGCCAGCTAAAAGTGGGCCTACTATTTCCCATTTATTTTTTGCTGATGACTCCGTGTTATTTGGGGAAGCTTAAAAGCAAGAAATTGAAGTTATGGCCTCCGTACTAGAAATATTTTGTGTATTGCTTTGTTGGTTTTAAAGAAAACCCTTGTGGAGTAGGTTTTAAAACTACTTGAGATCCATCTCATGTTTCTTCATTGATCCATGCATGAACAAGAATACATAAACACAATCATTCCTTATATGGCTTGGTTGCACACCCTACACAATGTGAACACTTGAATCTTGAGTTTCCTTTGAGCCTTTTTGAGCTAGGAGTCTTCCTTCTTAAACACTAGGGCACCAAGGTAATAAGAATTGGTGGAAACTCACACCCAATCTCCTCTTTCTCTTTTTTACGAAATTCCAAGGGAATAATGAGGTTGGTGGCTACCTTGTATACATAAATATATATATATATATATGTGTGTGTGTGTGTGTGTGTGTGCCTGTCTAAGTGTAAGAAGGGGATCTCTAGGGTTTTCATATCCTAAGCTAACACAAGTGTGGGTCAAAGAAATCCAGCCCAGTTCGCCTGGTCAGGCCTAATAGAAGTTAAGTGAATGAAGTTGGGCTATGGATCAGCCCAAGTAGTCAAAAGTGCAGCCAGACCCGCATTGCCAATCTGATGCCGACCTCAGGCCCAAGTCCAACCCGGTGAACCCAATTCGTAGGTATAATCAGAGTATTTAATGCAGAGTTGACCCGCATTTAATGCGGCAGTAGCTTGTCACGCAACGTCCACCCTCACGTGCGATCAGCTGACTCTAGCACGGCGGTAAAGCTGGACTCAGGTCCGATGAGTCAAAAACGAATGATGTGGTCTACTTTAGGGTCACGATGACCCTAAAGTAGACATAAGGGTAAAACACTCCATCGATTACACTATAAATACAACAGCCCCAAGGAGAAAGGTATGAACAATTATTTTCAAGCATACACCGTCTGTATGCATTCAATTCTCGATTAAGATTGCTAACTTAATCATCGGAGTATGATCGGCCCAAAAGAGGGTCGACCCATTCTAACTTCTATGTCCTTTGTGCAGCGAGTTTGATCTCATTGATATTGGTTTAAGTGATCGGTTAGGCCTTCCTGAAAATCCCACCTAGAATTGGCGCCATTTGTGGGAAGGTTAAGATAACCATGAGTACCAACGCCCAAAAGGGAAGAGGAGAAAACCACACTGAGCAAAGAAACGAGGCTTCCTCTAGCAAAGACCATACCAATTCAGCATACTACCGATCTACCCCAGTAGATCGCCATCGAGGTTGGACAATGAGATTAGAAATTTGGACCCCAGCTGGGAGCCACCAGGAAGCACGAGATGAATTGTGGAGAGACCCGAACTATGTTAGGGAGCCAAACCTTTGTAGAAACCACCATCGGGACCTTGCCCCTTCGCCCTCCAGTGGATGTGTCTTGAGCGACCATATGCTCCGTTCTGCTAAAAGGGAGATTCTACGACGCGATGAAGAAATTGCCTACCTCACTTCTCAGGTTCGAGCCATGAGGAAGGCAATCTCAAGAAGAGATAGGCACAGCAGAGAAAAGTCCCTCGACCATGAAAGGGTCGCAAGGAGTCGGGACACCAGAAGTAGAGATGCTCCTGCAGCACGAATGAGAGGAAGTTACACCTTTAGCTCCAGACGCTACATGGAAAGGTGAGAAAATCGGCAATGCAGGAGGAGCTAGACACCGCCGGACAAGGTTTGGGCAAAAGCTGATCAACAACAAAAAGACTAAAAAAAGTGGTTCAATGAAAAGCTAGAGGATAAGAAGCAACATTCCAAAGACCGCACTACCCAGGACATGATTAAAAAGGCCCTGGACTAGATTGCATCCACACCGTTCACAGAGGAGATTGAGTCCTGCTAACCTCCATGAAAGTTCACACCACCAAAGTTCACTCCATATGATAGAAAGGCTGACCCAGTCAGTCATGTTCGGCATTATAAGCAAATGATGCACTATGGAGTGGAAACCAATCCTTAATGTACTGAATGTTTCCCTCTAGCTTGGGGAATGTGGCCCTATGCTGGTTTGACAGGTTGCCATCTAGGTCGGTGTCAAACTGGAGGCAACTTGCCGAGCTCTTCACTGCTCACTTCATAGCCAACAGCATGCAACCCAAAGAAGTTGATTTCCTACTAACCTTAAGGAAGAGCGAGGGAAAAGGTTTGCGGGCATATGCAAGGCACTGCTGGGAGGCCTACAATAAGATTGACGAATGCAGTGAGTAGCTGATTATAACCTAATTTAAGATCGGCTTGCCTAGGGAGCACCGTTTGCAACAATCCTTAATGAAGAAAGCGGCCCTCACCGTATAAAAGTTGATGTCCAGAATCGAGTGATATGCCTGATTGGACGAAGATGTGGTGCAGCCGATTCCAAAGAAAGTTGACATTGTTGCTGAAAGGACAAAGAGAAGAGATGCCAAGAAACCTCGGCAAGAAGACAACAACAATCGGGGTAAGAAGGCCAATGATGGAGTCTACACAGTCGTCAAAGATCCCATTTACAAAATCTTGCCCTAGATTTGCGACAAGCCCATTTTTAAATGGCCCCCAAAGCTAAGAGGAGACCCTGCATCTCGAGACCAGAAGAAGTTTTGCTCTTATCATTGGGAGAAGGGGTATTAGACAGAGCAGTGCTTGCATCTCAAAAGCCACTTGGAAGACTTAGCCAAAGCTGATCATCTCGACTAGTATATTAATCGGGAAAAGATAAAAAGTGAGGCCGAGCAACCACGGCAGGAAGTTGTCCCACAGAAGGAGAACGAAGTGAGATTGGTCCGAGTGATCAATGTGCTGCACGGTTCAGCTGAATCAAAAGTCGTTGACCCACACTAATACCGGGAAGTAATGCAGATACAACCTCCATCTAAAAAGGTTAAGGTCGGTAGCAACACTGCGTCCATAACCTTCACTAATGAAGATATCATGGGGGTACAGACCCCCCATAATGATGCCTTGGTTGGGACATTGAGAATAGCGGATTGCAACATGAGAAGATTGCTCATTGACCAAGGAAGTTCTTTCAAAGTCATGTACTACAACTTCTTTAAAAAATTAAGGCTAACAGAGTCCGATCTCTAGCCATCTCTCAACCCATTGGTAGGGTTTAGCTCGAACCCAGTTTGGCCTTTGGGGAAAATAACAATTCCTGTGACTGCCGGGAGAATTACATTACAAACAGAATTCTTGGTGGTCAATGTGCCTTTCCCCTATAATGCAATCATGGGACATACCTGGTTGCACCCCATGAAGGCTATTCCATCGTCCTATTATCAGCTAATCAGATTCCCTATTCCCGATGGAGTGGGAGAAATAAAAGGAGACCAAGTGGCTACCAAACAATGCTTTCTAACGGCATGCACAACGAAGGTGAAAGCTGACAAGGTACAGATGATGGAACTACATGAGGACATGCCTACTATCGACAATGTGGGGCAGACACCGGAGAATAAAGCCATTGAAGAATTGAAGAAGATCCACATCAATCGCTAAGGTGAGAAGTATTTCATCATTGGCACGTCCTTGTCCAGAGTTGAAGAGAACACTTTAATTGAGCTGCTAACAAGTTACCTTGAGGTGTTCGCTTGGACTCCTTACAACATGTCTGGGATCGACGGCGAGGTTGCCTGCCACCAACTAAATGTCGACCCTAAAGTGCTGACCTGTGGTCCAAAAGGGAAGGAGGGCAGCAACACAACACGTGGATGCCGTTATCGAAGAAACCGAAAAACTCTTAAAAGCTGGGGCAATTAGGGAAGTCCACTACCCAAGCTGGCTTTCAAACATCGTGGTGGTAAAGAAGATGGACGGCAAGTGGGGGGTTTGTGTTGACTTCACTGATTTAAACAAAGCATGTCCCAAGGACCCTTTCCCTCTTCCCAAGATCGACTAGCTCGTAGATACAACAGCCAGTTTCAAGAGGATGAGCTTATTAGATGCTTACCATGGGTATCACCAGATTTCTCTCCACCTAGATGATCAGGTAAGACGACCTTTATCACTACAAGGGGCATTTCTGCTATAAAGTAATACCCTTTGGTCTGAAGAATGCCAGGGCAACTTACCAGTGACTAATCACTAAGATGTTCAAAGACCATATCGACAACACTGTGGAAGTGTACATCAACAATATGGTGGTTAAAATTAGAGTCAACGGCTCCTATTTGGAGGACCTAAAAAGAGTGTTCAACATCCTGAAGCAGTACAAAATGAGGCTAAACGCCTCCAAATGCATATTCGGAGTTAATTCGTGGAAATTCCTGGCGTTCTTGGTTACACACGGGGGAATTGAAGTAGATCCACGATAGATTAGTGCAATCCAGAGTGTTCAAGCCCCAAAGAATGCTAAAGAAGTACAAAAGTTGACTAGAATGGCAGCGGCACTTAATAGATTCATAAGCTGATTTTCAAATAAATACCAATCATTCTTTCAACTTCTCCAAAAAAGGGAAGAATTCAGCTGGACTTCGGCATGTGATTAAGCCCTTGGTGATTTAAAGAGGTACTTGATGCAGCCATCCTTACTTTCTACCCCACTTAAACATAAAGAACTCTTTCTCTACTTAGCAGTATCAAAGCGTGCTCTCAGTGTCGTACTGCTAAGGCAACAAGATCGGCAACAGAAGCCGATCTACTATGTCAGTAAAACACTATTGGTGGCAGAAAGTAGGTACCTACCACTGGAAAAATTGGCACTTGCTCTGGTAGTAGCATCTCGCAAACTAGTGCACTACTTTAGAGCCCATATCATCAACGTCCTCACAGACCATCAATTAAAACCGCTTCTTAGAAGGGTCGACTTCTCTGGCAGATTGGCAAAGTGGGCCATTGAACTGGGAGAGTTCGATATCAAGTTTCACCTAAGATTGGCAGTTAAAGGTTAGGTACTCGTTGACTTTATTGTCGAATTCTTCGTTGAGCTACCACCATGTAACGACCTTCCAATGCCTTCTGCTCAACAACACGGTGACCTCACCCTAGACCTTTGGAAAAATGTTGATCATTGGAAATTCTATGTCGATGGAGTGTCCAATGATCGGGGGGCAGGATCGAGCATAGTGATCATTACACTAGACGGTTTGGCAAATGAACAGGCTATCAAACTTGAGTTCACTGCCTCAAACAATGAATCTGAATACGAGGCCGTGCTTACCAAACTGCGCCGAGCTATTGAACTAAAATTTTTCGAGATCATCATTTATTCTGACTCCCAGTTAGTGGTTAAGCAAATCACGGGAGAATACGCGATAAAAAATGATAGAATAATGCAATAACTAGCAAAAGCAAAGGAATTGCTAACCAAGTTCTATAGGTAAAAACTCCTTCAGATTAGCCGTGACAATAACTCTCATGCTGATGCCTTGGCTACATTAGCAACAGTCCTCAAGTCGAGGTCAAAAAGAACAATCCATATATAGACCTTAGCCAGACCGAGCATATTTCATGAAGAGGAACAAGCTCTGGCTATAGAATAGTTGGGACCATTATGGATGGACCCAATTATCTCCTATCTTGACAAAGACGAGTTGCCGATGGACAACAATGAAGCCAGACGGATCAAACACAAAGCCCTCAGATACTGGCTATCACCAACCAAGGAACTCTACAGGAGATCCTTCACAGGTCTTTACTTGCACTGTGTCCACCCAGACAAAGTGCAGGCTGTACTATTTGAAATCCATGAAAGGATATGTGGAAATCACGTCGGCGGAAGATCCTTGGCCCATTGAGCTATCTCGCAAGGGTACTGGTGGCCTTATATGCAAAAGACGTAGCCTAGTACGTGCTGAGATGTGAAAAGTGCCAAAAGTTCTCTCCAATCATACATCAGCCCACTGAAGATCTCGCAACTATAACAAGCCCTTAGCCTTTTGCCCAGTGGGGACTAGACATAGTTGGGCCCCTGCCCTGAGCTCTAGGCAATATGAGGTTCCTCATTGTAGCGACAGACTACTTCACTAAATGGGTGGTGGCAGAGCCCTTGTCAACCATTAGAGAGATTGGCGCCAAAAGATTTGCATGGAAAAGTATAGTAACAAGGTTTAGCATACCTCGTGCACTTGTCTAGGACAACAGCACCCAATTTGATGGCAACATGTTCAGGTCATTCTACGACGAGCTCGGAATCAGAAACTATTATTCAACATCGGCATATTCGCAGTGTAACGGGTAAGCTAAAATTTTCAACAAAACAATGTTGAACAAGATCAAGAAGCGGCTGGAAATGGCTAAAGGAAGATGAGTGGAGGAACTACCCAGCGTCTTATGGTCTTATAGAACTACCCCGACGAGGTCTACTAGAGAAACCCCCTTTTCTTTGGCTTACGAAGTGGAAGCAGTTACACCCTTGGAGGTAGGGCTACTGACAATCAGATTGGCAGTATTCAACACTGGGCTTAACAACCAGACCTGGCCAGAGACCTTGATCTTGCAGAAGAACATAGAGAGGCTGCCTGGTTAGGCTCACTGGATATCAGCAACAGTTAAGTCGTTCTTATAACAAACAAGTTTAGCCTAGGTCCTTTATACAAGGAGACTTAGTTCTATGAAAGGTATTAGGGGCAACAAAAAGCCCTACAGATGGAAAGCTCAGCCCCAATTAGGAGGGGCCTTACAAAGTGGTATCCTAAGTCAGCGTGGGGATATACCGATTAGAATCTGTCGAAAATGGGAAACAACTACCCCGACCTTGGAACACAAATAGTCTGAGAAAATTTTATCAGTAGAAATTGACTCTCGTATGATGTATCTGCTTAGTGACATTTTCCTGAAAGATCAATAAAATCTGAAGTCTTTCAAACAAATCTGCTCATTTGACATCACTCCAAAACACAAAAAATCAAGTGTAAAAACTTGGTCCTATCCAAGTTGGACAGGTTGGCCAATGAAGGTCACAAAACATGAAGTGTAAATACTTGGTTGTGTCCAAGTTGGACAGGTCGGCTAATGAAAGTCACAAAAAACCAAGAGTAAAAGCTTGGTCATGTCCAAGTTGGACAGGTCAGCCAATGAAGGTTACAAAAAAAAACTTGTAAGTGCCAAAAAATTTTAAGGCAAAAGGCTAAATTGAAGAATGGTCCTACCCAAGAAAGACAGATGCACAAGCATAAAGCGAAACCTGAACATAGTTTCGCTCAAACATACATATAAGCATGATTATGGAATCGCAAAATTAAAGGCAAACTTAGCTTAGGAAAAAAACTTGTATTAATGCAAAACAACTTATTACATAAAGGAAAAACAAAAAGGTACAAAACTAGTTCTCCACGACGGTAATGGCCAACTTTTCAGAGGGGTCAATTGATTTCTCTCCAGAAACTTTACCAGTGGCCTTTGGTGGATCAACAGTAATTTTGGCTTATTCATCAGCTGCCTCCTGAGCCAGTTTCCTCTTCTGTTCAGTGTTGGCAGTCACCTTCTCAGGATCAACAGAGCCGTCTTTTGTTGTGTCGAAGTAATCAGGGCACAACTTCCACACATCGGAAGACTTCTCCACTTTGGCAATAAGAAGGGCATTATTCCAACCCTCCTAAAATATGGTTCGACTCAGGTTCACCATCTCAATAGCTAGTTCCTGGGCTGCCTGATCAGTGCCTCTCTTCATTACTAGCTCTTCATCTTCCTACAGTTTGGCCACATCAACCTGGAGTGCTTTAATTTTAGCTTTAGCCTAAAATAGCTCCACAGATTGCACCTCGTTCTTTGCCAATAGTTCGCCGACCTCTCTTTTCAAAGTCAGCGGTAACTATATTCAACTTTACAGTTGCCTCCTTTGCCTTTTTCTTCATCAGCAGTCTCTCCTTACTCGCATCGAACCATTCCTTCTTTAGTCGGCCGTACTCTTTAATAAATTGCTAATGGTGCTCGGTGAGGGACTAAAAATGGCTCATCACTTCCATAGCGTTGAGATAGCCCTGCACAATAAGAGTACACGTTCGAATGAGGAGTCAAAAGAATTAAGAAAAGAATTGAATCGATAAGAAAGAACTAATTACCAGGAAAGAGTCATGGAAGACGCCCATAAAAATGTTTAGATCATTAGAGGTTCCTAGCTTCATAACGTCCTTCTTCGGCAAAGCGTTATGAAGAATGCCTAATGCCACCTCTGCCTGGTCTATCATAGAATGGGCAGTTGTCATTCGTTGACCTAGAATCTCCAGGATAATGGTAACTGGCTCGGCATTTTTTGGCTCTTCAAAGGCACCTTTTGAGCTAATCGTTGCCTTCTTTGGGGTCAGCGGTTGGGAGGCTGTCTCAGGAGTTTTCTTCTTCTGCTGCCGAGTGCTTGGCTTCTTTTATGGAGGTGCCACTTCCTCAGTTTAGGGAGTCTCCAAGTCCTTGGACGAGGGTTTGGCAGCTTTGGCATTAGCCTTCTTTATTGCCTTCCCTACTGCAAAAAACATCAATTCCTTGAGGCCATCTTGTCTTCTTCGTCGGGAGATGGGGTGGCTCTCTGCTTCCTCTTGCTTAACTTCACATGACGATCGGGCACGATCAAAGGTTCCAATGTTGATGATGAACTGTTTGAACTAAACCAGATTGTGAGTATCTGCTGTTCCTCAGCAACAGGGTCAGATGGGGGTAAAGTAGCAATAGTCACTTGATGAGTGGTGAATACCCTTACAATAGCAACGCCAACCAGTATCTCCTCAAAATCCCCCTTCGCACCTTGATCGGCCAATATCGCAAACGTGCTCTGTGGGACCCCCATCTTAGTAGTGAACGAGGAATATTGAATCAGGTAGTTTAACAAAATGTGGGGAGTTCACACAATATCACTCAACCTGCCTTGACCATGAAAATCCAGGACCTTCTTCAGATCGTTGAAATTGACTCCCCAAACGATGTCTTTTGACCTCTTTTTCATTTCTGCAAGAATGACAAAGACAAGGTTAGAAGCAAAGTAAAACAGTTTGAGAAAGTTAATTATAAGTCTGCATCAAACCTATCTCCTAAGCAAGTCTAAGGTAATGTATCGCTGGTCTTTCTTCTGAAGGAAGGTCGTCGAACTCCCAGGGCCTAGATACCCTAACCCTAACGTCCTCTATGCCCTTCCTAGAGGAAGGCAGACACTTCATTATCTCCCTACTGTTGCTAACGGCCTGGAGATACACCTTTCAACTATTGCCCTCTACTTTGCACAGTGTGCAACAGTAGTTGAGCCCGGCAAGCCCCATGTTCGCGCCCAGGCGCCAATTAAACTCGAGCAGCCCAAAAATTATCCTATATATGTTCGACAATAGTTGGGAAGGCGCTACCTTACTTTGGACAATGAATTTTTGAAGGACGGGGTGCAGCAGAAACTTAAGCCCTCCCTCAACAATGGCGATAACCGGAAAATGCATCCCCTTCTTGGTCTCATCCATACGAAAATCATCAGAGTTTACTAACTCCAACCCAATCTGATTGAGGATTTCATACCTAGCCTTAAAAGCAGCAATCGCCGCCAGACTCTTTACCATCTTTCTCAAGTGGGTCACCATCAGGGGACAACCGTCGAAAGAAAACTTTCACGAAAAAGAGAGATGAGTGCAGAAGGGACTAACAGTGAAAGGGGTAAACGAGGGCACTCTCAGACAAGGGAACAAAGCAAACAAGTGACTGTTACCAAAAAAGGCACCTGCCTTTATACTTGCCTTTGCCACCGATCCGTTTGCTAGAAACAGTAGCATTCGTGTTGTAACAGCGTAACATCACATCGGCTGTCAATGCCCTGTTCTTTCATTTCAGCGGCTTTAAATCCATGACGTCCACGTGGCCGAGTAACCACTGAAATGGTAGTACACTTAAAGGAGGGTTATAATGACCCAATGCAACCCTTGACCTTTCGAGGAACCTGAAAAGGCACAAGGGCTGGGGGCAATTGTGGGTCAAAGAAATCAGGCCCAGTTCACCTAGTTAGGCCCAATAAAAGTTAAGTGAATGAAGTTGGGCTGCTGATCAGCCCAAGTAGTCAAAAGTGTAGCCAGGCCCGCACTGCCTACCCGATGCCAACCTCAGGCCCAAACCCAACGTGGTGAGCCCAAATTGTGGGTATAATTAGAGCATTTAATGCTCTGACCGCAACATTTAATGTAGAGTTGACCCATATTTAATGCGGCAGTGGCTTGCCATGCAACGTCCACCCTCACATCTGATCAGCCGACTTTGGCACGACAATAAAGCTGGACCCAGGTCCAATGAGTCAGAAACGAATGATGTGATCTACGAGATAGGTCATGATGACCCTAAAATAGACACGGGTAAAACACTCCATCGATTACATTTTAAATACAACAGCCCCAAGGAGAAAGGTTTGGACAATTATTTTCAAGCATACACCATCTTTATTCATTTAATTCTTGATTAAAATTGCTAATTTAATCATCGAAGTGTGATCGGCCCAAAAAAGGGTCGGCCTATTCTAACTTCTCTGTCCTTTTTGCAGCAAGTTTGGTCTCATTGATATTGGTTTGAGTAATTGGCTAGACCTTCCCAAAAATCCCACCTACAATAAGTTTTTCTAATTACATATCAACCCCTAATGAATAAGAAAATAAGTAAAACTACCAAACAACTCCACTAAATGATGGTAGTTGACATCTCAGGATTGGAAATTACATCAAGACCCCTATCCTACTAATTACCACAAAAATGAATCCCCACTACCAGTATTCATAAATTGACACCAAGTTAAAGAACCGCCAGCTTAACCCATTTACATCTTCTCCAAGACTATCCAGTCTAACAACTATTGATCACTACAAGTTATTTATTTTCTAAAAATCCTTTTAAAAATAAATAATAACTTTATACTATAAATAATATATGAATAAAAACCTATCATGCCAATAGTAATCAAATGAAAGACTAAGTCAAAGGAATACATCTCTCATAAGAGTGTGGTAACCTTATTGAGATTAAAAGTTCCTATTGCACTTCGGTTTCTACCTCGAGCTCTCTTGGCTCGGGAAAAGCCCGATGCTTTCTTCGTTAGAACATGCCCTCCTAACAGAACAAGTGCGATGGGTGTTTGAATTTGAAATTGATTTTAAGTAAGGGTTTTTTTGGAAAAAATTGGAGTCGCCACCTAACATAGTTAAAGATGTGTTAGGTCACCTAAAACTAAATATAATCCAAAGACTAGACTTAGGTTTTTGGAAAATATTTTTAAAAATGTCCTTTTAAGAGGGTTTAAGAAAATAAGTTTTAAGCAACCTTTTGACATTGTTTTAAAGCTCTTTTGAAAACTTGACTCAGGGTTGGTCTTTGAAGCTAGAAATCTATGGTCTGGGGGTTGGTTACGTGTAGGAAAGATATCTTAAGATCATCACCATACCTCACCCTTTCGGTACCTACATGTCTATTCACCTTTAACTCACTCACTTAAATCACCGGTTATTAAAAGTCCACTTGTATCCACTTTAGAATTTTGAAAATAGGGTTTGGTCATCACTTTTTGGATGAGTGATACATAATGCATGTTTTTTTAAAAGATTTTTGAAAACAAAAAGTTTTGAAGTGATTTGAGATATAAATTTTGAATTGATAGAAACTTTTGAGAAGGGAACTTAGAGTTGAAATAAAAGTTATGACTGTACCATTTTAGATTGCCTACGTATCTCATTTGGTGAAAATCAAATCCTTTGTAGTTCGGACAAGTTTTAAAAATTTATGATTGAAATATTTTTGAGAAATGTCCATTTGAAGGATCTGGTGTCCATTTGAAGGATAGGGTGACCGCACATAGGTTTTCCTAAGTTGCTTACGTATCTCATTTGGTGAGAATCAAGTCAGTCGCAGTTCGTGCAAAAACACGATGGAAAATGGACTCGTAGGAGCCGTGGAAAGTTTTTGAAACTTGAACTCAAAAGATTTTAGACTTGGACCTTAAAGAATTTTAAAAGTTTTTAAAATAAAACTTGGAATGTTTTGAAGTGTTTTGAAAGCAACTCAAGAGAGTTTTGGAAAACTTCTGAAATTGACTTAGAATGTTTTGGAATATTTTTTGAAACAACTCATAAGAGTTTAAAAGCTTTTTGAAACAACTCAAGGGAGTTTTGAAAACTTTTAGAAACAACTCAAGGGGGTTTTGGAATACTTTGGAAATAACTTAAGAGAGTTTTGGAATCTTTTTAAAATCAACTCAAGAGAGTTTTGAAATGTTTTTAAAACAACTTAAGAGAGTTTTAAAATATTTTTGAAAATAACTCAAAAGAGTTTAGGGATGTTTTGGAATCTTGATTAGGAATTTTCAAAAATGGAGTTTGGATTGGAATAGGGTTGGAGTTCTTGTGAGCTTGCTTTTGACAAGGTTTCAAAAACAATTTTTGTACACCTTATGCAAAGCATGTTGAAATATTTTATCACCTTTAAGAGGTTAGTTAATGAACAACTGAACTCCTTTAAGGCTATGACTTTTCGAAAACATTTTTAGAAAAGAGGCTAGAAACTCCCCATAGGTTTTTGAAAAAGCTTTGGGTTATAGAACCCTACTTGATATCTCACTTTTTTTAGGGAACCATAATCATGAGATGAATAAGATTGCCTTATGGATGTGACTTTTGAAAAAGATCTTTTAAAAAGATTTTAAAAAACATTTAGGGTTTAGAATGCAGTGTTTTGTCAGACGGAGTGCCGGCTCAAGAAGCGTCAATTCCCTCAGAGGAGTATTGTTTTGCCAGATGGAGCGCTAGTTCAAGGAGCATTAATTTCTCCAGAGGAGTATCATTTTACCAGACAAAATACCACGCATCGACCATCTAGTTGAGGTAACTGTTCTTTGGATTCCAATTCTTCCAGTCCCTCCGATCGCCTCACGGTCAACATGAGACTCTTACTTTATTGTTTTCTGTCTTCGACAAACGAAGACATAAAAAGAGGGCCGTTGTAAGCACTCTATTTTTGCCCGCTCGGCATTCTCCGGCTCGACTAGGCTCACTTTCACACATCACATGCATATTCAGACTCTAACCCAACTTTTAAACTCCAATTTAGTCCACCAGTTACTTCTTGGGCCCGTAGGGCCCACTTAAAGCTAAATGACCATTTTTTCCCTGGGCATCCGAAAGCTCCGGGAACTACACCGGCTTTGGGTATCAAAATAGTAACCTCTCGAGAATGCTTCTTATAGTATTCCTGACCTTCCATTATCTTTCCGGATCATTTCGAGTTAATTCCGATAAGCCCGATGCCAAATGATTGTTTTGCCCCTAATGGGCCGGTCGTCTTTTCCAACGACGCCAGCTCTGGGTATTAAACCGACAACCTCCTGGAACATTCTAGCTAATGTTTCCAAGCCTCAAGCCTTCTTCCAGGACATTCCAAGTCCATCCCGGCAGCTTTCCGGCCTAATTGATCGTTTTGCCCCTAATGGCCCGGTCAACTCTTCCAACACATCCTGACATCATTCTTCAAGTCTACTACCCTCGAGACACTATTCTAAGGGTTCCTGTCCCTTTTTGGCCTTTCGAGCCATTCCCAGCTCTTTAAATCATTCCCGAACTCTCCGGAGTCACTTCTAGTGAAGCCAAACTAAAAATTGCATGATAGTCACTAATACAAGCACCCAAATATTTGAAAGATACGTTGCTTGCCAACCTTAAAAGTTTCTTAAGTGGTTGGGGCCACTAGTAATGGTGCCAAGCCAAAAAATGGCATGGCACCACTCCTAGTGGCACTAGTGTAAAGTTTTGCCTAGCGCCACTGCATCAGGCACTAGTTCAGTTTTCTGTCTATAAATGCAGAGCCTCCTCCAGCGTAAAAAGGGTCCGTAAACTCAGTTCAAAAACTCTGTTTTTCAATATACAGAGCTCGAAGCCCTTCCAAACCCTAGCCCCATACACTAAACCCTAGCTCATATACACTTTTATACACTCATATATAAGCCTCCATTGAAGACTTGAAGTGCTGCAACTTGGAAGCTCTCGAAGACTGAAGTAAAATAAAGCAAATAAATGAAGCAAAATAAAGAAGACACAAGGTAGGCTTCCTATTTACGTTTACGCAATTCCCCCCTCTCTTTTCTCTCTCCTAACCCACTTGAGTTTTCTTCTATTTTAATCCCCATCTTCTACCCCCCTTTCTTGCATGCTTAAAAAAAGGGACTCCTCTGTTCATGTGTAGGATTAGGCTATTGAAAGTCACCCTGTCAGGGGTTTTCTCTTAGTCTAATCGAAGACCACGTGGGTTCGGCCCCCTTGATTATGTGGTGAAGCCTTTAACCTTGTATGTTCACGATCCCAACTTGCATTGTGCATATCATGATCATACACTCTCCAAAACCTGTTTTCAAACTTATTTTCAAAAATTGCATCAAAAATCATTTTCAAAACTTGCATTGAATATTCTTTTTCCAAACTTATTTTCGAAATCACAATCCTAAGGTGATTCTAGCGTTTCTATGATTAGGGTTGCTTGAGGAAAGTGTTACATTTAAAATTATTTTTATGGTCCATATTTCAAATCCTTATTGTTTTCAAAATTACAATTTTAGAATGGTTCTAATCTTTTTATGGTTAGAATTATTTTAGGAAAGTGAGATATTTTTAGAGGCTTGTAAAAGTCTACATTCAAATCCCTTTCCAAATTGCTTGTCAAACTTACTTTCCAAAACATCTTTTTAAATTCTATCTAAAATCTCTTTTCACATCTACTTTCTAAAATCTCTTTTCCAATATACTTTCTAAAAACTCTCTCAAATTTTTTTTTTTCCAAAATTGCTTTCTAAAAATTCCCTTAAAAAAAGCTTACTTTCCTAAAAACTCTTTTCAAATTCCTTCCCGAAAGCTCTCTTGCAAAATTCATTTTCTAAAAACATTCTTCGAATTTCCTTAAAAGAAATTCCTTCCAAAAAGATCTATTTTCCAAAATCTCTTTTCCTTGAAGCTCAAGTCAAGCCCTAGAGCCACGGTTAGGAAACCCTAGTTTTTTCTCCTAAAACATGATTTTTCAATCTTGCCTCAAAACATAGATTTTCAAAATCTCTATTTTATACGTCAAATCTTAGATTTTCAAAATCACTTTTCCTATGCCAAAACTATAGCCTTCCAAACCTCAATTTTTCAAAATTCCTCCTTTCCAATTTCATGTCAAATCTAGTCCTCCTACTTAGGAAGCTAGATTGAGTCCTCCATTTTTGGAAACTCTTTTTGGAAATAAAAATCCAATCTTTTATTTTAGGAAATACAAATTAAAACTTTTTTAATCCAAATCTTTCCTAATTTCAACCTTTTCTAATTCCATACCTTTCCAAATCTTAACTTTCTAAAGTCTAAAATTTTCAGTCTTTCTTGAACTCAAATCTTCCCTAAACTTCAAGTGTTTCTAAAACTCAAACTTTCAAACCTTTCCCAATTTTGAACTTTCCATTCCAAATCTTTCCAAAATTCTAAACTTTTTAAATGCCAAATCTTTTTTAAATCAAATTTTCTAAATTCAAATATTTCCAAAATCAACTTTTTCTTAAAAAGGAAACTTTCTTAATTCAAAACTTTCCTAATTCCAAACTTTTCAATTTCAAAACCTTTCCTATTTTAAACTTTCCTAATTCAAAACTTTCCTAATTTGAAACTTTCCTAAAATGGAACTTTCCTGATTTCAAGATTTTCTAAATTCAATCTTTCCTAGACTCGAACTCTCCATGTTTTCTAAGTCGAATTTCCAATCAAATCTTTCTTAATCTCAAGTCTTTCTTAAGTCTCATCTTTCCTAAGTCTAGGTTTTCTAAAACTAAGCTTTTTAAAACCAATATTTTCAAATCTTCCAAGTCAATTTTAAATGAAAGTTCAATTTTCAATCTTCAAATTCAAGTTCCAAACCAAACTCTTTTTCAAATCAAACCTTCTATTTTCTATCAGACTCTTCTTCGAACTATGGCTGACCTGATTTCTAAAAAAGGATACGTAAGCAACCCCTCATGGGTGTGGTCATAACCTTTTTCAAACTTCTAACTTTTTTTAAGTTTCCAATTCCATAACCTTTTCCAAATTTCCAATTCTATAATCTATTTCAAACTTTCAATTTTAAAAATCTATTTTCAAATCTCTACTTCCAAATCTTTCTTTCAAATTAAATAAAGTTCTTTTCAAATCTATTTTCAAAATCAAAGTTTTATTCTCTCACTTGCATATCATGCATCATGCCAAATTCCTTTCTAAAGTTCTTTTCTAAAAGTGGATAGTTTTGGATATATATTAATCAAAAATTCTGAATGAGTGAACCTAGGGTGAATAGACATGTAGGTACCGCAAGGGCGGGGTCGAGTGATGGCTTAATGTGTCTTCTCTACACGTAACCAGCCTCCGAACCTAGATCACTGTTTTCAAAGACCAAATAGAGTTATTTTCAAAAAGGGGCTTACATTTTTTCAAAGGTTGTCAAACAACTTATCTTCTTAAAAACCCTCTCTTGAGGAAATTTTTAAAATTGTTTTCAAAAAAACCGTAAGTGTAATCCTTAGATTGTGCTTAGTTTTTAGGTGACCTAACTCACCTTATCAAGTTAGGTGACGACTCCAAACTTTTTTCTAAAAGCCTTTTATTCAAATCAATTTTCAATTCAAACCTAATTGCACTCATCCTTCTAGGAGAATGAGTTCTAACAAGAGAGCACTGTATTTTTCTCACTTGTCTTTTTCGGGTGCAAAAAATCGAGGCGCGACACTCTGGGAATCAAGGAAAAAAAAGTCTTTTGGAAATTTTTTGATTTACACATTTCTCAACTCATTTGATAGTACGTTCTAATAAGGGAATCAAGGGAAAAAAAAAAAAAAAAAAAAGTCAACCCTAGCGGAGCGTTTCACAGAAGCGTATGTGAGACACTCCGGGAAGCTTTTGTTGACTTAGAGGTGTTTTGAGTCAGGAAAGTCACCTAGAAATGGATGGGTATGTTCATTGGGGAATCCCAATGAATGCCAGCTTGGTACCCAATGTCGCGCCCCGATTTTTTGCACCCGAAAAAGAGAAGTGAGAAAAACACAATACTCTCTCGTTAGAACTCAACCACCTAGAAGGACGAGTGCGACTAGGTTTGAATTGAAAATTTAATTTGAATAAAGGGCTTTTGAAAAACATTTGGAGTCACTGCCTAACTTGATTAAGGTGAGTTAGGTCAACTAAAACTAAGCACAATCCGTAGATTACACTTAGGGTTTTTGAAAACAATTTTGAAAACTTCCTCAAGAGAGGGTTTTTAAGAAAAGAGGTGGTCTAGAAACCTTTGAAAATATTTAAGCCATTTTTTAAAAATAACTTTATTTGGTCTTTGAAAACAGTGATATAGGTTCGGAGGTTGGTTACGTGTAGGGAAGACGCCCTAAGCCATCACCCTACCCTACCTTTGTGGTACCTACATGTCTATTCACCCCAGGTTCACTCATTAGAGTCCTTGATTAATAAATTTCTAATTATATCCACTTGATTTGATGATAATGCAAGTGCAAGAAAAGACTTTGATTGTGACAATAGATTTGAAGAAAACTTGATTTGATTTGAAATGGATTTGAAAAGATAGATTTGATTTTGAAATAAGGATTTAGAAATTAGAAATAGAGATTTGAAAATAGATTTTAGAATTGAAAGTTTTAAAATTGTTATGGAATTGGAAACTAGAAGCTTGAAAAAGGTAGTGACCGCACCCATGAGGGTTGCCTACATATACCTTTTTGAAAATTAAGTCAGTTGTAGTTTGGACAAAAGTCCAATTGAAAATAGAAGAGTTTGATTAGAAAAAGAGTTTGCTTTGAAACTTAAAAGGGAAGATTGGAATTGAGATTGAACTTAGACCTAGATTGAACTTGAAAGAGGATTTGACCCTTGAAAAAAAACTTGGACTAGATTTGGAAAGATAGAGATTTGAAAATATTTTGAAATTTGAAATTAAAAAACTATCTTAGTTTGGAAAAGAGTTTTTAGAAAGGAGTTAGTACCTCCTAACTCTAAGAGTTAGGGTTGAACTAGGATTTAGGCCTCCTATGGTCTAAGTTATCCAAGATTGGAATCCGCAATTGAATTAGGAAGGTTTGATTTAGATTTGAAAAGTTTGATTTTATAAAGTTGGATTTAGGAAACGTTCGAATTAGGAAAGGTTCTAATTGGGAAAGATTCGAAGTTGAATTTTAAGAACGATTTTGAAAAGAGATTTGACTTGATTTCAAAAACTTGACTTGGAATGGATTTAGAAAAGCTAAGGTTTAGGAAAGATTGAACTTCGAAAAACTTTAGGATTTGGAAAGTTTGAACTTAGGACAATTTTCAAATTAGGAAAGTTACGTTTTAGGAAAGTTTCAAATTACTAAAGTTTTGGATTTAGAAAGTTTCAACTTAAGAAAGCTTTGAATTTAGAAAACTTTGAAATTTAGGAAAGTTTTGGTTTTGGAAAGATTTCAATCTAAGAAGGATTTGGAATTTGGAAAGTTTGATTTAAGAATGATTTAGAAAGTTTAGAAATTAGGAAAGGATTAAATTTAGAAAGATTGGAAAGTTTGAAATTTGGAAAGGTTTGACATTAGAAAAGTTTAGAATTAGGAACGGATTGAATTAAGAAAAATTTGATTTCTATTTCCACAAAGAGATAATTTGTTTTTGTTTATAAAAACGGAGGATTGGATTTGGCATAGAATTGGAAAGATGGAGTTTTGCAAAATTTGATTTAGAAAATATGATTTGATATGAAAAAGAAGTTTAGGAAACCTAAAAGTTTGATGTAGAAAAATAGAAGGTTTAAAAAGAAGGTTTTGGAAAGGAGATTTTCAAAAAGTGATTTGAAAAGAGAATGGAATATGGACTTTTATAAGTCCCTAAAAAAAATATTTCACTTTCCTAAAAACGACTCTAACCATAAGAAGATTAGAACCATTCTAAGATTGTGGTTTTGAAAATAACAAAGTTTTGAAAAAATGGACCATATTGGTCTCATTAAATATAACACTTTCCTAAAGCGATCCTAACCATAGAATGGCTCGAATCACTTTAAGATTGTGATTTTAACAAAATCAATTTTAGGGTTTGTACCCAAAACTTATGTAACACTTTTCTAAAACAACTCTAATCATGGAGTGGTTAGAATCATCTTAAGATTGTGATTTTTGAAAACATGTTTAGAAGAAAAAAAATTTCATGCAAGTTTTGAAAGAGATTTTGATGCAAATTTTGAAAACAAGTTTAGAAAACGATTTTGAAGAGATGTATAAGTATGATATGCACAATGCAAGTAAGGTCATGAACATACAAGGTTTAGGATTCACCATATAATCAAGAGGGCCGAATCCACATGGTCTCCGGTTAGACTAAGAGAAAGCCCCCGACACGGTAACTTTCAATAGCCTAATCCTACACATGAACCGGGGAGTCCCTAATTTCAAGCATGGAAGAAAGGGGGGTAGAAGATGGGAATTAAAAAAGAAGAAAACCCAAGTGGGTTAGGAGAAAGAAGAGAGAGGGGGAAGGGGGGGGGGGGGAATACGTAAACGTAAATAGAAAACCTACCTTGTGTCTTCTTCGTTTTGCTTGCTTTATTTACTTTGTTTTACTTTGGTCTTCAAGAGCTTCCAAGTTGCAACACTTCAAGTCTTCAATGGAGCCTTCGGAGGCTAGTATATGAGTGTATGTATGCTAAGATTTAGTGTATGAGGGCTAGGGTTTGGAGAACCTAAGGAGAGCTAGGGTTCGGAGAGGCTTCGAGCTTTGTCTATTGAAGAGCAGAGTTTTTGGACTGTGTTTGCGGACCTTTTTTACGCTGGAGGAAACTCTGTATTTATAGACAGAAGAGTGAGCTGGCGCCTGCTGCAGTAGCACCAGGCAAAACTTTACACTAGCGCCACTAGGAGTGGCGCCAGGCCATTTTTTGGCTTGGTACCACTAGCCACTTAGGAAACTTTTAAGGTCGGCAAGCAACGTATCTTTTAAAGATTTGGGCGCCTGTACTAGTGACTACCATGCAATTTTTAGCCCAACTCCACTAGGAGTGACTCCGAAAAGTTCGGGAATGATTTAAAGGGCCGGGAATGGCCTAGAGGGTCAAAAAGGGACAGGAACCTCTAGAATAGTGTCTTAGGGGTAGTAGACTTGAAAAATGATGTTAGAATTTGTTGGAAGGGTTGACCGGGCCATTAGGGGCAAAACGGTCAATCGGGCTGAAAAACTGTCGGGATGGACTTGGAATGTCCTGGAAGAAGCCTTGAGGCTTGGAAATATTACTAAGAATATTCCTGGAGTTTTCCAATTTGATACCCAGAGCCAACGTGGTTGGAAAAGGCGATCGGCCTATTAGGGGCAAAATGGTCATTTTGCATCAAGTTTGCCGGATTGACTCAGAATGACTCAGAAATGTATCGAACGATCAGGAATACTATTAAAAGTATCCCCGAAGGGTTATCAATTTAATACCCAGAGCCGGTGTAGTTCCTGGGGCGATTAGATGCCTAGGAGCAAAATGGTCATTTTGACCAGATGGTCTTGGAATTAACCTAAAACTGACTAGAAGGTACTTAAACATTCTGGATTGTCTTTTAGGATAATCTTGGAAGGGTGAACTTATCACTTTGAGAACTTAGGTACTTCTCAAAAAAGCATGCCGGAAAAGCCCTAAGGGCAGTTTGGTCATTTTTCACCAGAGTGGGCTAGCAGACACTGGTGTTAATCTGGGTTTTGAGTGTTTTCGTCACTTTGACGATTTGTGACGAGTTGTTTTCCAAAGGTGTCTCGTCCTTTGGTAAACATGTCACGGCCAAGAGGCGAGTTTGGTCCCATGACATAAGGGGTTTGTTGGCAATTCCCAATTCGACCTATTTACGAGTGTTTTCGCCACTCTGATGATTGTGATGTTTACGTGTACTTCTGTTACTCTAACAGTTCGCTATCATTCCAGAGTCTGCTTGATCTCGGGAAGCTGCTAAGTGGACTTATAGCCTGAGGAATCAACTTTCTCGGAAGGTGTGCTGAATAACGGATATTTTTTTATTGACGGGCTAGCAGGCACTAAAGGTGGACTGTTCTACCATCTGGGGATCTTATCCCAGTTGACGGGTTTGAAGGGACTTACCGTTTCGAAGACTTTCTCGAAAAAGTTGCCAAGTTGGAGGGTCTTACCATCTACGGGATCAACTTTCTTGAAAGACGTGCCAAATTCAATTTGAACTGGAACTGGATTTGAATTGGAACCGGACTTGAATTGGATTTGAACTAGAACTGGACTAGAATTTGATTTGAACTGGAATTGAGATTGGAAACAGGGGCTTACCGTCTTTGAGAAGACGTGCCCACTAAAATTGGACTGGATAATATCCTAAGGACATTTTGGTCATTTTGCCTCTATTTGGGCCGGACGGGCCCGCAAAGTGATCGATTGACTAGATTAGGTCTAGAAAACTTGTTTGAATTGGAATGCGTCCATATTGACTTGAATACAAGTATGGATAGACCAAAGATTACCGAGTGGAAAAAATGGGATGCTTACACCTAAAGCCGGCGTGGTTTAGGAAATGGTTGGATCATCAGAGGCAATATAGTTATTTTCACCAGAACTTGTTAAAATGGGGCTGGGATGGATTTGAGTGGCATATTGAAAATGGTGAACTGTCTAGAGACAGTTGAGAATGTAGCCTTACCATCTCGAGGGATTGGTGCTTTCTCGAAGGATGTGCCAAAGTGCCAAGGGACAAAAATGGTCATTTTGGTAGGGTATCACCGGAATGGGTTTGGAGTCAACTGGAATAGCATATTAAACATGTCGAACAACTTATTGTCTCTAGGAGTTTATACTTTCTTGCAAGACATGCCAAGTTGGAAGGACTCATCATCTCGAGAAGTTTGTACTTTCTTGCAAGACGTGTCATCATGTCTAAGAGGCTGTTTGGTCATTTTTCACTGAGATGGGCTATAGGCGTCAGTGTTGACCTGGGTTTACAAATGTTTTTGTCACTCAGACGATTGTGATGGGTTAGTTTCTAAAGGTATCTTATCTTTCGGTAAACATGCCATGGCCAAGAGTTGCTTTTGGTCCCGTGACATTAGGTTGTTTAGCGATGTACCCATGTCAACTTGATGAGTGTGTTCTCTGTTGACTCCATACTTTGATTTTGATGATAACAAAATATTTTGTTAAGGATCTAATGACTCTACTTAGTGTGCATACTATATTATGCCTTAATCTCTATTAGAATTATGACTTGAAACTTGATATATTAGAGATCTTGAAGATTTTAATGGAATCTTAAAGATTAGAAGACTTAAAAGCCTTATTGGATCATTTGGAGCAGCCACTAAAGTTTTTGAACCCATTTACCTAAGTTAAAAAGGAGATTGGCAGAAAAAGGAGGTCCGCAGCAAGTACTAACACCTTTCTGGGAGAGCTGACACCTTCAAAAGGAGATCGGCAGAAAAGGAGGTCGGCAGCAAGTACTAACACCTTTTTTTTGGAAGCACTGGCACCTTCTACAATGTGGCATGAGAAGATCTGAAAATTAACAAAAAGGAAGATTGGTAGCAAGTGTTGACACATTGGTAGAATGAGTTGACACGTTGATGGAAGGCCTTTCAACAATATTATGTTTAGCTCGAAGAGATTGAAGATGTTCAAAGGTGATGAAGATCAATTGAAGGGAATATCACAAGACTTGGAAGCTATACTTGAAGGTTTGAAGAAGTCTTGGATCACTTGGAAGAATGAAAGTTGATTGAAGAACCCTACAAGAAATTAAATTAAATTGATTCCATTTCGAAGAGATTGAAGGTGTTCTTGAAGATCAACATGTATTGGAGAAGTCATTTCAAGCCCTAGAAGCCTTATTTGGATGATCATTGAACAACTCGAAGACTTAGAAGAAGTTTGAAGAAGACTTATAAAAGTTAAAGTCACTGGACAAAAAAAGTGGACCTCTCCAGCTCAAGGGTCAACACTTTAGTCCAAAATGAAAAGTCTTGAAAAAAGGCCAAAAAGAGTCGACTCCATGTCTCTTAGAAGTTGGCACATTAAGACAGAGCCTTGTTGAAGTTTGGTGAAAATAAAAAATGGTCGACTCCTAATTCTTAGAGGTTGGCACTTTTGGACAAAGAGTTAAGGACGCTGGCACCATACAACATTTATACACAAGAATGCAAGATTATAAGTGTTGAATCAAAGAGAAAAGCTAAGAAAATCTTAGCCCTATCCATCTTGTTGAGTGATTGGGGTTATTTATTGAGTTTGAACCTACTTATCTATTCTTGTTGAGAGTTAACTATTGTATAAATCTCATTTATTTCACTTAGGTGGATTTGTAAACTTATGAATTTTAGTGTTCTTGGCAAAAACACTTGTAAGTTTGAATGAAGTCTGGACAAAATCACTTGGGTTTTTGAGAGCTTGGGAAGAGCTCTTGTAAAGAGTGAGTTAGTCGCTTGGGCAACTAGCACATGTTGTGTAGAGGAGTTCTTGCGTAATGGAAGTCTTTCAAAGAAATCTTATGGGTGACACATTGTGGGTGAATCTCGGTACATCTAGTGTTCATCTTGTGCTCTGTTTTCTTCTTATAGCTTGCTTGGTTAATTCATATCTTGCTTGGTTATTGTTCCATTGCTTGCTTAGATTTTTATTGCATTATTTTCTATTAATATTGAGAAAACCAATTCACCCCCCTCTTGGTTTGCATATTCGGGCCAACAATTGGTATCAGAGCTAGTTCTCTATTTTAAAGGCTTAACATTCTTAGAGTTAATCCATGGAAACCATAATTAGAAGCTCTTTAGGTGAGGATCAATCCACTAATAAACCTCCCATGTTCAATGGGGCAAATTACAATTATTGAAAGAACAGAATGAGGATGTATATCCAATCTGTTGACTAAGAGTTATGGAGAATCATTGTGAATGGTCCTAAGACTCCTACCAAGACCATTGAAAGGATAAAAGTCCCTAAACCTAAAAGTGAGTGGGATGAGAATAACTTAAAGCTTTTGCAATCCAATGCTAAAGCTATAAACATCTTATATTGTGCCTTAGACCGAACTGAATTTAATAGAATCTCTACTTGTAAATCTATTAAGGAGATTTGGGATGGACTTGAAGTGACTCATGAAGGGACCAATCAGGTCAAAGAGTCCAAGATTAATATTTTTGTGCATAGTTATGAATTATTTAGAATTAAATATGATGAATCTATCACTGATATGTTTACACGATTCACTGACATTATTAATGGTTTAAAGTCTCTTGGAAAAGTGTATCCTAATAGTGAGTAGGTGAGAAAGATCCTTAGATCTTTGCCAAAAGAATGGGAAGCCAAGGTGACATCCATACAAGAAGCCAAAAACCTCAACACATTGACACTTGAAGAGCTTATTGGATCTGTCATGACCTCTGACCTGTCCCAAATGTAAAATGCTCAAAATAAGGAGGATAAGAGAAAGAAGACTATTGCTTTCAAATCCTCTACCCCAAAAGATGAATTTGGAAGTGAAGATGAAAATGAGAAAGAACTTGCCCTCATTACAAGAAAGTTCAAGAGATTCATGAGGAGAAATTTAAAATGAGGAGAGAAGCCTGAACCAAAGGGTGAATTCAGCAACAAGGATTCAACCATTATCTGCTTTGAATGCAAGAAGCCAAGACATATGATAGCTGAATGTCTATGCTAAAGAAGAAAGGAAAGAAATGTAAAGATAAAAGAGTTTTAACTACCACCACTTAGAGTGAAGATGAGAAATCAAGCTCAGATGAAGAAGCTGAACCTCAAAAGGTTACAAACTTCTGTCTCATGGCACATGAAGAAGAAATAGAGGTATCGTCATCTAAACCCTCTAATTTTTTGTTTAATAAGTTCTAAGATACTTTTGATGATTTACTTATTGAATTTAAAAAGATGGGCATAAAAAATATTCTTATAAAAAATATGGTTTCCACTCTTACAAAGGAAAATGAGGATTTACAATATGCAAATGAAGTTTGGAAAAAAGAAAATTCTATTTTGAAAGAAAAGGTAAAGGATTTAGAAAAATCTCTTCCAAAATGTGTTGAAGGGAAAGAGAAACTAGATACTATTCTTGGAAAACAAAGATGCTCTCTTGACAAGGTTGGAATTAGACACAACCTTTTCAAAAAGAAAAAGTTTTTTAAAAACAAGTTTGAGGCTCCTGTAAGAAAATCACAAATTACATTCTTTTATTGTCAAAAAAGAGGACACCCAGCTAGCTAATATTTTCTTATACAAAAATCAAATGCTGCCAAGAAGACTTTGGTTCCAAAAGGAACATTGAAGACTAACCGTTATGGACTCAAGATGGTTTGGGTACCAAAAGTCAAAACTTGAATTGTTTTTTTTTTTTTTTTTTGTAGTTATGTCTTTAAGGAAAGTCTAAGAAGAACTATTGGTATTTGGACAATGGGTGATCAAGACACATGACTGATCATGAGGCTCAATTTATATCCTTTACTCCAAAAGATAGAGGCTTGGTCACTTTTGGAAATAACAATAAAGGCAAAATCATTCGAATAAGTATTGGTAAAGATTCTTCAATCTCTATTAAAAATGTTTTACTTGTTAAGGGCCTTAAGCATAATCTTTTAGGTATTAGCTAATTGTGTGACAAAGGTTTTAAAGTTGTTAAATCTTCAAAATGCACGGTGGTGAACATCAATGATAACAAGACCATATTGACTAGTCATAGATAAGGCAATATTTATATTTTTGAACTGAAATGATTTATCTTCTTGCAAAATAAAATGCTTTACTACTGTAAACAACGAAGATAATTGGTTATGGCATAAAAAGCTTAGGCGTACAAGTATGAGTATTATTTTAAAAAATTTCAAAAATGATTTGGTTAATGGTCTTCCCAAACTCAAATCTGAAAAAGATAAGGTTTGTGATGCTTGTTAAATGGAGAAGCAAATAAGAGTTTCTTTTAAATTAAAAAACATGATTTCTATATCTAGGTCACTTCAACTATTGCATATGAATTTATTTGGACCAACTAAAACTCTTAGTTTGGGTGGTAAGCAATATGCTCTAGTCATTGTTGATGATTACTTAAGGTTCACTTGGACATTCTTTCTTGTTCATAAGGATAAAACAATTGGTTTCTTCACAAAGTTTTGCAAAAAGGTTTAAAATGAAAAAAGTTTTACAATTACAGCAATTAAGATTGACCATGGTGGTGATTTTGATTGCAATCCTTTTAAAAAAATATTGTGACAAAAATGGTTTTGAACACAATATTTCAGTTTCAAGGACATGTCAACAAAACGGGGGTGTAGAGAAGAAAAATAAAACTTTGGAGGAAATGGCAAGAACCCTTCTTTGTGAAAACAATTTTCTAAAATATTTTTGGACAAAGACTGTTAATATAGCGTGCTATGTTTTAAATGGAGTTTTGTTTAAAAAGCTTGTAAATAAAACCCCATATGAGCTTTGAAAAGGAGAAAAATCAAATATTTCATACTTTAAAGCTTTTGGATGCAAATGTTTTATATTGAATAACAATAAAAATCATCTTGAAAAGTTTGATGCAAAATTTGATGAAGGTTCTTTTCTTGGCTACTCTATATATAGTAAGGCTTATAGAGTTTTCAATAAAAGAACCTTGGTTATAAAGGAATTTGTGCATGTTATCTTTGATGAACTAAATTCTTTGCCTAAAAATGTTATGAGTAATGATGTAGATGATGTGAAGCAAAGCATGGACAATCTAATCATCAATCAACACTCACGCGAAGTTTCACGAAAGGAGAAAGAAGAATAAGACATTCCTTCAAATCAACAAGATGAGGATCAAAAGCTACCAAAGGAGTGGAAGTTTGTTCATAACCATTCATAAGATCAAATATTAGATGTGTCACGCCCAGATTTTTCACACTCGAGGAATATACACACAAGTGGAAAAAATGTTGTACTCTCTCGTTAAAATTCACCCTCCTAGAAGAATGAGTGCGACTAGGTTTGAATTGAAAAATTGGTTTAAATAAAGGGCTTTTGAAAAAGATTCGGAGTCGCCACCTAACTTGATTAAGGTGAGTTAGGTCACCTAAAAACTAAGAATAATCCGAAGACTACACTTAGGGTTTTTGAAAATATCTCCTCAAGAGAGGGTTTTTAAGAAAACAAGCTGTTTGGCAATATTTGGAAAACATTTAGCCCTTTTTTGAAAATAACTCCATTTTTTGGTCTTTGAAAACAGTGATCTAGGTTCAGAGGTTGGTTACATGTAGGAAAGACGCACTAAGCCATCACCCTACCCCGCCCTTTCGGTACCTATATGTCAATCTACCCTAGATTCACCTATAAGAGTCTTCAACCAACATATGTTCAATCCTATCCACCTTAGAAAAATAATGTTTAAAAACTATCATGATGCATGATATGCAAGTGCAATAGAAGAGAGTTAATTTAGAAATAGAATTGAAAAGAATTTGATCTGATTTGATTTGAAAAGAAAGAGATGGAAGTTTGAATTTGGAAACAAGATTTTGGAAATTGAAATTGAAGATTAAAAATAGAAATTTGAAATTGAAAATTTGAAAATTGATTGGAGATTTGAAAAGATTGTAGAATTTGAGATTTGGAAAATGTGGAGGAATTTGGAATTTGAAAGAAGTTATGACCGCACCTATGAAGATTGCCTACGTATCCTTTTAGAGGAATCAGATCAATCGTAGTTCGGACAAGAGTCCGATTGAAAATAGAAGGTTGGATTGGAAGAAAGAGATTTTGATTGGAGAGAGAATTTGATTTGAACTTAGAATAGAAGGTTGGAAATTGGAATTTAGAATTTTGGAATTGAAAAGATTAGACTTTGATTTGGGAAGATAGAACTTGGAAGAAAGATTTAGACTTGTCTTGGAAAGATGGAGGTTTAGGAAACCTAGACTTAGGAAAGATAGGAGACTTAGGAATGACTTGAGATTTAGAAAGATTTGACTCGAATGTTGGACTTGAAAGATTAGGGAAGACTAGATTTAGGAAAGGTTCGAATTAAGGAAGTTTCAAATTAGGAAAGTGTCATTTTAGGAAGGTTTGAGAATTAGGAAAGTTTTCAAATTAGGAGAGTTTCGAAATTAGGAAAGTTTTGAATTTGGAATGTTTCAACTTAGGAAAGTTTTGAATTAAGAAAGTTTCATTTTAAGAAAGGTTTTGAAATTGGAAAGTTTTTTGAAAATAAGGAAGTTTTGAAAATAAGAAAGTTTTGAGTTTTGAAAGTTTTAGATTTGGAAAGATTTGAAGTTTTAGGAAAGTTTCGAATTTAGAAAGTTTGGAAGTTTAGAAAGATTTAACTTAAGAAAGTTTTGAATTTGGAAAGATTTGAAATTTAGAAAGTTTTAAAGTTTGAATTTTAGAAAATCTTGAGAGTAGGAAAGGTTTGAATTTAGGAGAGATTCGAAAACTTAGATTTGGAAAGTTAGGATTTGAAAAGGTTGAAGTAGAAAGATGTGGAAGTTTAATGTTTAAGGAAAGATTTGAAAGTTTTACGAAACTTATGGTTTAGTAAGGTAGGAAATTAGGAAAGAATTGAATTAGGAAAAATTTAGATTTTGAGTTTTAAAATTTAGGAAAGATTGTTATGTTCAAGTTTTGGAAACTTAAGATTTAGGAAGGTGGAAGATTAGGAAGGGGTTTAATTAGGAAAGATTTAGACTAGGAAGGGATTGGATTTTGTTTCTAAAAGAGAAGGTTTGATTTTGCTTCCAAAAACGGAGGATTGGATCTAGTTTCCTAAATGGGAAGATTAGATTCGACAAGGATTTGGAAAGGAGAAGTTTTAGAAACCCTAGATTTGGAGGACTGTAGTTTTGACATAGAAAAGAGGTTTTTAGAAATCTAATTTTGACGTAGAAAATGGGAGTTTTTGGAGATCTAGGTTTGGGGTAAGTTTGAAAATCATGTTTTTGGAAAGAAAATTAGGGTTTTCTAATTGTGGGTTCTAGGGCTTGACTTGGGCTCTAAGAAAAGAGTTTCTTGGAAAGTGTGTTTTTTGAAAATAAGTTTTTGGAAGGAAATCCTAGAGAGGAGTTTTTAGAAGGAAGATTTTGGAAAGAAAATTTTTTAAAAAGATTGTTGGAAGGAGATTGTTAGAGAGAGCTTTTAGGAAAGTGAATTTAGGGAGTATTTTTAGAAAGTGAATTTTGAAGAGAGAGAGTGTCGCGCCCAGATTTTTCGCACTCGAGGAATACTCACCCAAGCGGGAAAAATGTTGTACGCTCTCGTTAGAACTCACCCTCCTAAAAGAATAAGTGCGACTAGGTTTGAATTGAAAAATTGGTTTGAATAAAGGGCTTTTGAAAAAGATTCGGAGTCGCCACCTAACTTGATTAAGGTGAGTTAGGTCACCTAAAAACTAAGAATAATCCGAAGAATACACTTAGGGTTTTAAAAAACGATTTTGGAAAACATCCTCAAGAGAGGGTTTTTTTTATAGGAAAAACGGGTTGTTTGGCAACCTTTTGGAAAACATTTAGCCCTTTTTGAAAAATAACTCTTTTTTGGTCTTTGAAATCAGTGATTTAGGTTCGGAGGATGGTTACGTGTAGGGAAGACGCACTAAGCTATCACCCTACCCCGCCCTTTCGGTACCTACATGTCAATCTACCCTAGATTCACCTATGAGAGTCTTTAATTAACATAGTTCAATCCTATCTACTTTAGAAAACAATGTTTAAAAATATGATGCGTGAAATGCAAGTGCAAGTTAAGAGAATTGAAAAATAGATTTAGAAAGAGATTGAGTTGCTTTGAAAATTGAAATTGGAAAGTTTGAAAATTGAAAGTAGAAATTTGAAAATAGAAATTTTGAAATTGAAATTTTGAAAGTAGATTGGAATTTGAGATTTGGAAAGATTTTGGAAACCGCACCCATGAGGGTGGAATTGAAAATTTGAAAATTGTTGTGACTGCACCTATGAAGGTTGCCTATGTATCCCTTTGGGAGAATCAGGTCAGTCGTAGTTCGGACAAGAGTCCGATTGAAAATAGAATGTTTGATTAGAAGAAAGGGATTGAATTGAAAATTGAATTGGAAAATTGAGAGATTGAACTTTGAATAGAGGATTGAAAATTGGAATTTAGAATTTTGAAATTTGAAAAGATTGAATTTTGATTTGAACAGATAAAATTGGGCAGAGAAATTTAGACTTGTTTTGGAAAAATGGAGGTTTAAGAAACCTAGGCTTAGAAAAGAGAAGAAACTTAGAAAATATTTGACTTGACTTGGAAGGTTTAGGAAATTAGGGAAGATTGGATTTAGGAAATGTTTGAATTAGGAAAGGTTCGATTTAAGAAAGTTCTGTTTTAGGAAAGTGTCATTTTAGGAAAGTTTTGGAATTAGGAAAGTTTCACTTTTGGAGAGTTTTGACTTAGGAAAATTTTCGACTTAGGAAAGTTTTGAAAATTGGAAAGTTTTGAAATAGGGAAGTTTTGAAAATTGGAAATTTTCATTTTTGGAAAGGTTTAAAAAAGGGAAGTTTTCAACTTAGGAAATGTTTGAATTAAGAAAGGGAAAGTTTTAAATTAAGAAAGCTTTGAGTTTAGAAAGTTTTGAATTAAGAAAGCTCCATTTTAAGAAAGGTTTTGAAAAATGAAAGGTTTTGAAAATAAGGAAGTTTTGAAAATAGGAAAGTTTTGGATTTGGAAAGATGTTGAAGTTTTGGAAGGATTTAGAATTTAGAAAGCTTGAAAGTTTAGAAAGATTTAACTTAAGAAAGTTTTGAATTTTGAAAACTTTGGATTTGAAAAGATTTGAAATTTGGAAAGTTTAGGATTTAGAAAGTTTTAGAGTTTAGAAAGATTTAAGATTTTAGAAAGTTTTAGAGTTTTAGAAAATCTTGAAATTAAGAAATGTTTGAATTTAGGAAAGGTTTAAAAGCTTGAATTAGAAAGTTAAGATTTGGAAAGGGGGTTGAATTGGGAAAGATTTTTATGTTCAAGTTTTTGGAAACTTAGGGTTTAGGAAAGCGGAAGTTTAGGAAGGATTTAAATTAGGAAAGATTTGGATTTGGAAGGGATTGGATTTGGTCTCTAAAAGAAAAGATTTGATTTTGTTTCCAAAAGGGAAGATTTGATTTGGCAAGGATTTGGAAAGGGAGGTTTTAGAAACCCTAGATTTGAAAAACCATAGTTTTGACGTAGAAAATAGGTTTTGGAAACATGTATATTTTTGATGTGAAAACATGAGGTTTTGGAAACCTAGGTTTGGGGCAAAGTTTGAAAATCATGTTTTTGGAAAGAAAATTAGGGTTTCCTAATTGTGAGCTCTAAGGCTTGATTTGGGCTTTAAGAAAAAGGGATTTTTAGAAAGTGCGTTTTTGGAAACGAAGATTTTCTAGAATGGAATCCTAGGGAGGAACTTTTGGAAAGTAAATTTGAAGAGGGAGTTTTTGGAAAAAGGTTTTAAAGAGAAGGAGTTTTGGAAAGTGCGTTTTTAGAAACGTAGATTTTGGAAAGAAAATCCTAGAGGAGAGTTTCTAGAAGAAAAATTTTGGGAAGAGAGTTTTTGGAAAGAGTTGTGGGGAACGTTTTTAGAAAGTAGATTTTGAAAAAAAGATTTTGGAGAGAAGTTGAAAAAGAGAGTTTTGAAAAACAAATTTTGGGAAGGAGATTTTGAAAACAATTTTGAAGAAAAGAGTAAAGAAATTTTTAGGAAGAGATCTTTGAAGAGAGAGTT
The DNA here is from genome assembly GCA_033060915.1 of Euryodendron excelsum. Classification (NCBI taxonomy): domain Eukaryota; kingdom Viridiplantae; phylum Streptophyta; class Magnoliopsida; order Ericales; family Pentaphylacaceae; genus Euryodendron; species Euryodendron excelsum. Next base: position 21,981,145 of record CM065385.1, on the reverse strand, counting down.
TTTTGAAAAGTATGAAAATGTCTCACTTTCCTAAAGCAATTCTAACCATAAAGGGGCTAGAACCACTTTAGGAAAGCGGTTTTGAAAATCAACAAGATTTTGAAAATATGGACCATATTGGTCACTTTAAATGTAACACTTTCCTAAAGCAACCCTAGCCATGGAAAGGCTAGAATCACCCTAGGATTGTGATTTTGAAAACAAGTTTTTGAAAAAGAGATTTTGATGCAATTTTGAAAACAAGTTTGAAAACAAATTTTGGAAGATGCAAGATTATGATATGCACAATGCAATTTGGGGTCGTGAACATACAAGGTTAAGGCTTCACCACATAATCAAGGGGGCCGGACCCACGTGGTCTTTGGTTAGACTAGAAGAAAGCCCCCGACACGGTGACTCTCTAATAGCCCAATCCTACACATGGACCGGGAATCCCCTTGTTTCAAGCATGCAAAGAAAGTGGGGGAAAGAGATGGGGGATTAAAATAGAGAAAACCTAAGTGGGTTAGGAGAGAGAAGAGAGAGGGGGAAGTGTGGAAATTTAAATAGGGAGCCTACCGTATGTCTTGTTTATTTTGCGCGTCGTGCTGTCTTTAATCTTCAGTCTTTGTCTTGATCTTCTTCTTCAACCTTCAAGAGTTGTCTTCAAGCTTTAGATGGCAGCTCTTCCAGTCTTCAAAGGATGATTGAAGGCTGGGGTATTAGTGTATGGGGGTGTGTATGAGTGTATAGGAGGCTAGGGTTTAGTGTAGGGTGGCTAAGGTTTGGAGAACCTAAGGAAACTAGGGTTTTTGGAGGTGCTCGAGCTCTGTATATCGAAATATAGGATTCTTAGGTTAAGTTTGCAGACCCTTTTCACGTTGAATGAGGCTCTGTATTTATAGAGGTTGGACAAACCTGGCGCCTGTTGCAGTGGCGCCAGGGCAAAATTGCTCTTGGCGCCACTAGGAGTGGTGCCAGACCAATTCTTGGCTTGGCGCCACTACTAGTGGTGCCACCCACTTAGGAAACTTTATAAGTCGGCAAGCAACGTATCTTTGACTAGATTTGGGTGCCTGTACTAGTGACTAGCATGCAATCTTTAGCCTGGCTTCACTAGGAGTGACTCCGGAAAGTCCGGGAATGATTTGGAGGAGCCGGGAATGACCCGGAAGGCCAGAAAGGAGTAGGAACACTTAAAATAGTGTCCTGGAGGTATTTGACTTGAAAAGTGAGGATAAGATGTGTCGGAAAGGTCGACCGGGCCCCTAGGGGCAAAACGGTCAACCGGACCAAAAAACTGCTGGGACAGACTCAGATTGTCCCGGAAGAAGACTTGAGATTTGGAACCATTATTCGGAATGTTCCTAGAGGTTGCTGGTTTGATTTCCAAAGCCGCCGTAGTCGGAAAAGGAGACCGGTCCACCAGGGGCAAAATGGTCATTTTGTACCGGGTTTGCCGGAACTGACTCAGAATGGTCCAGAAAGGTAAAAGAAGGTTGAGAACACTATAAAAAGTATTCTCGGGACATTACCGGTTTGATACCCAAGGCCGGTGTGGTCGAAGAAGGAGACCGGCCCTCTAAGGGCAAAACAGTCATTTTGTACCGAGTTGACCGGAACTAACTCGGAATGATCCAGAAAGGTAAAGGAAGATTGAGAATACTATAAAAAGTATTCTCGGGACATTATCGGTTTGATACCTAGAGCCGGTGTGGTTCCCGAGGCATTCGGATGCCTAGGGGCAAAATGGTCATCTTGACCGGAAACTCTCGGAAAAGGTACAAAGGGCAGTTTGGTCATTTTTCACCAAAGTGGGTTAACAAACACTGGTGTTGACCTGGGTTTTGAGTGTTTCCGCCACTCTAACGGCGGTCGTCGTGACACAGGGGTTTGTTGCCAATTCCCTATATTGACCTATTTGTGAGTATTTCTGCTACTCTAACGGTTTTGTGAGTAGTTTCGCTACTCGGACGGGGTTGATGATTTGTGAGTATTTTCGCTACTCGGACGGGGTTGATGATTTGTGAGTATTTCCGCTACTCTAACGGTTTTGTGAGTAGTTTTGCTACTCGGACCGTGTCGAGGAATAAACTGTCTCGAGAGTGGGACGGAAGGGGTCTTAATGTCTCCGAAGAGACGTGCCTGGATTGGAACCGTCTCGAGGAATAAACTGTCTCAAGAGTGGGTTTGGAAAGGGGTCTTACCATCTCCAAAGAGACGTGCCTGGATTGGAACTGTCTCGAGGAATAAACTGTCTCGGGAGTAGGTTTGGAAAGGGGTCTTACCATCTCCAAAGAGACGTGCCTGGATTGGAACCGTCTCAAGGAATAAACTGTCTCGAGAGTGGGATTGGAAAGGGGTCTTACCGTCTCCGAGGAGACGTGCCTGAATTGGAACCATCTCCAGGAATAAACTGTCTCGAGAATGGGATTGGAAAGATTTTGGAAAGGACAATGCCCCTAAGGGCATTTTGGTTATTTTGCCTCTATTTGGGCCCGTGAAGCGATGGGGAGAAGGAATTTGGACCTAGAGAATTGGTTTCGATTGGAATATGCCCACAATGACTTGAAAACGAGTCTGGACGGAGTGTAGACTGCCGAGCGGTCAAAAATGGGGTGCTTACATAGAGCTTTTGGAAAGAAATCCTAGTGAAGAGTTTTTTAGAAAGAGATTTTTAAGAAAGAGATTTAGGAAGAGGTTTTTCTAATAAGGAAACCTAGGGAACGTTTTTGGAAAGTGGATTTTGGGGAGAGTATTTTGGAAAGGAATTGAAAAAGGGAGTTTTGAAAAATAGATTTTGAGAGAGAGTTTTTGGAAAACAACTTTGGAAATGAGAGTTTTTGGGAAGCATGTTGAAAAAGAGGGTTTTAGGAAGAGATTTTTGAAAAGAGAGTTTTTGGAAGGTATTAAAAACATCTCACTTTCCTAAAGCAATTCTAACCATAAAAGGGTTAGAACCACTTTAGGAAAGTGGTTTTGAAAATAACAAGATTTGAAAATATGGACCATATTGGTCACTTTGAATGTAATACTTTCCTAAAGCAACCCTAGCCATGGAAAAACTAGAATCACCCTAGAATTGTGATTTTGAAAACAAGTTTTTGAAAAGGGAATTTTAATGCAATTTTGGAGACAAGTTTGAAAACGAGTTTGGAAACAAATTTTGGAAGATGCAAGATCATGATATGCACAATGCAAGTTTGGGGTCGTGAGCGTACAAGGTTAAGGCTTCACCACAGAATCAAGGGGGCCGAACCCACGTGGTCTCCGGTTAGCCTAAAGGAAAGCCCCCGACACGGTGACCCTCCAATAGTCTAATCCTACACATGGACCGGGAGTCTCCTTGTTTCAAGCATGCAAAGAAAGGGGGGGAAAGAGATGGGGGATTAAAATAGAGAAAACCCAAGTGGGTTAGGAGAGAGGGGGGAGTGCAGAAATTTAAACAGAAAACCTACCTTGTATCTTGTTTATTTTGCGCGTCTTGCTTTCTTCGGTCTTCACTTCACTTCAGTCTTAATCTTCGAGGGCTCATCTTTAATCTTCAAGGCTTCGGTTTGCAGCTCTTTAAGTCTTCAAAGGAGGGTTGGAGGCTAGTGTATAAGTGTATGGGGAGGTGTATGAGTGTATATGAAGCTAGGGTTTAGTGTGTGGTGGCTAGGGTATAGAAAACCTAAGAAAGCTAGGGCTTAGGGAGTGCACGAGCTCTGTATATTAAAATATATGATTTTTAGACTGATTTTGCGGACCCTTTCACGCTAGAAGAGGCTCTATATTTATAGAGAGAGGAATACACTGGCGCTTGTTGCAGTGGCGCCATGCCAAACTTTACACTGGCGCCACTAGAAGTGGCGCTAGGCCATTTTTTGGCTTGGTGCCACTAGTCATTTAGGAAATGTTTAAGGTCGGCAAGCAATGTATCTTTGATTAGATTTGGGCGCTTGTACTAGTGACTACCATGTAATTTTTAGCTTGGCTTCACTAGGAGTGACTCCGAAAAGTCCAGGAATGATTTTAAGAGACCGAGATCGACCCAGATGGCCGGAAAAGAGCAGGAACACTTAGAATAGTATCCTAGAGGTATTTGACTTGAAAAATGAGGATAGGATATGTCGGAAGGGTTGACCAAGCCTTTAGGAGCAAAACGGTCAATCGGGCTGGAATGTTGCCGGGACGGACTCGGATTGTCTCGGAAGAAGACTTCAGATTCAGAAACATTATTCAGAATGTTCCCAAAGGTTGCCGATTTGATTCCCAGAGCCGGTGTGATCGGAAAAGGAGACCGGCCCACCAGGGGTAAAACGGTCATTTTGTAATGGGTTTGCCGGAACTGACTTGTAATGATCCGGAAAGGTAAAGGGAGGTTGAGAACACTACAAAAAACAGTCTCAGAAGGTTACCGGTTTGATACCCAGAGCCGGTGTGGTCGGAAAAGGAGACCGGCCCACTAGGGGCAAAACGGTCATTTCGCATCAAGTTTGTCGAAACTGACTCGGAATTATCCGGAAAGGTAAAGGAAGATTGAGAATACTATAAGAAGTAATCTCAAGAGGTTATCGGTTTGGTACCCAGAGCCAGTGTGGTTCCCGGGGCATTTGGATACCTAGGGGCAAAATGGTCATCTTGACTGAAAGGTCTCAAAATTGGCCCAAGGGGCAGTTTGGTCATTTTTCACCGAAGCAGGCTGGCTGACACTGGTGTTGACCTAGATTTTGAGTGTTTCTGCCACTCTGATGGCGGTCACGTGATACAGGGATTTATTGACAATTCCTTATATCAACCTGTTTGTGAGTATTTCTGCTACTCCGACGGTTGCGATGTTCGCGAGTATTTTCCCTACTCAGACCGTCTTGAGGAATAAACTGTCTCGAGAGAGGGATCGGAAAAGAGACTTAGCATCTTTGGAAAGACGTGCCTGATTTGGGACCGTCTCGAGGAATAAACTGTCTCGAGAGAGGGATTGGAAAGGGAACTTACCGTCTTCGAAAAGACGTGCCTGATTTGGAACCGTCTTGAAGAATAAACTGTCTCGAGAGAAGGATTGGAAAGGGGTCTTATAGTCTCTGAAAAGACGTACCTGATTTGGAACTGTCTCGAGGAATAAACTGTCTCGAGAAAGAGATTAGAAAGGGGTCTTATCGTCTTTAGAAAGACGTGCCTGATTTGGAACTGTCTTGAGGAATAAACTGTCTCGAGAGAGGGGTTGGAGTTGAAAAGAACAATGCCCATAAGGGCATTTTGGTCATTTTGCCTCTATTTGGGCCTGGCGAGCCTACAAAGCAATGGACAGATGGGATTTGGGCTTAGAAAGTTGGTTTCGATTGGAATACGCCCACAATGACTTGAACACAAGTCTGGACGGAGTGTAAACTGCCGAGCGGTAAAAAATGGGGTGCTTACAAGATGATCCATCACAAGAGGCAAGGATAAGATCATCTTTTAGAAATATCTGTAATCAACTTGCATTTTTATCTCACATTGAACCAAAATCTTTTCGAGAAGCTAAACATGATGAGTATTAGATTTTTACCAATGCAAGAAGAGTTTAACCAATTTGAAAGGAATGAGGTATGGAACCTTATATCTAAACCTAAAGATCATCCAGTTATTAGAACAAAATAGGTTTTTAGAAACGAAATGGATGAATCTGGAACTGTGGTGAGAAACAAGGTAAGACTAATAACTCAAAGCTATAGTAAAAAAGAAGGAATTGATTTTGATGAGACCTATACACCTATAGCTAGATTAGAGGCCATTAGAATGTTGCTTGCATTTTTCGTGTTTTAAAAATTTTAAGCTTTATCAAATGAATGTGAAAAGTGCATTTTTGAATGGATTTATTTTTTAAGAGGTTTATGTGGAACAATCTTTTGGTTTTGAAAATTCAAAGTTTCCAAATTATGTTTTCAAACTTAGAAAAACACTTTATGGTTTGAAACAGGCTCCAAGGGCTTGGCATGAAAGGTTGAGTAAATTTTTTATTGAAAATGATTTTACAAGAGGAAAGGTTAATACAACACTTTTTATAAAGATTAGCGACCATGGTATGCTTATTGTGCAAATCTGTGTTGATGAAATTATATTTGGCTCTACTAATGAAAAGCTTTGCAAAGAGTTTGCTAAGTGTATGCAAAGTGAGTTTAAGATGACCATGATAGCAGAACTCAATTACTTCCTTGGACTTCAAATCAAACAAACAAAGAAGGGGGTCTTCATTAACCAAGCTAAATACATAAAAAAAAATCTACTCGAGAAGTTTGGAATGGGAGATGCAAAACCATTGTGCGCTCCTATGGATACTTCAATAAAGCTGGATAGTGATGAAAAAGATATTTCTTGTGGATACCAAGCTATATAAAAGTATGATTAGTTTATTGCTCTATCTAATTGCAAGTAGGCCTGATATTGTGTTTAGTGTTTGCTTATGTGCTAGATTTCAATCTAATCATAAGGAATCATATGTTATTATTCTTAAGAGAATATTTGGATATCTTAAGCACATTCCCAATCTAGGGTTATGGTACCCTAAGGGCACTTCATTTAACCTCATTGGTTATTCAGATGTGTTGACTCAAGGTTGATCTCCATGTTGATTTTGATAATAACAAAACCACATGGTTGTTATCTAATGATTTCAATTGAGTGTGCAGATTAGATTATAATCATTTGATAACAAGAAAATGATTGAGTTGATTGGTTGAGTACCCAATAAGAAGATTATTTAAGTAATTTTATTTTTAAAGAGATTAAAGATGCTTAAGAAGTTCAACAAGTATCAAAAAGAAGGGTGCAAGCTCTGAAATTTTATCACAGTGATTTGAAGACTTATTGGAAGCATAAAGGTGATAGAAAAACCTTATGGGTTAGTTCTATTCCAAAGAGATTGAATTCCTCAAAAGGATTTTAAGAAGTTATTCAATGTTCAAGCATTTAAGGAAGATCATTTAAAGAGTTTTCAAGTTCACTTAGAACTCATCTTTGATGATTGAAGTGCAAAGTGAAGTGGTAATATATAAATGAAAATCAAGCAGAATTATAGACAAAAGTGTCGACACCTTTTACATATGGTCGACACCTTAATAATTCTTGGTATAGAAGATTGAAATGTAGACAGAAGTGCTGAGACCTGTATAGATAGTTGACACCTTGAGCCTTAGTGCGAGAACTTTCTTGAAGATCTGGAAGCAATTGTCAACTATTTGATTGCTGACACCTAACTGAAGAATCATAAAAGTGTGGAAAGCCTTGAAAATCACTCTATCCACATGGACAACATTTGATTGCTGAAGACCCTAGATCCTCAATATTCAAAAACACCACTACTGATTGTCAACACCATGCATAAATGGCTAACAAGTCCCCAAGCTCCAAAGAAAGAAAAGCTAGACTCTATCAACTAAAAGTCTCTAAGTCTCAATGAAAGATTTGCTAGACGTTGACTGACACTTTGAAGGAGATTGAAGTTTAAGAAAATGTCTAAAGTTATGGTCAACACATTCCAAGATGGTTGAACCTTCAGAAGTCATATTTGAAAATTCAATCAGACTGCCAACACCTTGAAGTGATGGTCGACAATGTTGAAGAAATGCATAGTTGCAATCTGTCAATTTGATTGTCAACACCTTCAAGTGATGGTCTTCAATTTGAAGTCAATGAGCTATCAAAGTTAATAGTCCTAGTGGATGATCGACATCATGCTGAACTTGTTAACACCATTGAAGACTGATTTACGGAAGGACTCAGATATTACCGATAATGTACAAGATTGCTGACACCTTTGTTAGACATGTAGAACCGAGATTGCTGACAGTAGAAGATGGTTGTTGACAATCTCGACTCCAGAACAAAAAAATCTAAACGCAATGGTCATATTTTCTGAGCAACATGATAGGCCGATTTGTCATTAAAACGTTCCAAAATCATCTCCAACGGCTATATATGAAAGAGGGCTATAAACAGAAGACTCCCAACTCATTTTAGAGGTGGAAGAACCCAACTCATTTTAGAGGTGGAAGAACACAAGATCAAGTGCTAGAAGTTGAAGATTCATCAATTCCATATTATACTCTATTTTTACATATTTTGGGGTTTCTTGTGTTAGCTGAAATTTATTTTATCTACTCTTAGGAGAGTTTATTCTTTGTATTAAATCGTTGTATCTGGAAGAGGTTGTAAACCTTGTGAGCTTGAGTGTAGCTTGGGAAATACACTTGTAAGATTGAGTGATCTTAGATAACATCACTTGGGTTTGAGAGTTTGGTGTAAAGTATTGTATAAGAATGAGCTGAGCACTTGGAGCAAAACCAGCAACTGTGTAAAGGGACTTTACATAGTGGAATACTTTCAAGAAGATCGAGGAAGAGAGGATGTAGGCAAGGGTTGGCTGAACCTCTGTAAAATTCGTATGCTTTCATTCTTCATTTCTTGCTCTATTATTCATTCACTGTATATTCATAACCTGCTTACATATATATCTTGTATTGTGTTGCTTTTCCATTAGTTTATACATTGTTCATTTGTGATCATTGGTTTAAAGTTCTAAAAACCCAATTCACCCCTCTTATTAGGTTGCTATTCTGGGCCAAAAAGATGCTGACTATGCTGGAAGCAAGGTTGATAGAAAGAGCACTAGTGGTTCTTATCAATTTCTTGGTAATATGCTTGTTTCATGGTTTAACAAGAAACAAAACTCAGTTGCACTCTCTACTGCAAAGGCTGAGTATGTAGCAGCTGGAAGTTATTATGCTCAAGTCCTTTGGATCAAACATCAAGTAAAGGAGTTTACTTACTTTTAATCACATTCCTATTCCTATTAGATATGACAACACAAGAGCCATCAATTTGACCAAGAAACCTATTCAATACTCTCGCACAAAGCACATTGAAATTAAACATCATTTTATTTGTGATCCTATAAAAAAAAAATGTGACATTAAACTTGATTTTGTAAGCACTAAACATCAATTATCTAATATTTTCATAAAACCATTAAGTGATGATAGATTTTGTATGATATGGAGAGAATAGGCATGAGCAATCCATTATCTTGATTAATTATCATGTTATATATGTTCAATTACGTATTGGAATCATTTGAATTTGTTAATATGTTTATATGATTCATTATATGGCATTCATAAGTCATTTCTGCATTTTATTGGAAAAGGAGTCAATACCTACCTTTGATGAGTCGACCCTTGACTTTTGGAAATGGCTTCTGATGTCTTCTGTTGAAAGAAGTTGACCCTTCTAGTTGCAAGAGTTGACCCATTTTAACAGAAAGCTCATATAACACTTTAAGCAGAAAAAGAGTTGACCCCCTGAAAACAGGAGTCGACCCATTTACATGATTGCTCAGAACTTATAAATACCTCATGTTTTCGCCCAAATCAGATAAACCTCTCTCTCTCTCTCTCGATGAACCATTGCTCTAACTACCATTACCTCTGAAAATCTCCTAACCAAACTCTCTAAAACCTAGATTCAATCCACCATTTCATTTCATAATCGCCATTAACCTCCATTGCAACTTCAAAATGGCTCCAAAAACCATATTGCCAAAGAAAGGGAAGAAAATCCTAGTGGAGTCAACCTCAAAATCAAAATGAAGCAAGAAGAGGAAACAAAAGGGGGAATCGTCTAAGGCTTCCAAGAAGAGAAAAGGGAAGCAAACTACAAAAAAGGAAAAAGATTACCTAAAAGATGACATCTATTTTGAAAGAGTCCATCCGAGAAAGGTATTATCAAGATTTTACTTTAAGGGTTATTCTTAACGGTAGATAGATTGATTATGGGTTCTTTGCTGAAGAAAAATTCACTTTTGAACCCAAAATGGAGAGTGTAGGATAGAAATCCATGACTTTGTTGAAGGAGGATGTTTATCCTAAATTAGTGCCATAGTTTTATGCCCATGCCGAAAAGGAGAAGGCAAGTGTGAACGTTTCTAGTTTTGTTAAGGGTGTTTCTATCTTGCTCGCTAAGGGTATAACTTGCCAAATTCTGAATATTGGTAGTGGAGAAGAAGTGGGGAAGAAATATGTTAGTATCTGTACTGCATGGTCTATTTTGTTAAGGAGAGATTACTGATGAAAACCTTCAACCCTTAGCCAATGAATTCCCTTTAGAGTTAAGGCTTGTACATCACTATCACTTTATTTGCTATATTCTAATTCCCAATGATGGAAAATTTGAGTACATTACTTAAAAGGAGTTGTTCTTTTTGTGGGCATACCTAACAGACACCAAGATTGACTTAGCTGATTATATATTAGCCCACATTATTAAAGCAACCAAAACTAAAATCAATTTGTCTTATTAGATGCATCTAACCAAAATTTTCAAACACTTCAAAGTGGATTTGGTGAATGAAAAGAAGAGAACTCTTGACCCCAAGTCTGATGAATACAACCAAAAAACTTATCAAGAATGAGATGCCATTATGATTCAAAAACCAAGAAGTGGACTCCAAAGAAGGAGAAAAGTGTTGGTGGTAATGCAACTCTAAAGGAAAGAACTGCTGAAAGAAGAGAATCCTCTAGTGAACCAAGGGAACTTTTTTCCATTGTTCCTAGTGAAAATTCTACGCAAATGAATGTCTTGTTAAGCATGATGAAAGAGATTCAAAAGTACCAAGAGGAAATGTTCAATAGATTGACAAGAAAGTGGATAATGGAGTAACCAAGCTTTATTTTGTGGAAAACATGGTAAGGGAAATAAGCAAGGCTTTTGTGCTGAAGGAAATACTGTGAAACAAGAAATCTCTCACTCCATTGCTCTCTTAATTGAGCATCTGGAGAAATACATCAAAAAAATGGTTGGAGATGAGTACAAATCCCTCTACCTGAAAGTAGTAAAATTTGCATAGGAGGACTCTAGCACTGATGAGTTGGATAAAACCACTGAAGCAGCTAACCCCTTAACTGAAAAAAGATCTAATCCCTCTGACCAAGCCACTTCAAAGCCATTAGTAATATCTCACAAGTATGATTTGGGTCAAAGGAATATAGCATCCAAATTCACTAACACTACTGATGATCCTGTTGACCTCTCCCAAACCTCATCTCCCAAAGCCAAATGAGCATGCTTGCATTTGCATTATCATTTGCATTTGCATTTACATTTTCTGAACAATACTTTTACATAGGATGGTGTGTTGTCCTTTAAGAC